>CM023454.1:72368515-72742875 GCA_013339765.2 Haemaphysalis longicornis
GTCTAATACCAGGGAAAGTAACGAAGGAAGACGTCGCGAAAAGCACGATGGTCAAAGAAGCCAATCCTCCCGTCGTTTTGTTGCAACATCGGGAGCCTCCATAATTTCGAGGATGCCGCGTGGAAGACCAGGAGGAGTGGCTAGAGAAGATAGAACGTGTTCGAAGTTTCAACCGGAGGGATGACAAAGAAACGCCTATGAACCAGTTTATTTACCCTAAGGACTCCGCTCGAGTCTGGTGTGAAAATCGCGAGACCCCGCTAACATTGTGGAGCATGTTCAAAACTAAATTTTTGAAAACGTTCACAACTGTCGTGCCTAGAGAATGCGCCGAGCTGCTCGTGCAGACGCGAATCTAACACCCCAACGAAGTGTTGTAGTGTTAGTTGAAGTAATGAAGATGCTGGTCCGACGAGTTGACCCCGAAATGGCAGAAGAAAGAAAAGGTGCGCGTTCAGATGCGCAGCCTTATACAAGAGCTCTTCGCTGAACTCATTCGCGACCCCCCCCACCCATAACCGTAGCTAAAGTCCTCAGCAAAACTTTCATAATCGAGATGACTTCCTCCATGCACTGGAGGCAGTCCAATCCAGCACCTAACGTGTGTTTGGCCAACTCCATCACAGTTTTTGAATTCCGACACAAGCATTACAGGAAGATATTCGCGCAGTCGTCAGGGAGAGGTTCCAAAACCGTTTCAACGACGCCGTAGCCCCTATTCGCTTCCCTGACTCTCGTCATCCCAGAAGAGGTTCAACAGGCGCTGGGGACTTCTATGCCACCCGAAGCACCCCGCGAGCCACATGCAGATGCGTACTATGCACTGTTCGTCGACCGTGCACCTCAAGGCCGTCAAAAGGCCCCGCCGAACCGCCATCCACTCTAGCCCGCCCGACCACCCGACCACCGAAAACGAGATCCCTAGGAAGACAGACGTATGGGGAACCCTTGGTACTCATCCGCTGTGCTATCAATCCGAGGATGCCGACTACATATACCGTCACTGCCCCTACAAGAAGATAGGTTTGCGAGGGTTCTCGGTCGATGCACCATGACCCCTAACTTGGCCAGCACCCAACTTAGATCGAGGAATACCTGTCCAACACCAACCGAAGTCCAACGCGCTTCAACCCTTTGCCGTCGCCCTACCCATACCGATCACCATCCACCAATCCTAAGGCTCATGATGGTGGAAAAATTGGATCTCCAACAAACAGAGAGGGGCCGACCGCTGCATTGTTTGTCTAGTCTGGCACCTCCAGTGCAAGATGTGTAATTTTTTAGCACTTTTGCGAACACTTGCGCCTATACTTGTGCTAATACGGTATAAAATATCACAGCTTTACTGACACACGTCAAAAACGCTGATATTACGGAGAAGCTGCCGTGCGATTTCATATGGCAAGGGCAAGGCCATCTTTATCTGTCTTCCTAAAGCCTGCGGATTGATTCCCGCTGACCGTGATTTGCTCTCCCCCTATTGCGGCTACTCATAATGGGACGGCGTTCCATGGTGAAAGCACGGGTCAGTTCTCTCTCCGAACATTTGATAAACGACCGTCGAGCGAAACTGTCCGTATATGCGATCTCCTAACCACCTGTTGGAAGGGCGCTCTTCAATATGCCGACTCCACTCTTCGACTGCGCCACAATTGTTCAGCTAGTCCTCTCACCAACATCTGGTCTCTGCTGAAATCCTCTTGGGGCCCTCTCTCGTCTACTCAACACGAGGCACCTGTGCGTGGCGCTGGGTTTGTTCCCTCAACTTCGTTGCCTTTGTGAATTGCATCTGGGCTACCAACACCGCAACGAACGTGCTTTGATGGCTAGTGATGGCTCTTGCTACGGGATCCGTGACCCAGTATGGTGTCTCTGTAACAAACATTTATCGACTGATATCCAACCTGAGAAAGAACTGGTCCAAAGATTCCTGCCCTCTAAGACTTTGTTGATTCCTTCACTATAAACAAATCCTTGACGACAATGGTGGTTTAATGCACGACCGTTATTGTCAAGTACACTGAAAAAATTATTTTTTCTTATTGGTAATTTTTGGTTAGCTTGAAAGAATGAAATAAAGACTGATGGCTTATGCTTAGAACATGTGGGAGCGTAAGTCATTTATAGTCTTTTGTAAACTATTACACGGCGCCTGTTCTTCTGTTGCAAACTTCATTGCTCGGTTTGTTGTATCCGTTACCCAGTCTATTACAAAAATCTTCGTGTAAAATCTCCCCGTTACGTTTACACTACTT
Source organism: Haemaphysalis longicornis (assembly GCA_013339765.2). Taxonomy (NCBI): domain Eukaryota; kingdom Metazoa; phylum Arthropoda; class Arachnida; order Ixodida; family Ixodidae; genus Haemaphysalis; species Haemaphysalis longicornis. The sequence continues at coordinate 72,370,771 of CM023454.1, forward strand.
TCACTAGTTATTTCGAATGCTCTTGTACCAGATACACCCTCCGTATGATATATATATATATATGTGTGTGTGTGTGTGTGTGTGTGTGTGTGTGTGTGTGTGTATGTGTGTGTGTGTGTGTGTGTGTGTGTGTGTGTGTGTGTGTGTGTGTGTGTGTGTGAATAATAATACCATAGGCCCTCAAGCCTTCTCATTTGGCTATTTCGTAGTGCCCTTGTAATTTCGAAGACCATGCCCGAGCTGGTTAGGATTTTGTTTGACGTGTTTACTTTTTAATGAAATACAATGCAAAATTTCTCATATTACTTTGAGCAAAGCAGAATGTGGAAATACGGGTTTATTCTTTGACATTGTAATTCAGGCATCAGTAACCACTTTAATCCAAAGGAGTCCCTGGGAAAATCCTCCGATGCTACCACGCCGCTTTGAAAGTTTATTAGACTGAAGTCGACAACATTTTTGAAGAGTATTTATTGTTATTTAAATTACCAGGTACTCCTAAATTTCTGTAATTTCGAAACTTCATTTCTAAAGTTTCTTCCGTCAATTTGAAATCTCGCAAATGCAGAGAGCGATTTATTGAACGAAGGCGAAAGCAAAATAACAACCACACCGTGACTGAGGTTATTAAGATATACACTCACATTGCAACATAATTCAAGTAAACTTTAGATGTTTTCAAAGCTCCTATACGAGTAATTCGAGGTGCAAGCTATAAAAACACACATGGTTATTCTTGCGCACTATTTTCAAACATTTTGTGTGTTTATTATCAAAAATTGACCCTGGCTTTGACCGTTGCCGTAGTACGTACAAAACCGTTTCACTAACTGACCAGTGTATTGCGCCCCAAAGCATCAGTACAATCGCTTTCTTTTTGCACTTTTAGTAGCAATTGTTTTTAGGGTCTGACCAAATATTTGTGATATTCATTTTTTGGGGGGTATTGTGATAAATTTTCGTAAAATTCTCATCTTCAATCAAACAGCAATGGGCCGGAAAATATTTGAAAACTATTTAAATTGACTTACTTTCTCCACCTGAAATGTGCATTGAAAGTGGGACACCTTCATTTCAATCAATAGAACTAATACTTATCCATAAACTAATTTTACGCACAATATTTTGGCTTAAAACATGTAGTAAATTGTTTTTTTAGTTGGAAGAAATCATTTTCCTATCGCCTGTTTAAAATGTTCCAAGAATTCTTCTAGTGCAATCTTAGGTTTAAATTTTTGTTTCCCACAGCATAGAATACCGCTTACCGCGCTCAAAACCAAGACCATATTTTTTTGTCCTCGGTGCTTTTCTTTGTTATTTTATGTAACGCCCAGCATTCACTCACCGCTTCCGTTTTATCGCTATATAACTGTTTTAGTTAAGTCGAGGTTTTGGCAAGCTCCCTATGGAGATGTTCTTCCTAAAAATCATGCTTGTCTAGATGGTGTTCGGTCTAGCCACAACAAGTATTGGTATTTAGGTGTTAGATAATGTCAACTATAACCAGTTCCTGAGTCGACACTCGTATGTATACAAAATGCATTGCATTTGTTTGTTTTTTAAATGTTGTTTATACCCAAATATTTTATTATCAGATTTGGGTGCAAAAAGGTAGTGAACTATGGGAACCACATTAAAGTTGTCCAGGTAATTGGAAAGCAAATATATACATCTACAAAGTTGATTTTTTGTTGTACACAAACCACTTTTGTTTGACGTTGTTAGTTTCCCCTAAAGAAAACGTTAAGAATGTACTGCACAGTGAATACTTTCAGCTATCTGTACTTTGAGATGTAAGCGCAGCCGCCAATGGTATCACGCACCACAATGACGTTACTATGCAAACGCCAAAATATATTTAAAAACGAAGTAGGGGCATGCTGCAGATGCGAGCTTGGCCTGAAAAGTTTCGTTCTTTGTGTACGCCCTACTGTTTTGGGCTGCAACTCCGCCGTTTAGCGTTTTCAACCCTGACGCATGCCCGGTCGGCCTCGTCGGTGAACACACTAGGCTCATTTTCCTGCCCGTCAACGCAAAAATTTTCTCCTGGCCACAAATGCCGTTCACAACTCACTACCCGGTCTGCAAGCACATGGCAAAATCAGCCAGGTGATTCAGCAGCTGGACTAGAAAAGCCGTTCGCTCTCCCCAGCCGGTTGGGGCCTGCTATCGCTATGAGCATAGCGTCAAAATATTTGTTCCTTTCCTGGTTGCTCACGCACACCATGCGTTTTGTGTACTGTATAGAGATTCCTCTTTGTTAGCGGTGTTGTGGCCAAATATTTGCTCGATTATTGTCGGAAATGATTGCACAAGTCACTGATCGCCTACTGTGCCACCAGCCAGAGCAACCAACCTACTTTTAATTATGTCCGGTGACGTTAAAGTGAACCCGGAACCCAATTCTCTTGATGGACATGTAACTTTAGAAAGCCTGGCGGAAAAGTTGTTCTGCTTTGAACCCGAACATGCTGTTGTTAAAAATGAACTTGCTCCCATCCGCCAATTCGATACTAACATTGAAGGCCTGATCGGATCGGCAAGCTCTCGTCTCTTATCCAGGTGCATGAACAAAAAACTGAAACAAACAACTCTAACACCCCATCCCTAATCCCTCCCCACAAAAAAAGAAATCGCTTCGCTATCTTCTGATTAAAACATCTTTCTCACCAGTTTGCCGACACTGAAAACGGCCTACGTCAAATTATTATTTCTTATAATTACAGATGAACATACTGAAACCTGTGCCCAATCTGTGTCAAAAAATGGCAGCATCTCAACTCCGTGGAGAAGGGCGAGAGTGCGAAGTATGGGAACTCGAAATGACACCCAAGGTGCGCCCCAAGTGACACCCGATTTGCACCACGACCGTTCATTGATTTTACCCGTGAGTCGCACCTCTATATTTCCTGGATGAAACTGCAACTCACGGCTCAGATGAAATTTCGAATGGTTTTTGTTTGATGTTGGCGTTCGCATGGATGGACGCGGATGTACATTTTGAGGTCCTAAGGTAACCCGCACCGTCACAGGCGAGACTAAACCATTTGACTATCGGGTACTAACAGACCATCGCTGCCCAATGGGTAAGACGACTGACACGAACTCTCTCTCGCCTACCAGACAAGACTCGATTTCTGCCGATGCCTTTGTGATTGTTTGCGATTCTAAGTGCCATGCGCATGAAGCGGACGGACCTCGTCCGGTCCTAAGGTACTCCGCACAAAATATTTTCTTTTTTCTCTACAAACCTCAAAGTAAATATAAGTGACGCAGGTATAGAGCGAGCTCACCGATTCGGCCGCTACCGCGCTGATAAGATTAGCCTCATTATCGTAAAGTTCGCGCAGTATGAAGAAATCTTAATTGCTGCAGTATTCACCATATTTGAAAGACACGCCTTTTTTTCATACGGGAGGATTATAGAGCCCGAGTGTGTGTGGCAAGGAAAACGTCATATGCTATCAGGCAGCAAATCATCGCCGTTTTTGAAATTCTCATTGACGAGCTCACAATTGTAAAGAAACCCTTCACCTTTTATACACTCACCGACTCCATTGTCGAACACACCTCATACCAGTCGCAACGTGCGCATAATCCCGCACTGATTCATAAAAACGTACTGACAAAACGTTTTGAAGCCATCTTAGCTTTGCGTGAGACAACTGTGCTGCTCAATAACGTCCGAAGCTGCTTGCCCAAAAAACAAAGTGTTGTAGTCCTTCTGGAAGATAACAGTAGAAGTCTCGCCATATTCACTGGATCGTGGCTTAACCCAGACATTAAGGATATTGATCAACCTTGCTCTAAATTATTGTACATTATTCACCGACTAGATAGGCTTGGGTGTCGTGGAGGCGGGGATGTGATGCTTACAAAGCCCATCTTGCCCTCGTCAAGAACTGATATAGATTGCCGCCTTGAAATTATGTGCAATATTCTCTCTTTTCCAACCAAAAAAATTTAATTCTAATCCCCAATTATCGACCCGCTGACTCTGACGATGATTTTACACCTGAACTTTCCTCTGTTCTGCTAGAAGAAATCTCGAGTTTTCTTTGTGCAAATTTTGTGGGGTGTGGGGACCTGAAATTGCCAGATATTGATTGGATTATTCTGATCGCTCATACAAGCTCTTTCAAGTAAATTCTAGACCCGTGCCTGATATTTCATTTCGTCCAAACAGAAACGTTTCTCTCTAGAGGCCTTAAAGTACCCGATTTAGCCTTATTTTTCAGTCCTGAACTAGTGGAAATAGATCATTGTGTCAAAGGTGTCAGCGATCTCAAGCTGCTGCTATATAAGCTTCCAATTCTTATTTCTATAAGAACCCATAAATAAGTAAGTTTGAGATTAAAATAAATTGAACCTTCATTTAAATACTGAAGAGCTAGCAACATTCTAACCAACATTTTCCTAATCTGCCATTTCCAGAAAAGTGGACCAAAACTGGGTGCTATACAAAAAAAGATGCTGTCTCTCACTGACAAACATGTGCCACTAGTCTGCATTCGTTAGGACGCCGAAAGACCCTGGTACTTAGCTATCTAAGGCGGCTGTCAAAAATAAAAAAAACGCCTTTACAGATAGGCCAACTCAATGAAATCTTCTTCTAAATGGGACAGGTATTGCACATGCCTGCGGGAGTACACTTATCCGTGAAAAGATTCAAAACGAATTTTTTTCAATTATGATCAACTAGAAATTCCGGAAATATTTGTCTCGGAAAAACACCGCTACAGATAAATTGTCCCTAACTCAACCTGACGGTTTGGTAGTCGCTCCTTCTGTCTGCGTTGAAGCCATGAATTTGTACTTTTCCACATTCTTTACTCACGAAGCTGACACCAATATTTCATTTCTGCGTCTAGAACCTTTTTAGCTATGCATCTGTTAAGTTAAGGCCACTCACTTATTATTTCAACCACCTGGTAACTAGATATCTTTTGCTGGGTTAGCTTTCTTTACCATTGTGGTGTTTGTTTTAGCGCCGGTCGAGCTGATTTGGGCGTGACGGGCGAAAGGGAAACCATGGGTGCTTTCTTAGTCGCCGCACTTTTGTGGTCCACCCGGTGAGCGGGCCCGGAGACGACGCATGGAAACGTCTCAGCCACTTCATAATAGCTGGAAACCGATGCAAGGTAGGAAGAAGGATTTCCTTGCGTTCGTTTTAGAAACCGGCGGAAGGGAACCGTTGACATTTTTTACTGCCGCCATTACCACCACGAGAATCCCCGAAGTAGACGAGAGCTAAGTTTAGTCAAAGGGTCCAACCTGGGTCAAACGCAGGAAGACGGTCACCCGACGCTCGGTCGTGATAGTTGCGCGTCGCAAAATTACAGGGCGACTTTCAGTTCGTCGCACGTCGGAACCAGGCGACTGGGCTCTTGGATGAATTCATAGATAGGCGACCAGGCTTGTTAGGCGTTCCACGTGTCTAAAAACAAAAGAATTGCTGTTGGCACGGCGAACAAACATAGGTTGCAAGGTAAGACCATACACCAGGACGTGCCACCCGAGGGCCGATTCCCGGCGTTAGGTATATGGTATTAGTTTATTGGTTTTACTTCGGTGGTATTCTGTCTTGCTTGAACCCCTCTAGGTTATGTATGAGAGTGAGAGAGGTGCGTCACGTGACAATTTTGAACCCACATTGCTTTGTCACGGTGGCCAATCAGTAGACTAGTGGGGCCAATCAATACCCTAGTGGCCTTGTGGGAGCGCCATGAGCCATCCTCACTCTCAAGTTCTTACGTCCCTTTTGTGGGCGTGGTTTGTTGGTAAAACCGAAGAGTTTGATGTTTTTATGCGGAACAAAAAGGAAAGGGAGACGCAGCGGGCCCCTTTTGATGCGGGCAATTCCCGACCCCTTGTATGCGATAAGAAGCCTCAAAAATTTTAAATACCTAATGTAAGTAAAGTGTACATATTGTACATGTTCAGTTTGCTTGGAGTAAGACCGTCGTCGGCCATGTGCCCGTCGGCCGAAGGTCATCGATGATCGACAGCGACCGACCAGTGCACCTCGAAAGTTCAACTCCACCTATTACAGTGACGAGCGAAGGAGTGATGAAAACAATCGAGAACCTTAAGTGGCCGAGTGCCCTCGTCCAGATAACATACCCGCTAAACATTCTAAAAGAACAAAACTAAATCTGGTGATATCTTCCAAATCATATTAAGCTGGTCCCTGGACACTGCTGTCATTCCGAAATACTGAAAAATAAACAAGGTGAACCCTCTACCCACATCTGGAAACGTTCAGACCCCTCAAACCATCGTCCAAATTCGATAACATGCATCTCTTGCAAGCCGCTAAAACACGTAGTCTACTCACACATCGTAACGCATTCGAGGAACAGTTCTTTTTTTCAAAACCAGCATGGCTTTCATAGAAGACTGTGTTTTCAAGTAGGCAGCTTGTAAGAATTGCCAACCGATCTTACATTTCAAATTGGATTTCTCCGTTAAACCGAGGTAATATTTTAATCTTGACTATATCCTGGATAAAACGTTCCCCTCACAGATAGGGTCCTAGTTACTGTCGTCGCGAACCACCAATTCACCAACGTCAATGTAATATCCGGTATTCCGCAAGGGTCCGTATATGGGCCCCCTTTTATTTCAAATATTTATTAACGACATTCAAGACGAAATTTGACCAACCGTCCGCCTGTTCGCCGACTACCGCCCTACTTAATCACCGCATTTGAAGTAGCACGACCAACATAATATTCAGAATGACTTATCTAACCTACAAAAATGGCGTTCACGCCCTTAGCGAAAGTAATACGTTTGAAATGCGTACGAGTACGCTTGAAGTGCACTTCAAATATGCTTTGTATTTGTAAATTTATTTCAAGCGGATTAAAATTGCATTTTCACAGTTTTTATTGATATGAAAATACATGATTAAAAAATGCGGAAAAAATACAGTGCTGTTAAGTACCCTCCAAATGATTAAGAATGCACTGAACCTCACAAGTGTGCGCCTAAGGCATTCAGAATATATTCAATATGTATTTATTCCCGCCAAACAATTATGGTTGTAAATGCACTGTATATACAGTCATATAACGAACCCCGGATAGAGCGAATTATTCTATATATCGAAAAAAATATTTCATTTACGAGAGTACATGGGAAACATATTCCTTATAACGAAGTTCACATCCGATATAACGAACTCTGGGCGCGTAGAATGGCCGCCGAAATGCATGAACTGGGAGCGGCGATTGAGATGTGGATTGGCCCGCGACCACTGAGCAAGAGCCGCGATTGAGAAATTGCGCCTCGCACGGAGGCGATGTGACGCCCAGTACTTTCCGTAACTGTTTCCAACGCGCGGGACTCGCGACGGAACCCACCCAGATCAGCGAGTCCGGACCAAGACAGCAGCTTCCGTGAACTGTGGGATGAGCTCAACAACGTTCCCAATGATGTCGCGAGTGAAATACGTCCGACGCTTATAATGAAGTGCGTTCGGCAGTCGATGGGCGCTGCCAATGCTTCTTAGATTTTTGTGGACGCGAACTCAAACTGGTGCAAACAATGTTTCGTGTAAAGAATGCTATGCTAGTTGCAGCCGCCAAAACAAAATTGAGAACAAAAATGACCGCTTTTTTTTGCAACGTTGGCAGTTAAGGTGGAAAGTAGCTTTATTACTTGCAAAAAATTTATTATTTTGGTATTGTAATGGCTACTGTACTGTGTTCGTGTCTGCATACGAGTATGGCGGAGTGGGGGGGGGGGGGCGCTCCCGCGAATTGCGAACTTGTAACAATAAGTTTGTTATAGGCAGGTTCGGCTATATCGAACTATTGGATATATCGAACTAATCGCGGTGCATATTGCAGTTCGCTATAAACGGGTATGACTGTATTATAAAAATACACTTACCTAACTACATTTAGGGCAGCAGTAGGATTATACTTTAAAAGTGTGCTGACGCATAGAAATATACTCCGAATATATTCGAAATAAATTTCAAATGCGTTTTACGTTTGTGGAACGAACAAGGTAGAAATACACTCTGAGTGTAGGAAAAATATATTTTGAAAATACATTTTAAATGTATTAAAAAAACTTTGCCGAAATTAATTTGGAGTACACTAGAGGCGCTGCTTCAGTTGCTGAATTATGAAATTAACGTAAAGCTAAGTGCCGGGTAAAATACATCTCAAATGAATAAACCTACTGAGAATTTCTCCTCGTTGTTTACTTTTAATAAAGAAAACTGAGGGAGATACTCTCACTTGTGGCGCTGTCTAAAGCAGGCATGCAAATTAACTCTGCGTATTAGAGAGAAACTTGGCATACAAAAATGTAAGCAGTGATGTTCGAACGTAATCGGCAAAGCAAAAACATCTAATTCAACGAGTATAAATATGTACGAAAACGTTTGCACTTTGGCAGCGCTGTTCCGACCGTATCGCTGTGAAGGCTTTGAAAATTTTCTTTTTCTGAAAAATATTGGCAGACGAATATGGAAAATATGGACAACATCTGAAAAATATGGACAACACTTCCCTTCGTTTGAAACTACATACGAATCTCCTTCAGCAGTGAAATCACAATAGGACTTGGGCAATCTCCAAGGGTGGGTACGCGCCATTCTTGTTCCGGATCCAACCAACCAACCAACACTGGTTATGCTTGCGAGGTGTGGTGGTGGTGGTGGTGGCCCATAAAGTGGCGCATACCCACTCAGGGGGATTGGCCAAGAAGAGTGTATTTTTTAACTAAAAAACCAGATAGGCAAAAAGGTGCAGTCGAAGAAAGAATTTAGACTATAGGTTGAAGACAGAAATAGAAGGAGAAAGAGGAGTGAGAGAGCCTGATCAGAATCATTTTAACAAGGCAGACGAGCTGTCTCTGAAATGAATGAATGAATGGCTTGACAGACATCCCCATGGCAGTGACCTAGCTGTGTGCCTCCAAACGACAAAAGCACTGGCAAGGTTAGTGGCATTCCAAGACGCCGCAGGGGAGCCTCCAGCAGTCTTCTCCGGTGATGCGAGAATCGGCGGCAAAAAAGGAAGAAATGCTCATCCGATTCAATTTCATGGCAGAAGTGGCACAAGGGTGAGGTTGCTAGATCTGCCCGGTAAAGATACCTGTTAAGTGGGGGAACACCACACCGAAACGAAGTCAGCGAAACTTCGCACGAGCGAGTTTGGCAGAGGCTTCTTTTCCACCGAAACCTGAGGTGGTCGAGTTCCGGAGAGGTGTGCAGCCCGTGATCGGACACGTCCTGGGCCAACAGGTATTGTCGATAACGGGCTAACAACACACAAGCAAACGGAGGAAGCACCTCCACAATAGGTAACGACAATGCCATTTTCACTAGTGTATCCGCGGCTTCATTAAGGGCTAATCCACAGTGGCCAGGCAGCCAGAACAAGCCTAATTGTCCGCACATACGTGGGAACGAAGGAGTAAAAAGTTTTAAGCATGGGACTGACAGTTTCTGAAGAAAGGACCATGCACACGGACAGGGAATCCGTCAGTATCATCACTGAAGATTGCGCCGAAGCGAGTTTCAGAACATCAAGAAGAATAGCCAGAAATTCTGCATAAAATATGGGAATATAATCGGGTAGACGCATTCAAAAAGACCAATTCAATGCCGGAGAGAAGATACCCACCCCAACTTTCTCATTTTTTTCCAGAGGCGTCGGTTGCAATAACCACGTGCGATGGGTATTCGGACTGGTGAGCCAGGAGAATGTTTTTAATTAAGTTGGTTGGAAGCAACTTAGCATGTTTTGGGAATATGTTATCAAAAGAAACCTCCACTACTGTGGGTTGAGACTGCAAGACGGGGACTGATAGGAGCGTGGTGTTTAATGGATGAAGTAAAGAATTGGCAAAAATGACCTGCGGGCGCCGGATACGAGACCAATTAGTGCCGAAAAACGCAAATGCGTGTTGGACAAACACAGCCTGTGATCTGGCCAGCGGTGACTCTAGGAACTTTGCAAATGCATTGATGGTGAGATATTTAAACCTGGAATTCAGCGTTGGGACTCCGGCCTCCAAGTATAATACCCGAATCGGGACGTAACCGGGTAGGCCTAAGCAGCAACGCAAAGCTTGTCGTTCCAGCTTCACCAAAGGCATGAGCTTATATGTCGCGGCGCCAGAGAATACAACACACCCAAATTCTAAGATTGGTCGAACATACGTGCTGTAAATCATCAAGAGCGTATCTGCCCTCAGACCTGTTCTTTTGTGGCTAAGACCCCTCAGTAGAGCTACAGCACGGGAGCCTTTCGCAGCTATATGTTCAATGTGTAGGCGCCAATTCAATTTTCTGTCATATATGACCCCAAGATATTTTAGCGACTCAACCTGACGAATGGTTTGTTGGTGATACGATAACGAAATCGATATTTGGTCCGTAAGAGGGAACACGAGGATGGCACACTTATCAATGTTTAAAGAAAATTTCAAAGTATCCAACCACGCTTCCAGGGCATTTAAATATGATTGAAGGGAATGAAATCAAGGAATGGATGTCTTGCGATGAAGAGAAAAAGGCGATGTCATCTGCATAGACATATGTATGCACATCTCGTTGAATGGGTATGGAGCTCAAAAGCACATTGAATAACACTGGGGAGATAACAGACCCCTGGGGTACTCCACGTGTCTGCTGATACCGGGAAGATGCGTAACCATTTTGGGAACAGAAAAACTCTCTGGTTTTCCAGAAAAGCCGCTACCCACGCAGTAATGTACTCCGGAAACGAATAGCGAGCTAGGAGATCTAGAAGGATGCCATATTCCACACTGTCGTAGGCTTTCGAAATGTCCAAGGTGACCAATGCTGCGATCTGCTTATTTCGTCGGGCCCAGTGGATGCGACTTTCCAAGTCTATATGCGCCCACCAGATAGAGCATCCTTACCTAAAACCAATTTGTCTGCAGTTGAGTATGTTCCTTGTACGCAATAAACTTATTAATACGGAGAAGCAAAACGCGCTCAATTACTTTTACAAGGGTGGATGTTAGTGCTATTGGCCTAATATTATCAATTGTAAATCCAAGCTCCGGTTTCTTTAAAAAAGTAAAATCTTGGCCAAGCGCCATTCAGGAAGTATCCACGCGTTTTTAAGAGAAATATTAACCACATTCAACAGGTCTGCCGGGGCTTCATTGTACAACAGTTTAATCATCGCTGCGGTGATACCGTCTGGACCAGGCGCAGACGCTGGAAGACGGGAAATTACGCTATCTAGCTCGCCTATAGCGACCTCTTCAAAGTCAGCCGTGCCAAAATTTCGAGAGCCTGTCGACGGAATCCTTGTCGCAAACCGCAGCTGTAGATCACTCGCTATGGTCTCTAAGAATTCAACGGATTCTTCTGGCGTACGAACCAGGGAGGGTGTGTTCGGAGAGACAGGAGATGATTTCCTAGACCTGGAAACTTGAATAAAGCTTGTCTACGATTCGGTTGTGATAGGGCGGAAAATCGGCCAATATTAAATGTATCCTTCGCACGTGACTAGCTCGGCGCCTCTCACTACCTCTTTCTCTACGTGAGGCGCGAGTTGAACGGCGCACCTCTGCTTCAGGTTTTGTCTGCCCTCGCTGCGTTTCTATTGCCTGTCTTGTGGTGTTACAAGTTTTCGGACTCCTCAACGCGCGGTCGTCGTGCGGACGCAGTCTCTGGTTGGACGGCGCGTTGCAGCGGCGTTTGTATCGGGATTGCCGTCTAGCCAAGGTAAGCACGATTTACCGGCTATTTGAGCGTATGGTGTAGCACAACAATTTATTGATGTATGTTTGGCTTGCAATCAAAGAGTGTTAACGCCATTTATGAAATCCGCACGTGGTCGCTTAGCTTACCTCCAACTGCGAGCGAAATGTTCTACCATAACTACTCCGTGCAGGGGAATTTACTCAGAAATCAACGACAGCAAGAAGGCGTAAAAAAGAGATCTTAGTACTTTCCTTGTTGCACCTAATTTTTAGCTCGGGTCCTGCTGAGCGGCCGGGGGACTGTTGCTACGAGTTTCTTTGTAGATCGAGTTATTCCATTCTTAGCTTATTGAGGATCAACACTTACGGTAAACACATAATAGCCAGGAACGTTTTAAATGCGAATGCACTTCTTAAGCGAGCCTGAATCGTCCGCCGCCGTAGTCCGCATAGCAACAGCTGCGGGTGCGCGCGCTCCTCGTCTTCCTTAGCAACGGGGGGAGGAGATGGGCGCGCGCTGCCTGGCCGCTGACATGGCACATACCCACGTGGGGGATTGGCCAGGAATCGGGCGTGAGAAGGGCTAATGCACTCGCTTAAAGGAGTACTGACACGAAATTTCAAAGCTGAGATCCGCTCTAGCAATCAAGTACAACGACAACACAAATAGGTGTCTGTGAATAAATGCATCTTTCTTTCTTTGTAGTTGTGTGTGCGAACAGCTGAACGCAAATGTGTGATCTCTCTTGGGAGGAAGTCGCTCTCTTTCGAACATTACCGAACCGCGCAAATTCAACTCGTGCATTCGCACTATCACATTCTTCCCCTCGGGGAAATGCGGGGAATTTTTTTGGAACAGCCTGTTCACAGAATGTCCACCGTCCTAGTTTACGCGCTTGAGAAATTTGCGAAGTGTATCCAGGGACGCAGCTATCTTTTTTTTCTGTTCGCAGCACCCGCCATACGGGGAAGGAACCCAGTTTTTGACATACTTGCATCCGACTATTGCGCAAGGCCCGGCCATATTGCGAGAATCCGAGTAGCCTTCGTGATTTTTGTCGGTCGCTTGTGGCCCTTCTGTCAACTAAAGCTATGAAAGACCTTGTGCCGTCTGTTTCGAAGTGACCAAAAGTGTTAAAAGCGACCCACATATTATCCGGTGCAAGTGGCTGTAGCGACACTAAGTGTTGCATGCCCAGAGAATAAAAACGATTTGTCCATCTAAGACAAACGGTATAAGAGTCACCGCTAACTTAGAGCCGATTTCTGTTCCTAGCGCCACCCAGAACCAAGAAGCAGCAAAAGAAGGAAGGAGAAGGAAGGCGGTAGGCGAGGGGGACGGCGAGGGAGGCAACCAGTCCCCCTTACGAGACCCCTCGGTTCCCGGAACGGGTCCCCCGTCCGAGTTCGTCTCTTTTTGTAACTTGTATCATTCCCCCAAAACTTCGTGAAACTTCAGGACGTTCCACCTCTCCTCTTTTGTGTTTCCTAGCAAATTTTCCCCTCCTTGCTGTATTCACTTTGTAGCGCATTCACGAACACGTGTGCGCGTTCCGAGAGGCCCTTCGGCCGCTCGTGGTTGAGTGAGAATTTCAAAAATGTCCCAAAGCCACCGCCACACAGCATGTCTAGAGCGAAAGCGCATGGGCTGTTTGGCGGTAGTATGTGTTTAGCAGCCGCAATTACCTCATTTGCGTCTAAAGTGTGTACTTAAACCAGTTTCTTTTAGTTGTCTCGAGTATTGATGAAGCCACTACTTTTTACTTGATGGTCCATGACGATATCAAGTGTTTATCTTTTTTGTATTTTAAAGACGCGTGCATCTACAAATATTTTACGCGTTGCTCCCTGATTAATTTATGACGTTGTCTGTGTACAGCAAAAAGTATAAAATTACCTACCGGTTATGTGCGCCAGAGAGCAAATAAATTACATGTGTGTGTAAGCAAAAATACACTTTTTTTGCTTTGTATGTTTTATTTGCTTTGGTTAGGTGCCTAGAATATCAGACCTAGTAATTTCAAGGATGGCGTATAATGTTTCTTTTTCTTTGAAATAAACTTACTTTGTCGTTGTTTTAAGGCATTGTTGAGTGCACACGACAGTCTAATGACTTTTATGTAGGCTTTCCACTACAATCCTGCCCATGTATTTTTAAAGTGTTTCACTGCGCACTATTTGTTTGGAACGCAATCTCTGAAGAACGTGACGCCGAAATACGGAACCCATATATATAATTATAGTTAATAAGATTATCACTTATCTTATCTTATTAGCGTCCTGTGAGGTAACAGACAAGTTTTTTGCAGGTTGGTTGGAAAACTAGAATTGCCACCATTTCAAGTAACTCTAGCGCCTAAAAAAGAGAAGCAGCATAATGTTAAGAACTCCGTTGCATGTTTGGTAACGTTCTTATTTTAGCTGTGCCTTTTTTTTTCTTTTTTTTTTCACTAATTTCATTCTCTGCACAATGTTGAAACATAAGCCTCCCCCCTACCATCTTTTCTTTCTAATGATATTGAAGATCCAATACCAAAAGACATTACAAACTATGCTTAAAATTATATAAATACTCTAACGTCTTTCAAAGGGGCATTGTTTTTTTGACGGTCTTTTTTTCTTTGAAGGGGAAACTAAAAAAATCCTTGCTCACGAGGAACGTTGGCATGACTTGAGAAAAGGTCTGATTGATTTGACATTTTTTTTGCGTTTAAAAAAGAAGTGTTTCCCTAATCTTTTACCATGTTTTCTTTTCTTTTCACCACAGGTGGTGGTGAAATTCAGGCGTGCAGAATGAGAAGTACGGGGACTCTGATGCACAACGCTGTATCTGCGCTGGCTACAGAGCTGGCTGAAAGGCATTCATTCCTGCTGCATAGTAATGGTGAAATTGGCCCTTCGGCTCAGAGGTACAATAAAAACTTTCAAACTGCCAATCTGTGCGCATACTTGCAGTTCTTTTCTGTCATTAGCTTCCCCGCATTCAGAGCATTGCCAGTTTACATTTTCACAATTGCGCATATCTTTTGGCTAGAGCGTATTAAACTTTTTGAAACCACAAAAAGAACTTTGCTTGTTGAACGTTAACAGTTCCCCCTAAGACACATTGCAATGGCATCTCTCAATGTATTTAGGGTTTTATTTAGTATACACTAGTACAACATTTTCAGTATATTTGAAGCAGTATTTTCTATGCATCTAAATATCATTAGTAATGCATTTTGCAGGTATTTAAATTTCCGTTTTCTGGGCATTTAAAATGAATAAATATGTATTTTCAATGCACTGCTGATGTATTTTTGGAGGTTTATTTTAAATACACTTTAAATGTATTGAAAATGTCTTTGCAATGTGAACAAAATATTGCAAAATAAGTACAAAGTTAATACATGTAATAAATGCATTCAAAATACATTAGAAATATGGCATCTTTTTGCTAAGGACGATGGCTAATGCAATCTAATAATAATAAATGTAAAGTCATGCAAGTTTCATGCAAGCGCAGAAATTGTTTCTTCAAAATTCGGTAATCTTGAAATTCTTTACCCAGGCTTAATCGTCCCGATAACTTGACACAGGCATATCAAGCGACCTGACGTGGTCCGATCACATACAACAGCGAACCGCAGCCTCGGCTGAATGACTTCGCTACATCAAACGATCACAAAGAGCATGCCCCTCCGCCACCCCCCCCCCCACCAATTTCAAAAACTGGTTTTAAACTTTCACCCGTTATAAACAGGAATATGCATAGGGTATTTCAAGCCCACCCCTAAAAAATCACTTGGTGAAATCACTTGAATAAATCAGAATTTCGCGTTAGATTTATATTACCCAGTATAACCCACGCAGAAGTATTACCACTCATAAATTTTTACAAAACCTCCTGCAATTGAAATCCGCCGTAAAGATTCTCGACTCTGCCTTTTACGTAAACGTTTCTATGATTCCTTTAAAAGGGAATGCAGTCCTCCTCCCTCCTGCCGGCTCATCGCGTCCCCTATTAACCTCGTCGAATAAGCAACGCTAAGGGGTCGAATAACGCTTTTAATTGTTCGTTTTACCTACAGACTAGGAAGATCGAAATAACCTGTGTGGAACCGTAGTCAACCAATGTGACCGCTCAGTATTGAAACAGGTAATACTAAATCATTACAGTTGTAAGTTTCTTTTTATTGTTAAATTTCTTAACGTATATATATATATATATATATATATATATATATATATATATATATATATATATATATATATATATATATATATATATATATATATATATATATATATATATATATATATATATATATATATATATATATATATATATATGTGTGTGTGTGTGTATATATAGTGAATCACAATAGGAAATCAGGGGTCCTTGAAAACAAGACAGAAATAAAGTTTGGTAGTGAACAATACCTCGGAAAGAAAAGGAGAGGATAGGGTAGGTCATTGAAATCGATAATCAATTTGGAAAGAAAGAAAGTGGAGACAAAATGCCCGCCAGGTGGGATCCGAACCCACGACCTCGAGAACGTATGTACAAATATAATTATATATATATATATATATCCCCACGACTCGTCTTCATGCAGCCTGTTCCTTATCGCCCCCCCTTTTTCCTTTATTATTTTTTGTTTTTTGTTGGTTTGATTTGCTTGTTTTTTGTGGTCTTTTTCGCTTGCCTTCGGCAGAACATTTTCTGCCTCGTGTGTGGTCGTTTGTGTGTTTGTTTCCCATGTGGCATGTGTTTCGGGGCGCCGCCCCCACTCTGAGTCCGTACAATTTTTTCCAAATCTTTCATTCCTGAGGAAGACCTATCTCAGGTCGAAACGTTGTAAATAAAGTCTCCCAAGAGCGTATTTTTACTTTGTGTGTATTCCTGAAGCAACTGAGGACTCTACCTCACGACGATATATATATATATATATATATATATATATATATATAAATATATATATATATATTTAGATATAAATATATATACAAAGTAAAAGCATGCTATTCGGAGACTTTATTTCCAACGTTTCTACCTGAGAGAGGTCTTCCTCAGGAATGAAAGCTTTGGGAAAAATCGTACGGACTCAGGGTGGCGGCGGCGCCCCGAAAACACGAGCCACATGGAAAACAAACACAGAAACGACCATACACACCAAACAGAGCCTATTCTTCCAAAGGCAAGCCAAAGAGACCACCAAAAATCAATCGAGCAAACAAACAAAATGACAAACGAAAGAGGAGGAATCGAGGAGGAACATACTGCATGAATGCGAGTGGTGGGGATAACAGGAAATGCGACAATTTCATGGGTGGCGAAAGGCCGATAAACATCCGGTGTCTTCGAGACACCGGATCTTCGAGACACCGAGACACCGTCCGCGCTTGACCCCCTACCAACACTTCCCTTCCCGCTCCGCTGTTTTTGATTTTTTTCCTTCTAATTTCCTTGTCTCAGCGCTTAGCAGGCACAACACGCCTCATTATTAGCCAGATTGTACCCATTTTCTGTTTGTCACCAGATGTTATACCCATTTTATGCTTGGGAATGGCGAAGCTTCCAATTTGAAGCTTCCAATTTCAACCAAGCGCGTAAGAAGTATTTTATTTTGGTGTCTGTTGTTGCTAATGACTCGGATGTCTTGTATTCACATTGTTATCCGCAATGCTAGTTTGCACGTACAGCGCGCGTCCTTGCTGTCTTTTTGCTCATATATATTTTGCTTTGCTTCTCTTTTTCATTGTTTTCTTCTTTTTTGATATATATATTTTTTGGTCACCCCGGATGCACGGCACACACAGACGGCCGCCTCTCTCTTCTTGTTTTCATGTTTTTTTATAAATCGTTGCACTCCGCCATATTTTCGTAGATTGGGCGCAGGGGTCCACGCGTGCCGGCGACAGGCCGAGTGCTAACAGTTACCACGCGCGCGGTGCATTGACCTGGCGCGATACGACGTGACTCCGTGTACAGAGGGAGGTGTAGGCGGGGAAAGGGACGCCGGAAATGGGCACCGCCATTAGCTTTTGTAGGGCCACCCAAATTCGCGGAAGCTGCCTGGGCTTAAAGCACAGTAAAGGGCCCCGTTTGCATTCTTGATCTTGACACCAAAGACGGTCGGTAGTTATTCCTTGTTACCGGTAACGCGCATGTAAACTTATTGCTCGTGGCGGTGTGTGCTTTTTATTTTTCCCCTCTCAAAGACACCGGATGTTTTTCGGCCTTTCGCCACCCATGAACGTGACGCATTTCCTGTTATCCCCACGACTCGTCTTCATGCAGCCTGTTCCTCATCGCCCCCCCCCCCCCCCCGTCTTCCTTTATTTTTTTTTTGTTTTTTGTTGGTTTGATTTGTTTGTTTTTTGTGGTCTTTTGCGCTTGCCTTCGGCAGAATAGTTTCTGCCTGGTGTGTGGTCGTTTGTGTGTTTTTTTCCCATGTGGCTTGTGTTTTGGGGCGCCGCCCCCACGCTGAGTCCGTACAATTTTTAAGTGCGAATGCACTTTATCAGCGACCCCAAACCATCCACCGCCGGCGGCGGCGGCGGCGGCGGCGGAGGCGGCGTCCGCAGTGCTCCTCTATATTAAAAAAAGAAACAGCATCCGGCGCCAGGTTTCGATCCGAGGACTTTGCGGCCGCAGCGCGACGCTCTACCGACCAAGCCATGGACGCGGCGCTGATATCAGTGTTAGCGACGCGCCTTATATCTTTAACGCATTCAAACTACGTCGTCAGCGGCGTGCGTTGGCGACTCAGCGGCGTTATAGCGGCTTGATAACTGCGTGGTGTACACGTGATACTACAAACCCGATGGAAGAGATGGAAGAGAAGGCGGCGAGGCGGTGGGCTGCGGGGGCCGAGCGCAAGCGCCGCAAGCGGGCCGACAACCATGCATTCGCACTTTCACATTCTCCCCCTCGGGGAAATGCGGGGGAATTTTTTTCCCAAAGCTTTCATTCCTGAAGAAGACCTATCTAAGGTCGAAACGTTGTAAATAAAGTCTCCCAAGAGCGTATTTTTACTTTGTGTGTATTCCGGAAGCAACTGATGATTCTACTTCACGACTACATTTATACACACACACACACACACACACACACACGCACACACACACACACACACACACACATATATATATATATATATATATATATATATATGTGTGTGTGTGTGTGTGTGTATATATGGCATGCTGGCGATGGGGCCGAAGGCGTGGTGAACACAAAGTAAGAAACCTCGGTAACAGCAACAGCGGAGGGTTTATTTCGACGTTTCGACTTCGAGACAAGTCTTCTACAGGAATGATGGCTTCGGTCGTTTCGGAAGAGAGCATATATGTCGAAAGTGGAAAGCGGGTTTACGAATGGCCAACGATACCACACACAAACATACGTGAACAACACAAACACGAAGCGGGAATCTTCCTTATTGGAAGAATGAACAAAAAATGATCAACGAAGAGAGAGACGCCGAGATAGTTGGAGAAAAAAAAGAAGAAAAAGGCAGAAAGGGAGATGAAAGAGCACTGAACAGGAATTCGAGTGGTGGCGGAAAGGCGAAAAGCTCAACAGCGTCCGAAAGTGGGGTTGTAGAACAAAGGAGAGAAGGCAATATATCTTCCGCCGCTAGGCGTCACCATGCTAACGCCCAGACGCTCCGAGGGATCGCGTTTCCGTTGAATGAAAGCGAGTGTCCCGCCATATGTTCGGAAAGTGCGAACAAGGCATTTTACAGCCCGTTTATGGCCCGTTCCCGGAGCTGAGACAATTAAAGCACGTTTTGTGGTCGTGCAGAAGGAAACGGTCCGCCACCATTCCACGGTTCCCTCGCCGGACGGACGCCCTCCGAGAACGGGGCGCTAGGCCGAGTTTTCAGGTCTTTGTTAAGAGCTGCCACTTTGCAGTTCAGCGACAACCCGTGCGTCGTCGGTGTCTCCCCTCCGCTGAGTGGGGGATGCGGGGGGAAACAGCCAAACCAGAACGCAAGCTGCTCAACGGGATGGGGGGAAACGGAGAAAATAAACCCCGATGGTTCGGTAGCCGGGCTTAGAAGACGACTGTTGGTGCAAGGGAGGGAAAAATAGATTTGCAAACAGTCAAAAATGTAACCAGTCCGCGGGGGCGAATAGTGATAACAGCGGCAAAAATATGTGCGCTCGAGTAATAACGCAGACCCCACAATTGTATTGCTTATCTTCCGGGTTATGCGCCATATCCAAACGTGTAAATCCCCCAACCAATTTTCGAACACGTGTTTTGGGGAGAAGGTAAACAGAAGTTATTGCTGAAACAGCACCGACACTAAGCAACATTACTTAATTGTAAGATTGGTACGGAGATTTAGAAAAGGTTACCAAAGTTATAACACAATATTATAAAAGAGAGAATTAAGAAAAAAAAAGATAGGAGTTAACGCGAAGACCGGAAAAGGAGAGAAGGAATAAAAATGAAAACAAAAACTGAAAGACATCAGCAATGTGGGAAAAATCCACTGAAAAAACGCTCACGTGCATGTGAGTTCGAGAGTCCGGCTCCGGCTACACCCACAGCGCCACTGATACGGTTAGGTAGATGACAATGTTTTAATCGCTGCAAGTGTGCCTGGGTCCTCATTTATATCTTTTTTGATTGTATTGAATCGGTATATGAGGTATGATTCACGTTGTTCTCGTTCCCGGTTTGACCTGAACCCCGCCTCTAAGAGCGTGACGCTTAGTTTATCGAAAGAATGATCTGGAAGGCTGGGGTGTCTGGAGAGGGGCAGGGTCGGGCGCGTTAGAATATCAAGCCCCCAGAATGTATACCGCTTACCATTTTTACATTTAGCGAAAAGATTCCTAGTTGCATCTGATACCTTTATCATTGATATTATTTGGAATACGCTATGTTTTAAACCCTTCTATTTTAAAGGAATGCAAAAATGACAAATGTTGCTTGTATTTACAAAGTTTGTACCGAACCTTGATGTACTAACAATTCTCTATATTGGCAGACAAAACTCAGAAACACTACAATTCTGACCAATCAACAATGGGCTTCTAATATTGTTACTTGATAACATTGAGATTAGTGAATAGTGACTCGAGATGAATTGAATGTAACCACAATATTATAATCGCAAAATCATTTGTTGACTATGCAGTGCAAAATTTGTGTTCGACACAAAATTACACGTCCAACTGCTCACAAGGTGTGAACCAGTTGGAGAGTATTTAGCTTAACGTGAAAGTTGTCGCACCAGCTGCCATAAAGAAAATTCTAATACTCTTGAAAAAAAAAGACTGTAGACGTTTCTTCTAATTGGGCCTAAGATAGACGTTCTCCCTACTGGGGAAAGGAACTACAGACCCCCACAACTGAAAAGAAAAAAACCTACCTAATGTGGTAGGTCTTCCAACACGCAAAGGGCTTTTTAAACATTTGACCAGTGGACCAGAAATACTTTAGCATGAAAATACAGAACTGGCCATTAGAAAAGCAGCAAAGCTCGCTTCCATTACATTAAACAATTCGGAAGTGCGATATTCATTCATCTCAGTGGTTGTGACCTGGAAATAAAAGGCTTACAAAGAAATGAATGATGACAATAATGAACTGCCACACTCGCGCCAGCGCTGAGCTGATTCCTGGAGGCACCACATGATTAACAAACGTACAATAAATGCGCTTCCCTAAATGAGATTTTTGTTCTAGAAATTTGTAAGGACTTGCGTGTATTCGAGAGACTCTGAGCCTCCATGAACAGCAGCTGCTATTAAGCATGACGGCACAACCTTTTTCGAATACCCGTTGCACAATTAAAGCTTATGGGTTCGCATTTACTATAATAAATATATTTTTCATAGAATTCTCAGTTTTTTGCTTTGAGGTCACACAAATTATGGTAAAAAATATCCCACTGTTTGTTTATTTCCCTGAAAGCCTAATTAACTCCCCTGAAAGCCTAAATTCTGTAAACAGGAGATAAAAAAAGAGTAATGCACAGCAGCAATGTCTTTAATACACGGTATCAACCCAAAACTCATATACGGTTGGTTGCAGCCAGTCTAATAAAGAAGGTATATATATATGTCAGAATTATTATGATTGGTGCAAATAAAACCTACAGACATATTGGGCACAGAACAGTTGTCGATAAGCTTTAAAGAACAGATGAGACGAGTATAAATATTTTGTTTATTTCTGCAGATTTCTCACTCAATGTTGAAGAGGTCAAAAGTTAAATGCTCGGAGGTTTGGAAGGAACAGAATTGCAGTGCATAGTTGGACGGTTGCACGTTCCACCTACACTGGTTAGAAACGTTCTGTAGCTCTACCAGGAGAGGCCAAAGCCAAGAGGTCACGACGCGTCTGGCGAACCTATAACAAGATCTGGAGGGGATTTATGTGGCCGTACAAAAAAACAGACGTAAGCGCATACTTCGGCTCTTGCCACATATGCCAAACCAGCAAAGCCAAATATAAACACAAAATTGACGCTATGACTCTGTCAGTCCTTCAAAAACACCATTTGAGATAGTACACGTCTATTTTTGTTAACTGAAAAAGAAAGGTTAAGGGGTAAGCAGATTATATTTACGTTATTTCAGAGTATTGCTAAATGCCCTCGAATAGGGGCTGCAAAGCCAGGAAAGTCAACCCCAATACTGTAATACTGCTTTTCAACAGAAAGATGTTTAACGGTGTAAAGTACGTTGTGTCTGACAATGAACCTGCTTTCAGGAGTTGAGCAATGACACGCTGGGCAAAAATCAAAGGTATCACGCTATGGTTTCTAACCAAATATAACCCGGCTCCTAACGGCCTTCAGAGCGGGCTTTAAGAGACATTCATGAGTACAGTCACTCAAACCTTCACTTGATGATGATAATGACGCTCAGTGGCTTGACCTTTGTAACGTGGTGGCGGTGCACAGCGGCCTTAGGCGCGACGCCACTGTACAGTCACCTCAGAAAAAACAAACAAAATAAACGAAATAAAAAGAAAAGACTTTTACAAAATTTCTGTGGTCGTCTGACTTCTTTGCTTGCATGCCTTCCCAGATTGTTCTGGGCATTTTTCCCACCAGCATTCTAGCCTTTTTTTACTAACCTCTACTGTTGTTCAATTCACTTTTCCGCTAACCTTAAAGCCTTGGGGCTCCGGAAGCTGGATGCCTCCATTACTGGGGACTGAACGGATACCTTTGCACTCTCATACAATATGTCGCATGGTTCCTGGCTTATTTCCCCAGCCTGCGCATAGTTCTTCATGTACCAGCTCACGGATAAGCGTTTTTGTCCGCAAGCAACCCACCCTGTGTTCAAAAAACAATGCACTCCCTTTGGTATTATCGAATACTTTTTCCCTTGTGATCTCCTGCTTCCCGATCCTGTAGATATCGAATGACTTCTTCGCATCCATCCTCTTTTTGAGGACGTCGCTGTTTCTTTAACTTTATTTTTTGACGGTTTGGTCAGTTCCCCTGCAGTTCCCGGTTTTATATACTTTTTCTGAGCCTTCTAGTTCTTTCCTCCAATGTGTGTCCCCGCGTTTCATGCAAAGATACCGTAACACTTTGGCCGCGCATCTCTGGTCATCAATGTTTGTAAGTCGTTCTTCACAACATATTTTTCTCTGTGCTTCCCTCACTTCGAAGGATGCCCATTGCAGGCCTCCCTGCACTGCCTCATTTGTTGTTTTACTGTGTGCTCCTAATGTCAATCTATCTAGGGGCCTCAGTTACTTCCAGCTCTGATTAAATATCTGATTTGACATACACTACTGTGTTTGAAAAGGTGAGTGCTCGTACCATTACTCCCTTCCAGATTCCTCTCACTACTTCATAACTTATATCCCCACAATGCTCTGTGCTTTATGATAGAGGCGCTTCCTCTGCCTTCTGTTCTTAAATGCTCCTCAGGAGTTTTTAGACACCGCTGACCTTAGTTTATCCATGAACCCTGATATTTGTATTTCTTTACCTACGGTGTTGCTGCTTGTTGAAAGAATACCGATTCGGTACGGGCGTCATCATTAAAGACCACAACTCCTGACTTTGCTGTGTTAAACTACAGCACCAGTTCAATTGGAAGTGCAGTCTGGCGGTGACGGTAACGCAGCACAACTGAGCGCACACAACTTCGCTAGGGCGCCACCCTCAGTATGAGGAATTTGGCACGCCTTCTTCTCTGCCCGCAGACGAGATCATTTGCCTTTCGACAAAGCTTAGACTTCAAAAAATACAAGCAACACCTGAGGGAGAAATCAAGTTGAAGGGGGCGATGAAATATTTCTTGTATAGTCCTCACAACACGAACATTCCGGCTATTTGGTCAGGTGATTTGGTCATGGCGTGGAAAGAATGTGTCAGCCTATGAACTGGGCCATTCGGGCCCTTTGAAGTCATCAAGACACCTTGCATCGGTGGTGCTTGGAACACCACTTTGTACAGGGTGTGTAATGTGATTGTGCAAGCCGTAGCCATCAGCAACGTTTTTTCCTGTACACAGACTTAGGATGATAAAATGGCCCCATACAGTGTGGACAGCAGTAGACGACGAAGGTAGGCTAGGGGGCAGCGAAATAATTGAGCGTTGAGAAACAGCATAAAGATGGTTCACAAGTGCAACACATCTGATTGTTCCACTTTAATCGCAAAGAGTCACATTTTATGCATTTTCTTTGTCTAGTCCATGGTACTGTCTTTGTACTTGCCGTTTCTATGCTCTAATTTTTGTTTTCTCCCAATTTTTTATCTTACTTTTTGGCCAGTGCCTTCTTTCTCTTTCAAGTCTCTTATTCACATTTCCATTTCTAGCCCAGCCAACCAGATAGTTCTTCTCTTTAAATTTTGTGGTAAACCTGATAATAATGATAATGAGGATCATCACAATCATGATGATATCCTCAAAATGTTTGGCCCCTACCCAAAAGGGGGATTAGGCGGGGCTAACTCACTGTTGAAATTTGTGAGGACCTGAAATTATAATTTATTTCCGGAAAGGCAGAGGATGGAAAACAAAACATTGTTATGAATAAAACCGGAATCTTCTTTAAAATAAAACCGGAATCACTCAATAATGAGTATTCTTACCCGCCTCTACGTGCAGTGTTTCTTTTCTTCTTGGAACTCGCAAATTAGTTCATGTTAGCCTTGCGTTGTCAACATCACAAACATCCTTAAAGGCTAGGTGTGATTGTTGGTTGTGAAATAAAATTTGTTTGGTGAGAATTGCTCGTAGATATGAAGCCCATGCATTTTCTTCTTTACTATTTGGTTATCTCAGCCGCCAAATTATAATGCAGTATATGAGCCGTATGTACAAAAAGCAATAGAGTGATGTATGTGTCATGGCGTTTAATAAGCTCAGATTGCCCAAATAACTAGTGCTCAACAACAACCAGTGGACGCAACCCATGGCAAGGCTATCACTGTTAAATTTGTGTTTTATTCTTGCCGCAATTGCAACACGAAATATGTTCTGTGGTTATGGTACGAATGCTTGTAACTGCTATAGATAAGTTATGAATGCATGTAATATGTTATGAAGTACATGATAGACGGGCTGATGGCATTATAATGTCCCCACTGTTCTTGATGACAATGCATTTGCTGGTGTCCTCAACCTGAATGAGCACTACCGGAAACTTATATGATCAGCTAGAGCATTAGTTGCACCTAGCTCTTGTAATGCAGCTTCGTCTTTATAATTTTTGATGAGAGCGCGCTATACTGGCTCTCGTAAGCGCCACCAGCTTCCTCCTGCTAATTCCAAGCGCTTCTTTTCGACTTTGGAGACTGTTGCCATCCGAATTTCCATTCGTACATCTCCAGTGGTGGCTGAGCAAGAACCGTTATCACGGTTTCCCCGCCCAGTATCTGCGTTTAACATAGATGAATCTGCGTCGGCGTCAGCTGAACCGGGGTGTCCATAAAAGGACAGGATCTACGGACGCTCCAGGCACTGGCACTGTGCTGCGGAAATAGCTTCATCACGCTGAATATAAGTGCTTTTGTTCAACTTTGCAGGATGGTTATTTCACCCTGCCGTGATACTTAGCATTTATGCACACTGTATTCACTGAAGCTGCTAGTGCTTTTGGTTCGAATAAGTCAACTGACCCGGTATTGCAGGGTTCGGTATCTCAGGACGTTATGCCTCAGGATGGAATGTGCTTGATGAGTAGAAAATTGGACTATCTATACCACCAGGGCAAATGTTCCGGCGTATCTTCCCCTAGCTTTCATATTAAAGTCTCTTATGGCAATCTGGATTTGCGCGACATGTGAAACAGCGAAGAGAAAGAGTTGCGTTGTGACGCACAAATCTGAAAACCAAAGCTTGCTGCTCAAATAAAGACATTGAATGAGAAAGTCGCAAGTGTGCTGCCTATCATATGTAAGTGCAACACGCTGTCAGACATTCTCGTAACCGGTGGAAATATTCACACTTTGAAGTTTCACTGCGAGGAGTATGACAGCGTAATCACTAAGGTTGAAAAACAGAAGTCTGAGAGTGCTGCCCAGAAGAATCGTGTTGAGCGCATTGAATCTGGTACCTCCCCCGCGATGAGGCAAATTACGTCAGAAATAAAGGAGATGGAACCGTATAATCGCCAGCAGGACTTGGAATTTCTTGGGTTCGCTGGAGAAGAACGTCAGGACTTGTCAGAAAAAATGAAGTTCGTGGCTCGTAATCTTGAACTTCCCGAACTAACAAAATCTCACGTTGATTTAATGCACCGTTTGCCCCAAAGGCCTGGTAAAGAGCCAGCTATAATTGTGTGGTATACGTAAGTTTCCTAGAAGGTAACTGGGATGCAGGTCCATTCTCTCCTAACGGTACAAGAACCAGACATGCGATTCTTTGATATTTTCACGCCTTGGAATAGGCGGCTGGTGTGGCGGGCGTGGGCGATACCAAAGGAAGGGGACTATCGTTTTGCAAGGCAGAATAACGGACACGTTTTGGTTCGAAAGGATGAAGTTGGCAAGATAATTCGCACCCAAGATGAGTGTTAGCAGCCAAAAAAAGTCTATATTGGCTGCTATAGCAGAAATATGTTAGTACCGCAAATGGCCTCCGCTTCTTCCGGCTGTGCTTACCATGATTCCGATTCTTTCACAAATAATGTATGTGGAAACGAAACGTGCTCGAACTACTTTTTGATATTTCAGGTAAATAAGTCGAACACGGATATATCGAACACGGGTATATCGAATTATTGTCTATATCGAACTGATAAATTATCCCCTTGAAAATTCTGTGTAAAAGTATAGGAATTCGTACGTTTATATCGAACCGTATTTTTCCCTAATTGGGTATATCGAACGCCGCGCGAGCTGGAAGTGCTCTTCGGCGGTCGCTGCACCCCCGATTAGGTTGAGGAGGATGTAAGGAATGCGCGGGCATGGCGAAGATGGCTCGCGGAACTAATCCCCCCTACCGGAACGAATTTGCGCTTCCAGTCTGGCCCCGCCGCCGTACTGTTAGCGGACGGAGCCCGGTATGCTAAATCTCTCTAGGCACACAAGCCCGAACTCTGGGAAAATGTGGCAGAGCGAGGTAGGGATGCCCCGACTGGGGGCCATACATGATGACAGGCGCTTGGAACGGCATGAAGAAGGAGACCGTGGCCAACTGCTTCCGGAAGCAGGCTTTGTGACGGCCGAACTTCCGAAGCTTGCGAAGACGGCGACGACGACGACATGTGCATGGGCGACACGTTTAGTGAGTTGTCGTCCCTTTTCCCGGCTGCTGTTCCAGCCGGAGTGTCTGCCGACGACTTCGTGAACGCTGACACCAATGTTCAGGCTGTTGCGAGCCTCGGTGACGAGGATATCGTAGCTGCGGTCGCAGGAGCCCAGGCCGATAGCTCGAGTAAGATCGTCCGGACGAGGAGGCGGCTACACGATCATACTCCGCGGGTGAAGTGGCCTCTGCGTTCAGCTTGATTCGCCGTTGTTGCGACGACATGGAAGGAACTGGGCTGTCGCACCTGGACAGGCTCGAGAAGATCGGGATCAGCGTCTTTAATTTCATTTCCAGGACGAAGAAGCAGGCCAAGATCAGCGATTTTTTCTTCTCGGAAATAAAGCGTCCTGTTGCGTCGTGAGTGCGGAATTAGTTGTCATTCATGAATGCGCCGATCGGTAAGTGATCGTCCGCCATAGGTGAGGTCTCAGAGCCCATATTTTTTATATCGAATTTTTCATATATCGAACTATTTCGCGATCCCCTTGGAGTTCGATATATCCGTGTTCGACTGTATACAAGTTTTAGAAATAAAGAAGATAAAATTACCATTTGGTTTCATCCTCCTTGGGCCAAAATTATTATGTGTTGGCATTCAGTGAAACTTTGTACCAGGATGCTGCTACCGTAGTGAACTAGAAATTAATACTCGAAGAATCAAAACAGGCAGTGGTGTTGCCTTGTACACGAAGGAGAGAATTTTGTATAAAGTGGTTCCTGAATATACTGTGAAGAACTCTGGTATTGAATTGCTCTTCATTACCACAAATGCGAATGTTCTTCGCGTTATTGATCGCCCTCCTTGCCGACCCTTGGAATTGTTTAAGATGCTTTCAATTGATTCTCAGATCTCGCAAGTACAAAAAAGGAAATTGTAGTAATGACGGATTATTATCCATTTACTCGAACTATCTCTTTTTAAAACTGAATTCCGACACACCGTACCTGTCAACGGCTTGACAACCGAATTGATATAGAGACAAGGATTACATGTCACAGTGAAACGCTTCTGGACGTGTGTTTAACAGATTATGAGGAAGAGGATACCGTGGCGGGGATGGTGCCTAGTGACACAAGTGACCACGTACCCTTTCTTTGTTCTTTTTAAAGACTGATCGAGCACAAAACTCACGCTTTTTGTGCACCGGGAATGTTCAGAGAGATGAATAGTTTTAATGTAAAGCATTTCCGCCAGCTTGTTTCGTCCATAGCATGGAGTGACCTTCCCTCAACATCTAATTCCAATACAATTTTATGACTAACGTATAAGCTTGGGTGTGTTTGTACAGCAATCTAAAAAACCCGCAAAGGGACGAGGACGAGGTATAGACGGGATACAGGGCAGACTAACAACACATGTTTATTGACAAAACTACTTGTCATTCTTCCGGTTGACGATCCTTTTTGATTAAAAGTTCCGATGAAGTCGTTGCACATCTTAAATACTTCAGCAACAGCAGCCCTCCGGCCTATTCAGTGGACATAAAAGATCTGTATTACTGTATTCCTTACAAAGAGCTGCTCTTTTGTGTAGAAACTTGCATTGATGCTTACGGGGCCACTTTGTTTCAGATTACTTCAGGCATCACTATTGGTAAGTTCTCAACGTTGCATCCTTTGTGCCTCCGCTCTACCTTCTAGACTTGGGAGCGCAACATATACCTTCAGAAGAAAGGCATCTGTATATGGTCTTGTGTGGCTCCGGTAATCAGTGACCTTTTCTTTGCCTCCCTTGACAAAGTTGTCGCCACTCGCCTGCGGGAATGTAAAGTAGATAAGACGTTCAGGTACATCAGAGACTACCTGCTGGTCATTGATACCACAAAATACCGCTTGGAAGGTGCCGTTTCGGGGATTTTTACAGTATTTCAGAGTTCGTTAACTGCTTTGTGTAACGCATAAAAACCTGAATAATGATACTATTAGATTTTTGGATCCTGGACTGCATTTCTACCATGGCCATATCTGTCGGTCGTATAAGTTTCGTAGTTTGAAGCCCATACTCCCGTATCATTCTTCCCATTCTAAATTGGTAATACGTTGGATCGTGAAGCTGTGGGTATCCAAAGCAGTTAACAAATCTTGTATTCAACTAATGCAAACCAGCCTTTATGGACAGGCGGCTATGTTGACTGCCGCCACCTATCCGCTACAATTACAGACATCTGTAGCTGAGAATGTTCTAAAACAGGTGAAATATGAACGACACAAGCAAGATGCTCCAAAAGAGAGATAATAAAAAAATGCTACTATCTCATACATTCATATGCTTTCGCATAACCTGAACAAGATTGGAAAACGCGCTAAAGGGAATCTTCTAGTCTCTGCCACTAAGAAGCAATCCGAGCTGTACAACAAGCTTAATCAGGGCCGCGTCAAGTCTGGTACGTGTAGTACCAAACATCGCACGCCATTCATGGCCTTCGCGGATGGCGTGGTTTGTGGGATACCGCTGAACAAGTGCAAGAAAACGTACTGCAGACAGACAGGAAGATGTGTCAATCGCAGATTGCGCTACCACCGCGATAACGTTGAAACGAGAGATGATGGACGTCTAGGCGCACTTTTTAAAGATTGTGGTTGTTATCTTGACCCCAGAAAATGCTCCGTAATTTGTACACGTGACAATCAAACGACACGGGAGATCGTTGAAGCGTACGAAATATATTTCAACAAAGACACGTGTGCTACCTATCCTTCGGTGATTTGAACCGACAACGAAATTTGATTTTTATTTAGTGACAACGCGTGAGCTGCACTGACGGCTTGAAATTTCTGTGTTTCTTCCATCTTCCCCTTTCTCCCTTTTTTTGCAACAGAATTATGCATTAAAGTTTTTTGTGCAATAAACATCTGTTGTTCGTCAGCGGTATGCCCTACTACACCTCGTCCTCGTCCCTTTGCGCTGTTCTGAGAAAACTTTTTAACACTTGTATATTATTGAGATCATTGGGGCCTATAACAGTGCATTTAGTTTTATTCATCTTACTGAAGTATGAAAAGCTAGAAAGCCATAGATTGCACT
Organism: Haemaphysalis longicornis; assembly: GCA_013339765.2. Lineage (NCBI taxonomy): Eukaryota > Metazoa > Arthropoda > Arachnida > Ixodida > Ixodidae > Haemaphysalis > Haemaphysalis longicornis. The sequence goes on from CM023454.1 coordinate 72,401,237, forward strand.
TCAATTCCGAAAAAAAATAAAACGATGCAATAAACTGTTTGATAAGTTTGTAACATTTTGGGATTTATTTGTCCTGATGGTTTACAAAAAAGTTAAAAACAAAATAAGAATACACTAAAAGAGAGCGCGCCTTTGGTACTACTCAAACAAATTTGCGAGCGTCCAGTTTGATTTCTAAAAAACCTGGACGGGTATAAAAATTTCCTTCAGAAATCGAAGGTTTTAGTTCTCTATGAACTCAAAATTGAAGCAGATACCTTCAGTGAAAAAGACCTCGCTTATCTATTCAACACACGCTTCATGTCTTTTGGGGTGTGCACTCACGTAAACTGGATCAAAGCTATGTTTTAGCTCCTAACGTGTGCAGCTCATTCATCCTCTATCCTACTACTACAATTTATATAACCAATGTGGTAAATAGTCTAAAAAACTGTTGTTCTTCCGGCTCTAATGAAATTAAGGCCGCTGAAGTAAAAGCTTTGTTAGACCTAATTGGTGAAGACTTGTGTTAGCTGGCACAGTGTATCTCTCAACAGGAATCTTCCCCTATAAGATGAAAATAGCAAAAATCTTTATTATAAAGGTCGTGCGATTGATGAAATATAATGCGTACCTACCAATTTCAGTGCTACCCATTTTTCGAAGGTCATAGAAAAACTTAAGGTCTAGCCTATCCAGTTACCTTCAAAACCTAAAATATTTTCCGGAAATCAGTATAAATTTGAAAAAGAGGAATATACTGAACTTACGTTATTAACAAGGATAGCCTTATTCACAACATAGAAAACCTCTTCTGTATAATTTTTTTACACCTTTTCAAACTTTTGATTTATAAATGTGATATTTGTTTTCTTGAACTCTGACAGTATGGTATAAGGGGAACTTCACTTCAGCTTTTCCGCTCTTCTTATCCGACCGTGAACAATTCGTCTCAGTTCATGATGTTCAATCCGACCGGCAAAATATCGTAAGGTGCTCAACAGGGCTCTATAGTTTGACCACTTCTATTTCTTTTATACCTAATATTATCTATTCCATTCCATTTACTCAAGGTATTGTTGTGTATGCTGACGATGCGAATGGTTTTTTTTTCGTCCATTGCTCTGGCATCCGTCATCGCTATTGCAAACTCCTGGTTAGAGCAGCTTTCCCTCCAGCTGGATGTAATGAAAACACCTTACAATAACAAAATGAGTATATCTTATTTTCACGTCTAAGAATGGGCCTTCGAGGATTTTTTGCGCTCTAACCTTTCATTTCTTTTTAATAGAAGGATTTCAAATACACAAATTTTAGGCGTTTTCTTTCATAAATATCTTCTTTGGAATTACGACGTCGATTTTGTTAAACACAAGACCCCACAATCTATTGGACTGTCAACTAAACTGCGTCTTTTGTTACCAACACCCGCAGAGCGCCAACTGCATTATTTCCTTGTTCATTGTTATTGCAATATTGGCTTTTGGCTTGGGGTATTACTTTAAAGCCCAACCTTAACTTGTGTCAATTTAGAAAATGGGTATTTGTGTTACGAATACCTTAGCTAGAGAGGTAGATTCCTTACATCATTTGTCGCAAAATTGAAATTTTAGTACCCAATATATGTACTAATTTAGGTTCTCTGAGATCATATACCTAACCCGTGTAAGTGACCGTGAATCCTTTGTCTTAAATACGCAGACACTGATCCACACTAATAGGTTTCGGCATATTGTTTTCAAGAAAAACAGGACAAGGACGAATTACGGGATACAATTGTTGGAACGACAGATACGAAATCTTAAAAAATCATTCCAACATAGTAGGTCGTATTGTTTGTTGTAGGTGTTTATAGTCATTAAAAAGCGAATTAAGCTTACCTTTATGAATTTAATACGACTGACATTCGCCGAATTTGCTATCTTCATGCTCTGTTTGCATATGTTTATTTAGTTATTATTCGGATTGTAAATCCGAAGTGTTCATTCGGATTGTTTATTGGGATTGTTTGTTTTTTGTTTTGGATTGTTTGTTTTTTCGAATGTTTATTCGGATGGTTTGCAGCTACTATGTATATTTTATTGTAATCCTGTTATTTATCGTGTCAAATATTGGCTATAGTATGACTGTGTTGCTGTATAATTATCACGTTTTTATGAATTTTTCTCCTTTTTCTTCCTCTCTCTCTGTCTCTTTTTTATGTGAAACGTTTCCAAGCTTAAAATATAAGTTGGCAGTGCTTCTCAAATTGTATTGTCAGGCGGATGGTTTATAATTCGTTTCTTCTATCTGATGTATAGGCCTGAATACCGTCTTCAGGTGCTCCTGGGTGTACCAACGCCTGAAGATTTAACTGTAGGAAATGAAAAATTCAGCATTCAATTTATTCTCCGCTATCGCAATGTCTGCTATAATCATTACATATTCAGTCTGAATACTCTACACTAGCGTATGATAGTCTCATGCTAAGCAATTATATTCACCTGTGTAGTTTAGAGTTCTGCGGCTGTTTCAAATTACCCGCAATGATTTATTGAATAGGGCCCAATAAGTAATTTATTCGTACACACAAATTCAGTTACTTGCGAAGGGAGACATATATTACTGGTCAGATTTGCCGTTACCACTATAAATAACAGGGCCATCAGAACCAAGAACGCCGGTATATGTACCTCAAGGCGCTTCCAAGGCGGTTTCTATAAACAGACAGATTTATCGACAAAACCGCAGGCATTTATTCTGAAACCGCCTTAAGGTGGGGCAGTCCTGATTACCGGGCGCGAACAGAAGAGGCAGTTTTCGTTTAATAAATATGGCACGCAGGATAGTAGAGAATAATTTTTCTGAACCCCCACCTGGCGGATGCCCAGATATAACACCCAAAGCTCGCATTACTCCTCTCTCTCTCGTCCTTCTAAGTGCAGTCATATGCATGGGCTCTGCAGGACTAGAAGTACAAGTGGACGTATAGGAATGTAAATTCGCTGATCCAGTGAGTTTGGGAAATGTTTTATTCGAATCACCAGCTATATCTTCGAACCTTTCGGACTGCGTGTTTCAGTGATCGAAGGAGCATGCATCAATTGAAATCTCGCGCACACTCGTACGATATAGTTATGCACCAACGTGCGTCCTTGCCTTTCTGCTTGGCCTTGTCCATCTCTAAAACACCATGTTATTGTGTAAATAAAATATTCATATTTCCATTATTTAGCGCTTTTCTCATCTCTCACTCAAACAAAACAGCTTTCATTGGAAGCTAACAGCACACGTAAACATATTGCTAGTCATAAGCTAGACGTCGCAAAAGGATCTGGGCATTTTCTTGTTTTTAATTTACATACCAAATGCACTAAAAGGGAGCCGATATCCAAAGCAATGTTAAGGTAGCATGAAATGACTTCCTGACGGCGAGTTAAAGGCTGCGGCAGGCACTCCGGGCACATAGCTGACTGAATGGTATCCTTGGAGATAGGTGGTGGCGACGGTTTAATTGTATTATAACAGGTCGGTATTGTGCTGGCTTTGACACGTGCGAACGGGAGGGGATAAGCTAGTTTCTGCAAGCAACGAAATGACCGATTAGACATATATGTGTCGAGTGTGGAGCTTTGGAACTTAGTCCCACATGACTGATGCTACTCATAAGAAATACCGGAACATATTTTGGTGCTTTAAACCACCACCTGTTTTTTATTTATATTTCATTCACTTTTCTTCGTCCCCGAAGAATGCTTTCAGTAAACTTATAAAACCGGATACAATACTCAGTAAATATACTCAGGTATTGCAATAAAAGTGGCAGGCTTTCAGTTTGGGACCCTTAATTTGTGTCTGATTTCCGGAAAATTCATATCCGTATCTTCAAATACTCGTCTGGCAAAGCTCTCCTGGCATCATGGCAGCACCTGCGTTTAAAAAGCATTCAGGGCCAGTTTTACCCGCCTGTGGAAAATTAATTAATTAGTTACTACGATTTAATCGAAAACTATATCTCGGCGACAATACGACAGGTGGCGGCACATTTATCCAGAGGGCAGAGGCCAACGGGGTGTGGGTAAGCCTTGTTGCAAACCAGGATAGCGGGGTCGAAGTGGACCGTGGTTGATGCGCCAGGGCAGTCATGATGACGAAGTTGAAGTACGAGAAAGCTTTATGTACAATTATTTACATCTAGATCTCAGAGGACTTGCAGTGCGCTCCATGGCGCGAGAGACTAAAAAGGTGCACTTGGGTTCGTTCCCTGTCACCATTTTTTGTGAGCTGATGTAAGGGCGCACCAACCAAAAAATTCATAGGGCTGATTGTAGCGCTCTCACACACAAACACACACACACACACACACACACAAGACACGCTCCTCTCTTCTGCAGGTGAGCGTTAGGTTTCCCCGCCATGACCATCCTGCTGGCGTCGGAGCACGCTTTTTCGTGGTGATGTTGCACCACCTGGAAGACGTCTTGCATTCCTTTGTCGTAATATTCGTCGGGTGGCTCATTGTAAATATCTCCACTGGCGTCAGACATGCCACAAAATAGCATGACAACGAAGCTCAGGCACGACGCAGAAGCTAGCAGTGCGGGGCGCTATCTATGCTAATATCAGCACCACCACTGGACCGGTTGGCGTTTGTGGGGCCAGGAGGCCACTGAAAGGGGTGTTCTCCATGGCCGCCTAGATTACCGCGACTTCATCATGAACACACCGGGCTGTGGAACGTTGATGAAGGAAGGCACGTGGCCGACGGCAGCACTTGGTGCTGGAAGATTTCTAAGAGGGGTTTCTCAAGAGCACCCCCGCCGCCAGACAATGCATCAGGATGGCAAGCGGCGCATCGCGACTAAAAGAGGTGATGCGGGTAGTCACCAGGTCCATTCATGGCTTGAGACGGAATTCTCCAAAGTGCTTCCCCCTTCATTTGGCCTCCTTTATGAACCCACTGAAGGCACGACAACAAGGCAGCTGCAGAAATGACGAACTCGACAGGACTACCATTGTTTAACCACACTTGATGCGCAAATGGCCTTCTAAACACCCGTTGGATTTGCAGACCCCGACAACAGAAAATAAATTCTTACTGCTAAAGTGTTACACCCATCGAAATGATTCAAAGCCCTCATCTAGTGTCACAAGTTCAGAATCAGGGCTGAATTTCGCGTGTTTCTGAAATAACTGGAGCAGAACAAAAGAATCGTAACAGGCCGCGATGGCTGAGTGGCTAAGGTGTTGCGCTGCTAAAAGCGAGGTCGCGGAGGCCGCTTTTCTGATGGAGGCGAAAAGCAAAAACGCCTGTGTGTACGAGATTTCGGTGCACGTAAATATCCCCAGGTGCTCGAAATTAATCCGGAGCACTCCACTACAGCGCGCTTCATCGCCTGCGTTGCGTCGGCACGTTAAACCCTAATATCAATCAAATCAAACAAAACATTCATCAATGTGCTATAGAAGCTCTATGGGGTAGATGACGCAAAAGAGGAAGAAAGCCACCAGGAACTCAAAAGGCATTCCCCTTTTTGCTCATGACCACTTGTGAAAGCCAGTTCGCAACAACTGCCGCACGAGGCAATTGAGCCAACGACCACCAATCTCACCTTCTGAAACACAAGGGTCAAAACTACGAGACCGTCACGAAGGTAAAGAAAAACAAAGTGTGACTCTAAACGACTCTGAAAAACATAACATTTCGCACGTACACTTACAAAAATGAAACCTGTGATGACATTGAATACCTTAATATACGAACACTTATCTGAAAGAAAATCTACACATTGCTAGGTCACAGAGCTCGGCTACGTAAATCAACAATAATCTGTAGCTTATTTTGTTTACACTGAACCAGAAAATTGCGTTGTGGTTACCATTGTGCAAGAGAACAAAAACGGGCTCACACAAATCCCTACAAATAAAAACTCCCTACAAATAAAAACTCCCTACAAAAAAAAATCCCTACAAATAAAAAATAAAAAAATGCGCACACTTTGCGGGTTCATACAAAAACCTGCACTGGACACTGGCAATGCACTCGAAAAGTTTACCTTCCCCTACTCGCTACAACAAAGTAGAAACCAGTGACAAACAGTCAAAACCCTTAGCGCGCGGTGCTGCGCTGGCATGGTCTAGCAGTACGAGGCGCAGAACATCTGGCACTTATCATACCAAGGAGCTGATGCTGGCTGATCCCACCTTCAGAACCACTGTTGCAAAACAAGGTAGCGTGGTCTAAGAGGAGTGTGGTTGGTGGTGTGCCGGGGCAGTCGTGATGACGAAGTTGTAGAAGAAGAAAACTTTATGTACAAGTACTTACACTTTCATCTCAGACAACATTCAGGGCGCTTCTTCGCGCGAGAGAATAAATAGGCACATTGTCCAGTTTTCATTCACCCTTTTTCTCTGCTAGCGTCAGAACGCACCAATCACAAAACGAATGTCGCTGATAATAGCAGTCCCACGCATAAACACACACACACACACACACACACACACACACAAATACACACGGGAGACGTTTGGTTGCCCCGGCAGGGGCAATTCACCTGCGGTCGGAGCCCCCATTGTCCTGGTAATGTTGCACCACCGCAGGACGTTTTGCATTCCTCTGTCGTTGTATTCATCGGGTGGCTCATTGTAGACATCTCCAGCGTCCTCAGACACACCACAAAAAGGCATGACTATGACGCGCAGGTACGCCGCCAAAGCTTGCAGTGCAGTGCTCCAAGCTACGATATTGCCAGCACCGCCACTGGCCTGTCGGTGCTTGAAGGGCCGCGACGTCACTGAAAGGGGTATTCTCCATGGCTGCCTAGTTCAACGCGACGTCATCATGAACACACCGCGCCGTCGAACGTTGATGAAGGCAGGCACGTGGCCCACGACAGTCTTTGGTGCTCGATCAGAGAAACGTGTAAGAGGGGTTTTACCAAAGTCTCTTTAAATCGTTCAGTGGTGATGCTGACCGAAACTAATCATGGTGCCTGGGCGTGTGCTGATTTCAAATTTCCCGCTCACGCCCCAACATGCACCGTGTGCGAGATAGATTATGATGGCTGGTGCTATCTCAGAGAGCACGTTTCCTCTTGCCATGGTGTAATAGGTCATCAGTTGCTCCCGATGGGAGCTATCTTTGTACTCCCTTGAAATCGCCAAAAAAGATAGGGCTTTGGTGGAACTACTACCGTTTAGTTCTGGCTACACACCGCCGGTGTTGTGGCAGCCACGAGCTAAGAGTAAACGGGGAAGATAGTTTGGGTTCACGGCGTAAGAGAGTTGCAACGGGTCCCGCCTTATATTTTCTTTGCAACTCCCGACAGTATTCTTGGGCATCTTCAACTTGCGTTTCTTCATTTCTCGATATATAGGGTTTTACAAAAATTATATTCGTTGACTTTGGTGAATCAAAATTCTGTTGTCTGCAAACTATAAATTGAATTTACTTTATTTGAACAGTATCTCAAGGTACACTTGTGGTTGCCTATGCTTTCGTCTTACTGTATACTTGAGGTTGGCTGTCATATTCATAAATCATTTTGCTCCAGTACAGTATCTATACTAATGCACTAAGTGTTATGCCGGCATTGTCGTCTCAAAGGCATTCCAAAATCCATGTTGTCAAGGTTTTCTGATACCATTGGTTTTCTCTATTCTTTAAAACTGAAAATGACATAATCCTGGATTACAGGCCACTGTGGTATCACCAGGAATGAGGCCGCCTATAAATGGCGGCGCTGCTGCACCCACCAAAACCATCACATAGCAGTAGCCTACACTTATCAAACCGTACATCAGGCTGCATGTTCTTATACACGGCAAGCATACAAGAGAAAGCAACCACACAACAAACTACGCATAACGAATACACTGTTGGCCCCATACACCGCCGACACGATACAGATTCGCAAACGTTGCATTGATTGGGTTACAAATATTTCACACTCATTTACCACTCCCGTGTCTCCTTCATCGGCCTACAAAGCGAAGTAGGAGGGGTAGACTTGGCCTATCCGTAATCCACACGCATAATAGATACACAAAATTCCACTAAACACAACGCAAACACTACCATTTACTCTAAGCGCCACATATATCACTACGAAATCACAAATTAAGCAGACCATCCCGTGTTTCCTTTTACGCGTATAAAGAAGCCTTTATGGCAGGTTAGATTTCGTACATATCATCCCATTTTCAACGTATTTCCCACGCGGCTCATTACACCGCCTATAATTATCGCTTTGTTCTGACCAAAACTGTCTTCCCAATTTTGAATTATACACATCCGTGCGTGATTTTATGTTTTAGTGCACCTGCTTACCCTCGGTTGATGTTGAGCGCAAAACAACCACCATCATCATGCAGTTGGCCACTCACTTTACACGTCTGAAATAAACAACAAACCTTGAGATTACAATTACGTAGATGTTATTGTTCATTATTTGCACAAAAAAGTATCTTCATTACTGTCTAACGAACGAACTTATTGTTTTGCGACTGAGGCTCGAATGTGTAAAAATTGTGCCTTGTATTGCATTACATACCACGTAAAACAAGTATTTGTTTAGGTAGCATTGAATTTGATATCAATTAGTCGCACGATAATTTTAACTGCTTTCTTGTGCTTTTTACGAAAAAACTGGGTGAACTGTGATTGAGTTTATATTATCGTAGTATTCTTGAATAGACTAAAATTGGACAACGGAAGACGCAAAGGCAGGGTAAAGCTTTAAATATACAGGAAAATAATTCATCATGTCCCTATTCCTATTTTCTAGAGTTACGTTTGTAAGCTCATCGGTTGCCATGTCATGAATGGTTTTAGAAATATATAACGCGTTCGACGTTTCCGAGGTTTAGAGTAAGGATAGGGAACCCCAAGGGCAAGTTTTATTATATACGTCTAAAGTTTAGTAGGGATGACTCCAGGAAGGCCAGGCTTCCTTCATTCACGTTTTAGTCAAAAGGGTGATAAGATATCACCACCATTTCCTCCGTTGAAATATTTTGTTCTTAATTTTGAGAAGGGGGTGATTTTATTTTACGTTACCTTGCATCTAACCGAAGATAGGCCTATATTGCTCAACTACTTATTCTACGCTCTCCAAATAGGGCAGTATAACCACTGCCGTGAAAACTGTAGGTTGCGTGACTCGTGAAGTGAGAGCGACTTTTACATATTAGAATGCAAAGGGGCTCGCAAGCAATCCAAGTGGCCGAGATTCGTCATTCCTTGATATCTTTTAGGCTACCGGCGTGTTAACAACTTCACTGGAAATTATGTCCACGTGTCTGAGATCGTTATTTGTAACGTGTTAGCATGCATTTGTCTGACAGTGACGTGGTGACTGCAGAATGGTATTGACGTTGAAGAGTACAGCGATCAATACATTTTACTTCGATGTCGATTATCAAAGGAAGAATTGCTGCTGCATTGTGTCTTAAAGGGTGTTGTGTTTGTTGTTTCAAGAGAAACTTACTTATTGTATGCCAAAACTTACTTATTGTAGGCCAACTGGCGTAGCAGGAGCATTTGGTCTTGTATTTAAGCTTTCGAGGTGCGCCGCACCGAAGCAAAAGCGTTTGGAGCAACTGGAAAGCGCTCGAATTGAGTGAACGTTATGTGAACTTCACGGCCGTTGAACTAAACAAACGGCCTTTGTTTGCCCATGGATGCATTTTTGCCGAGGTAGTTAAAGTATATATACACCCCGCATAAAACCCACAGCGAGTGAACTCAGGCAGTTGTATTACCGAAAACAAGCGGCAACCCGAGGCATGCGTAATTTATACTGGTATCGACTATTGTTTATGCAATGTCATGAGTTCCCGACGATTGACTAGAGCTTCTTGTCATTCCATGGGCCATTTGGCTGAACCAAAACGTAACGACTGGATTAATACTAGACGCCTAACGTAAATGGTCGACTTAATCAAGAAAGCAGAGCACGCTATAGATAAATGAAGAACCGGTGGAATAAATATTTTTAATAGTTTGATGCTAATGTTTATATCCGGAATTGATTTCATATAAATGAAAAGCTCACAAAAAACGATCACGCGTTTGTTTACGTCAAAAAGAAACAAGAAACAACTTACCAGGAAATAGTCCTGCACACGAAAAAACAACATCTTTATCTCGGCTTTAAATTTTTACTAAACATTTTTGGCATTCGTTCATTGAATGCTAAAGTCAAAGCCTCATAGAATTCTGTGTATCAGGAGGCACGTTATTTTGAGTACAAATGGTTGCTCGCAGCAATCATTCAACATCAGCACTACCGGGGCTGAAGACGGGCGACAACCTTCTGCCCAGGAATAGTATATTCATGCAGCTGCATCCAGTTCAGAAGAAACATATAAGTTAAAGCATCTGCGCACTACAATGACTCTTCAATAACGCACGTTTTCGAAAATGTATTTGTTGAAGTCTACGTTCACGCCGACGGGAGTGTAGTGGTCTGGCGATTCGAGAGGCGCAGGAAGTGGGTGCTGCTAGTCGCGATTAATGTATGGGAATGAACCAGTACTGCAGCCATCCGCACAGTGTTTCCCGGCAGGTTTTGAGCTTATCTCTTCTTTACCTGTGTAGAATTCGTAGAGGACGCTTTCCACTGCATTCTCTAAGTGGCCAAAACCAGCTGGGTTTCGTAAAGAACGAACAAAAGGTAGGCTGTTATTACTACCTTTAGAATTGGGAAATTGCCGACATGCTTTCCTGCTTCTTAATTGCCATTTATAATTGGTACTTATTACTTGTAAAAGTTTGAAATTTGATTTCGTCTAAATAGGCGCGCTTCCACTGAAAAAATGTCAGTAATTCTTAGCGGTCTTCTCCTGAAAGGTGACATTAGGGGCTTATACTGGATAAGAGTTATTTTTACCAAAACCGCTCTGCCACCATTTAATATTTATTATGCAAGTTATTCACGCAACGCTTCTCCACCGCATGTCGCTTTTTCTTGGTCACTGATTTGAAGATTGTTTCTTTTTGGCGCTAGAACTGCGTATTCTGTTTTTAGTTCTAGAGAGATCGTGTATACATCCAGAACTCGCACATACTACTGTAATTTATCGGTTTTTTTTTCTGGCACAACCCCATACCTCCATTCGGAAAGGCCGATGACCACCTCTAATTTTTATGAATTATGAAAAACTATTTGGCAGCTCTTCTGGTGACGGTTCGCTTATAAACCGTCATCGAATAGACGCACAATTTTGTAAAAAAAGCAGCCCTGCTCATTCTGATTCGGAGAAGTCCTAAACTCTCACATATTACGGCAATAGATCCGCGCTTTGTCTTGGCATAGCCAGAGGACTCGCCGGAGCAAGGACGATAACACCCTTCTTTTTTATGCACTATGTAAGAGTTTCGCGCAAGCACTATTGATGTCAGGCCGCTTGTCCATGGAACACGAGCAGAACCGTGTTTTTCAACCAGTAGTACCGCTTGTTTGTGTGGACGATTTCTCAAATTATCATACAGTGCTGCAATAAACAAAAATAGTATATTTGACGCGACCGGAAGTCGCCTTGCAGAAGGAAGGGTGAAAACCATTTATTATATATGTATATTGAAAGGTACTGCCGCAACTGGTCTCTAGAGTAGGTCGCTTGTTCATGGTCAAAGATCTGAGGTTCTTTTTCTCTAGCGCTCTACTGCCTACTCGCAATCTACGAAGCCTTAACCTATCACAGTTACACCAATATATCGACTATTCTTCTTGGCACACCCAGACACCTTCCCGTGGCAGGTACGAACATTACCCTTTTTTATTTATGCACTACGAAAATATTTGCGCAACACTCCTTTATTGCGGTTCCTTTTCCACGGGCCACAAACAAATTATGTTTTCTTTCAAACGGTAGTAATTTATATTCGGGCTCCAGGAACACTACTGAAAAAGTGTTGTTTTTTTGCCAAAACAGACGCCCCCGTGGCAAGGACGACGACCACAATTTATCATTGATTTTTATGAAAGCCATCGCCAATGCTTCCTAATGGCAGGTCGCTTGCTCACAGGATGTAAATAGAGGGATATATTTTTAGCACTTTTATGGCCTATAATGAATTGAATCTGTCCGAAACTATCACAATCTGCTGCAATATGTCCACAGCATTTCTCGGAAACACCAGACGCCACCCCGGGACACAGACAACACACAACATTGAATATTCAAACTATTGCCCGTTTATTTTTTTATCTTTTCATAAAAACTCTCTTCCCCAACCGATGCTTTCTGGCAAAATACCCGTATACAGAAAACACAGCAATTTACGCTACACTTCTTGATTGAAGGTCACTTGTTCACTGGCGATTGTCAGAATCATGTTTTTAACCCTATATTGCCGCTTCAGAATTGAAGAACTGTCAAACTATCATATTTACTGTAATGTACTCACTATTCTTTTTGCAAAAACAGAAACCTTATCGAGGCAAGGACGACTACCACGCTGTAATTATTATGCATTGTGAAAGCTACGTGCGAAACGCTTCTTCATGGCAGGTTTCTGGTTCACGGACCACAATCAGAATTTTTTTCTAGCGCTAGTATTTTCTATTCGGGATCTGATGCTACGTATAATCAAAACAAACAAATTATTCTGTCGTTTTTTTGTGAAACGAAACGCCGCCCTATCACAAAAAAGCGACCACATTTATAATTTGTACGTCATCAAATCCATACATGCTACGCTCCATGGTTACAGGTTGCTTGTACACAGGCAACGATAAGAAGCATTTTTTGGCTTTAAAGAGGTAGAACTGTCCATTTGGGATAGATACGTCTTAAACTATTAGAGACTATTTTTAAATATCCTCTGGTTTTTTTGGAACTATACGCCGCTTCGGGAGTGAACAACGACCAGCATTTATTAGTTGTTGTTGAGAAAGCTATTTTCGGAACAATTTGTGTGGCAGGTAGCTGGTTCACGGACATCAGAATTGTAGTTTTCTAAAGATAGTTTCCTGTATTCGGGATGGAAGGCCTTTTGAACTGCTAACCACTACTGAAATAAATTCTTTGTTTTGTCTTGGGCGCAAGGATGACAAACACCATTTAGTATTTTTTGCATGTAAATGCAATTCAAGCAATGCTTTTTATGGCAGGTCACCTGTTCACGGGTAACTTTAAAAACCGGGTTTTCTTTCTAGCACTTTTTTTATTATAACTTGCTACTGCATTATATCATCCAGTTTTTCGCAACCAGACGCCACCCCAGGGCACGTACGGCGACCACTAATTGCTGTTTATTCCTTACAAAATCACTCCGCGCAACGCCTATTTCGGCAGGCCACTTTTCACGGACAACGAACAAAGCATGTTTTTTTTCCAGCAATAATTCTGCATATTCCATATAGGCCAGTCAAACTACATAACAAACGCCACAATTTTTTTCGCAGAACCGCACGTCACCCCGAGGCAAAAAAAAAGGACCACCATTTCTTATTTATGCTTGATAATATCTGTTCCGCAACAATTCCTAATACTGTGTTGCTTTATCGTGAGAACAGTCTGAAGCTCCCATCTTTCTGTCGCAAGTACACACTATTTGGGATCGAAGATAAAACTACAAAACTGAAACTTAAAAACTTAATCAATGAAAATTGCAATCAACGATATGTTTTGCAACAACCAAACTCACTCTAGCAAGAAAGACGACGCCCTTTATTATTTATGTATGATGAAAGCTAGTGGGGCTACCCTTCCTAATGGCGGATTGCGCTAGTATTTTCTATTCAGAGTTGAAGACCCATTAACAGTCAAATGCTACTTCAATATATCAGTCATATTTTCTACCACAAGAAGATGTCGCCCCGGGTAGAATACGATGAAAGCAATTAATATTCACGCATTTTAAAAGCTTTCCCCGAACGCGTCTATGGCACAGGCGCGGGAAACTTTTATTTATAATGGCAATACATATATATCACTCTACATAGAACACCACACGCCACACACTCAACACTCCACAGAAATGCACACCTTTTCTTGCAAAACGATACACGGCCCAAGGAAAGGACGACGACCAGCATTATTTCTTTATGCATCATGAAAGCTGCTTGTTTTTGAACACGATCAAACGCATATTAGTACTTTTATTTCCGAATCAAAAAACATCTTAACTATCAAACACTATTGCAATACATGCCCTGTTTTATGTTGGTGCAAGCAGGTGCCACCCTGGGGTAACAGCGACGACTGCCATTTATTTATTGCATTTGAAAAGCTATTAGCGTAACTTTTCGTTATGACAGGTCGCTTATTCACGGGTAACGATCAGAAGTGTGCTAAGGTTCTAGCACTATACTGCTTATTTTGAAGTGATGAACTCCTAAATTACCACTTGTTCGTGCAATTAATCCACCATGTTTCTCGTAACAGCCACACGCTCCCCGGACAAAGATGACAACAACCATTTATTATTTATGCACTATGAAAGTATCTTGGGCAACATTTCTTGAGGGCCTATTTCTTATTCACGTGCAAATATCAGAATTGTGTTTTCTTTCTAGTGCTAGCATTGCTATTTGGTCTTTAGAACTTTTTAAACGATTCAATAATATGTAATTCCTCCGTTATTTTGTTCGCACTGTGAGACACTACCCATGGGCGATGACGATGACTGTTCTTTATATAAGTGATTAGGCAAGTAATTCGCACACCGCTTATTGATTGCATGTTGCCTGTTCATGGTGCCAAATTAAAAGGTGTTTTTGTTGCAGTGCTAGTATTGCCCATTCAGGGTAGATTAACTCCTAAGTTATCACATATTATTGCAATAAATATGCAGTATGTTTCCTTGAACAATAACATTAGTTCTAGCTGCAAGGCGATGACCAGCCTTTATAATTCATGCACTATAAAAGCTGTTTTTGATGGACGGTGGACACTTCTTGATGGACGGTGGCTTCTTCCATAGCACAAAGAACAGGTGTTTTTCTAGAGCTAGTGGTGAATATTTGCGATCTGAGAAATTATATCAAGAAAATACCTCCCAGTATATTCCTTGTTTTTTCGCACAATAGATGACTACCGACGACAGAGACAGACTCAGAGGACAACAATTACCATAAATTATATTGCATTAGCAAACCAATTGGTGCAATGCATCACTGTGACAGTTCGCTTGTTCATACGCAACAATTACAATCTGTGATGTCGTGCAGAACGGAAGCTCCCCTCCGTTCCGTCCGGGGGCACGGAACCGCAGCACTTAAATGTGGCCATTCTCAAGTCGCTGTTGCGCGTTCTATAGACGGCTTATCTGGGTAGAGAGAATGCCGCGGGATTACGTCCGTTTTTCTGAACAAAGACGGTACACCTAGTTCCGATGCTTGTGTACAAAGCAGACAAAGGAGGGATAAGAATCGTGGTCGGACCGCTCGCCACCTGCCGCTGTTGCCGCGAGATTCTTGTGTCGGCCGACAACCTGGAAATGGCTGCTCCTTAGTAACCGCCTGTTTTTCCCCATCTCTTTGGAGACGGTATGTCTTATACACTTCTCGTTCTTATTCGTCTGCGCACAAGCTTTTAACCCGGAGGTGCGGGCGCGTATTAATACCAAGCAATCCAAGTAGTTCAAAAGGCCGAACGCAGCAGTAAAAGAGCTTTCTGATCCTAGCTCTGGGCAAGGGAGTTCCCATCAATACAAGGGATCTGCACCATCGAAGCTAGCTTGTAATTTGCGAGCACATAAGCAAGACGAAGTTTTGGGGATCGCGTTGGAAGGTAAAGGTACAACAGTATAGCCGAAGTATGCGGTCCCTTTGGCAGAAACAAAATTTGGGCCCCTGTCGCTCGATTAGTTTGCGTGCTCTCGGAGCAGAGGGCTGTTAGACGGAGTTGAGAAGGTGGAATTTGTACACACTGAGTTCAAGGGTCTAGCTGTGATTTGAAGTTTTTCTTTTTTAATCCTTATCGTCCCAGTTACTCTTATCTAAAACGTTGTATATAAAGTCTTTGTTTGCCTTCATCAAATTTAAACCTTTAGAGTTCGTCAATCCGACTCCCATGTCCGGGAAATTCATCACCGTGTGCCTGCGAACATCCTGCCACTCTTGCACTTCCGGGAAACGACCATCGCACATTTTTAAAGCGGTTGTCTCTTTCTAGCTGTAGTAATGATTTGTCGCGATCGAGGACCTCATTCACTATCACATGCTACATCAATATATCCGCTATTTTTTTTGCGCTAGCTGCTCCCGCGGCGCCCACCATTTATTATTTGTACAATACGAAAGCTATTTGCGCAACGCTTCCGATGGGAGGTCGCTTGTTGACGGCCAATGATCAAAAGCATGTTTTTTTTTCTATCACAAGTACTGCTAAAGGGGGACAGAGACATCTAAGTTGTAACCTCCTACTGCAGTACATGCGGTATTTTTAGCACAAGCAGACGCCGGCGAAAGCCAAAGACGGCGACTACGAACACTTAGTTATGAAATGTAAAATGTATTCTCGCTGCGCTTCTTTATGGCCGGTTTCTTGTACATGGCATGCACTAGTAGGATCTTTTCTTGTTAGCGCTGGTACTTCTTTTTCAGGATAGAAAAGCTCTGAGAGTATCCCATACTGACGCAATATATCCGCAAATGTTTTGGATCAAACACACGCTGCTCAGGGGAAAGGACTGCGACAACAATTCATTCATGGGCACCGTCATTTTGTGGCTTATGAACGTTAGTCGGTTAACTCTGGTAGGCTTAGGTTGTCTTCCCAGACTTGTGTCACAGCAATTGACGCTGACGTTAAGAATCCAAACCACACACAACGGGTGTAGTACCATTAGGCAGCACGTATGTTTCGTAAATGGGGTTTTGCGGCATTTTTGGCACGCTGTTAACACAGAACCTGGTGGAAGTTAATGGCGAGGCAGTAGATGTGGCAATCCTGCAACACTGATCAACGACGAAATACCCACCTGTGCTGAAATACTTGCCTCCGTGGAGGTAATTCAGTACGGTAACTACGGATTTTACGCAGGAATTCTCCTACGGCCACTCCCGCGTACTGCCTTGCCTGGCAAGGCAGTACGCGGTTCTTGCAGTAGGCAGTCTTGCCTGGTAAGATCTGCTCTATTTAAATATTGTTACGGAACAGTTGGAAGAAGACGATGAGGGCAGCTACGGCTATGTGCCGTTTGGGTTGAACTTTAGAAGAGGAC
Source organism: Haemaphysalis longicornis (assembly GCA_013339765.2). Lineage (NCBI taxonomy): Eukaryota > Metazoa > Arthropoda > Arachnida > Ixodida > Ixodidae > Haemaphysalis > Haemaphysalis longicornis. Next base: position 72,418,371 of record CM023454.1, read on the forward strand.
GAAGGGCTTACAGCTACCAGTCTCTGTACTCTCTCGCTGGCATTGCTCAGCATTGTAATTTTCGTCAATACACTGCATTTGCGTGGTTCTGCCTCGTAACATCTTGGTGGAGGTTGCGGGCTTTTCCCATTTACCACGGAACTCCGCAGCGGTCGTCAAATTCCGCCATCCAGGATGCCTAACAGCACCGACCCTCCTTCAGGCGCTGCCATTCCCCCCATCATCGTGTCTCACCCTCGAGAACCTGGAATGTTTACCGGCAATGATGGAGTCGACGCTGATGAGTGGATCCGTATGTTCGAGCGGGTCAGCCGACTTAACAGGTGGGATCCCACAGTGATGTTGGCCAACGCTGTGTGTTGCCTCAAAGGCACAGCACTGACATGGTACGACACCAACGAAGAGACATTGACCAGCTGGGACGTATTCAAGGACAAGCTACGGGCAGCGTTTGGAAACGCTCCTCACCATCAGCTTGCCGCCAAGAACGACCTCGCGTCTCGTGTCCAGAGTTCAACCGAATCGTACAGCGCATATATTCACGACGTACTTGCTCTGTGTGTCAAGGTTGACCGGGCAATGCCTGAGGAAGAAAAGGTTGGGCACATCTTAAAAGGCATTGCGGACGACGCTTTCAATTTACTAGTTTTCAAGAACAGCTCGAACGTGGACGACATCATTGCAGAGTGCCGACGCTTGGAGCAAGCCAAAAGCCGCCGTATTGCCAAAAACTTCGTCCGCCTTCCGAATACGGCCGCTACTTCGTCCTGCGACGACGTGCTGCTTCGCCCACGCGACGTCGCCCCACCCGCTCCACCTGAGACGCTCACCAGAATAATTCGTCGAGAAATTGAGGCCATGTCGCCAGCCCCGCTCACAACACCAAGCGGTGACAGCCCATCCATTTCTGTTATTCAAGCTGTCGTCCGCCAAGAACTTGACAACTTGGGCCTTCACCCGGTTTGCGCCATGAATCGTCCGGACGTCTACCCGGTTCTGCAAAGCCCCGCACCCATGTATCATACCGCACCTCGTCGTTTCCGCAATCCCGCTGCCTGGCGGACCCCTGACGACCGTCCGATTTGCTTTTGTTGCCATCGTATCGGACACGTCTCCCGCTACTGCCGCAATCGCCCTTACGATGCTGTCCGTACTTCGTATTCCAGGCGACCTGAAAATGCTCCCCGACGATTTTCACCCGATCGTGATAACAACAGCGCCGACGCCCCTTCTTCGTTCCCTAGACTTAGCCGTTCGTCCTCGCCTCATCGTCGCCAGTCCCTGTCCCCCGAAGCTCGCCGTGCGACGTCACCGTCCCGCCCCGGCCGCCTCTTCCCGGAAAACTAGATCGTGCAGCTCTCAGAGGTGATGCTGCATCGACGACCCCGACCGAAAATCCTCTGCCCACTTTACCTGCACCTTGCAATCTTCTTGATGTCCTTGTCGATGGAGTTCCTGTCCAGGCGCTAATTGACACGGGCGCGAACATATCTGTGATAAGTGCGAACCTTTGCAGCCGACTCAAGAAAGTGCTCACTCCTGCCCCATCCCGTGTTCTTCGTGTTGCTGATGGAACTTCCCCTACCGTTGTCGGTATGTGTACCGCCCGCGTCACCATCGCCGATCACCCAGTCCCCGCTTTGTTTACTGTTTTGCCCCACTGCCCCCATGACCTCATTCTGGGCCTTGATTTTCTTTCGGAGCATTCTGCACTTATTGACTGTTCGGAAGGCGCCATCAGCTTTGATCTACCTTGCCCCGAAAGTGTGCCCAAAGAAGTGCAATGTCGCTTACATTCGACAGAGTTCATTCGTCTCACCCCGCGAGCTGCTACTAATGTCCTCCTTTCTACATCGCCCCCTGTTCCCGACGGTGACTACTTCCTTGCCCCACAAACTGACGCTCTACTCAGCCGAGACGTGGCCCTCCCGCACACCGTGGTGCGTGTTTGCAACAACCGCACTACTCTCCCTTTGCTTAATTTTGGCGCCTGTCCGCAAATTATTCCTGGTGGCATGACCATCGCGATGGCTCACCCATTGGACCAGTGCGACCTCTTGACCCTACCTTCTGCCTCGCCCGCATCCGCTGCCGGTTCCTGTACCTCCCCTTCACCGGAAAATGCCTTCAGAACAATGATTTCACCCGATCTCTCGCACGAGAATACTGCAGCCCTTTATCGCCTCCTGCTCTCTTACAGCGACATTTTTGACTTTGGCACTCGCCCTCTCGGCCAGACAAGTGTGGTCAAGCACCGTATTCACACGGGTGACGCCCGCCCGATCCACCGCAGGCCATACCGCGTATCCGCAACTGAACGTCGCATTATACAAGACGAAGTCGACAAAATGCTCGCTAAGGACATCATCGAGCCCTCTTCCAGCCCTTGGGCGTCACCGGTAGTACTAGTTAAAAAGAAGGACAACACGTGGAGATTTTGCGTCGATTACCGTCACCTGAACCACATAACGAAAAAGGACGTGTACCCTCTTCCCCGAATTGACGACGCCCTTGATTGCCTCCACGGAGCAAACTATTTTTCTTCCATCGACCTACGTTCCGGTTATTGGCAAATCGCCGTGGATGAAATGGACCGAGAAAAAACCGCCTTTATTACACCGGATGGTCTCTTCCAATTTAAGGTAATGCCTTTCGGGCTCTGTAACGCGCCTGCCACGTTCGAAAGAATGATGGACGCTCTCCTTCACGGCCTTAAATGGACCACCTGCTTGTGCTACCTCGACGACGTCATCGTTTTCTCTCCGACCTTTGAAACGCATTTAGAACGTTTATCCACGGTCCTGTCTGTTTTCCGTCGCGCAGGTCTTCAACTGAATTCATCCAAATGCCGATTCGCCCAACGTCAACTTCAAATTCTCGGTCACGTCGTGGATGCCCGCGGCGTGCAGCCCGACCCCGCCAAAATACACGCAGTCAAAAACTTTCCCCAACCGCACACCGCAAAAGACGTCAGAAGCTTTCTTGGCCTATGCTCATACTTCCGCCGCTTCATACAAAATTTCGCCCATATTGCCAGGCCTTTAACCGACCTCCTCAAGAAAGACGTTCCATTCACGTGGGAATCTGCACAAGCTGAAGCTTTTTCCACACTTATTGATAGGCTTACTACCACTCCTATTCTAGCCCACTTTGACATTTCCGCTCCAACCGAACTGCGCACTGACGCCAGTGGTCACGGCATAGGAGCGGTCTTAGTGCAGCACCAGTCTGGCGAAGTCCGCGTGATCGCGTACGCCAGCCGCCTCCTTTCGGCCGCCGAGCGCAACTATTCCATAACCGAACGCGAGTGTCTCGCTCTCGTGTGGGCAGTGGCGAAGTTCCGCCCATATCTCTTTGGCCGTCCGTTTTCTGTGGTAACGGATCATCACGCCCTGTGCTGGCTGCAATCACTAAAAGATCCTACGGGCCGCCTTGGCCGCTGGGCTTTGCGTTTGCAAGAATACTCGTTTTCAGTCGTGTACAAATCGGGACGGTTGCACCGTGATGCCGACTGTTTATCGCGTTATCCCGTGGATACTCCAGACGTAGCCTGGAATGACACAGAGGCCTGTATTTTTTCCATCTCCGCACTGCTGCAAATCGGTGCGGAACAATACCGGGACCCCTTCCTCCGATCAATAATCGATCGCCTCCGTACAAATTGTCCTGATCGAACCTCCAGGAATTACGTACTGCAGGAAGGCGTCTTATACCACCAGAACTTTCAAAACGATGGCCCAGACCTGTTGCTTGTCATACCTCCTCATTTGCGTTCCACCGTCCTTGAACAACTTCATGACCATCCACTTTCTGGTCACCTTGGCGTTACGCGCACATACGCTCGCGCACGCCGCCGTTTCTTTTGGCCTGGCTTGTACCGTTCGGTCAAGAAGTATGTTCAAGCTTGTGACCAGTGCCAACGGCGAAAGGTTCCCTGCAAATTGCCTGCTGGACTCCTTCAGCCCCTTCCTATCCCTCACGAACCCTTCGCCCGCGTCGGTCTCGACCTTCTGGGGCCTTTTCCTGCATCCACTTCTGGCAATAAGTGGGTTGCCGTTGCAACAGATTATGCAACACGCTACGCCATAACGCGGGCCCTACCCACAAGCTGCGCCACTGACGTCGCTGACTTCTTCCTTTACGACGTCATCCTACATCATGGAGCACCTCGACAGCTCTTGACCGATCGGGGCCGTAATTTCCTCTCTAAAGTCATTGCCGACATTCTTCATTCCTGTTCCACTAAGCATAAATTGACTACCGCTTACCATCCTCAAACGAACGGCCTCACGGAGCGCCTAAACCGCACGCTGCTCAACATGCTTTCTATGTATGTTTCCTCAGACCACCGGGATTGGGATGCCGCCTTGCCATTTGTAACCTTCGCCTACAATTCCTCCCGCCATGACACAGCTGGTTACTCCCCTTTCTACTTGCTCTTCGGCAGGGAACCGGCTTTACCCTTGGATACCCTTGTCTCGCCTGCCTCAGCTCCTCCTAGTCAGTACGTCAGCGACGCCATTGCACAGGCTGATCTCGCTCGTCAGATCGCTCGCACACGCCTCACTTCGTCACAAGCATCCCAGAAGTCCCTCTATGATCGCCACCACGTCGATGTCCAGTTCCATCCAGGTTCATTGGTGCTACTGTGGTCACCCCAGCGTCATGTAGGACTTTCTACCAAACTACTTTCTCCTTACACCGGCCCTTATCGCGTGTTGCGCCGCGTCACCGACGTTACGTATGAAATCACGCCGCACCCACCCACCTCTGCCCAGCCTCACACGGACCTTGTTCACGTGGCCCGGCTCAAGCCTTACCACCCCAACACCTAAACGTTATGTCCCCAGACGCCGTGGCGGCGTCTTCCCGCCGGGGGGGTTGTGTTACGGAACAGTTGGAAGAAGACGATGAGGGCAGCTACGGCTATGTGCCGTTTGGGTTGAACTTTAGAAGAGGACGAAGGGCTTACAGCTACCAGTCTCTGTACTCTCTCGCTGGCATTGCTCAGCATTGTAATTTTCGTCAATACACTGCATTTGCGTGGTTCTGCCTCGTAACAATATTGTAGTCCTGTGTACCCTTCAAGGATAATCTACAAACATAACCTTCACTCGAAGAAATGGTCGGCGTTCCATTGTTCGCAGGCGCCATATCATCCGTAATGGATGGGAAAACCGTTCGTAAGACCATGGCGAAAATATTTCTGTACCCCCGCATGTTTTGGCTACCATCTTATCGCGTGGTCAAAACATTCTTCACGCATCGATGCCGTAGAAGCCTTTACGCTTAGCCTGATTTGGCGGTGACACGCTGGATATCTCAAATCCTGGGTAGAATGACATCAACTTGCGGCTGATTAACTCAACGTTCATCCGATACAAGGCGAAATTGGGGCGGCAGCACTGGGAGGGACGGATTTTAAAAGCCGCTGAGCATGCTTGCCTTTTGTGGGCATAGGAGCGGCGTCCATAAAACCATGTCGAAAATTATCACCTACGCTCCACAAGTACGTAATCAATTCTGCTTTTGTCGGCGATATAATAATCGCCTTTTGACACTGGTCTCAGCGCACAAGGGTTTTGCAAAACACTGTTCGATGGGTCTAATGTGGCGCTGTTACTGCTTCTCTCAAACTGCGTAGACACTACTCGTGGTCTTCAAGAACACCGAACCCAAGCCACAGCTGACGAATAACATTCATATGAGCGGTAAGAGCAATGAAGTACTATACTCCCGATACTGAAAGACACCCATGAAAGGACAAACGAAGGAACCAAAAGGCATGCGAATCTTAAACAGATATAAAAAATTAAAATAAAATTAGTGGACATTTCCGTCGTCTTGAAGCTTAGAATCCAAATCACAAGTGACAGATCAGCTCATTCATGAACTTGCGGCTTTGGGCAGCCCTGCAAAGCGCTTATGTCGCCAGAAGACATCCTCCAATATCCCTGAAGGCACTACAGGGCAGGTCACGGCTAAATACCCTGTTCGTATATGGCATCCCGGGCTCGCAGCAATCTACGAGAGATAGCGAAAAATACGCTACGTGCGCAATTAATTTTGACAGGAAAATCGCGTTTTCCACATAAACACATGTCGATCGCGTTTTCCACATGTCGATCGCGTTTTCCACATAAACACACTGTCCCGCTCCAAATCGCGTCTCGTCGGGATTACATTTCGCATCATCGATATCAATGAAGCGATACTTTCAACTCCCGCTGCTTTAAAAACTAAGAGAAATTGCGATGCAAAATAACACTCAGCCAAAACAAGGCAAGCTAGAAAAACACTACAGGAGTTAGGCAAACCCAAAGCACGGTCTCCCACTTCCAGGTACGGCATAACAAATTTACGCATGATTGAACTTTAGGGCGGTTTTGCAACATACACAGTAATGTGAGAGAGGACTGGTTTTTAATGCTACACGTATTATGCTGTATAAATATTTATAATAGGGCTTGTTCGAAACTCTTCAGGTGCAACACCGATCACCATGAAAAGCGCCGGTTCCAACATTTTAATGTGGATTTTACGTGGAACAATATACAAGTTTCCTGTATTCCAAATGCACAACAAGTGAGTAGTAAGAACAAAAAGTAAAAGTTGTTTTTTTTGGTCTGTAGAGTGTTAGCGAGGTCCTTCAAAATGGTCATGGTTTAAAGGCTTTTTTAAGCTTGCAATGTTGAACAAAAAAATGCTGGTTTTCGAGTACTACGGCTAAGTTTTGGAAACTCTTTTTTTTTAATTTATTTTTGTTCAATATCACGAAGAGGTTAGATTCCTAGCCTCGAGAGGAAAAACAGCTCAAGTACTTCTATGTGGGTTCAATTTTAAATAAGGTTGTAGGAATATCAAGTTTGTAATTTCGAAGTGAATTCGAATAATTCGAACAGAGTTCTAATGGAATCGAATACTTGTGGAATATTTTTTGAATACGAATAAATATTGTTTTTTGTAAAATTAAAGTTTTCAACATCTACGGACACAAGAACTGCAACTTTATTTCACAACAAACCACGTAAAGTAAAATTAGAAATTACAAAATACCATTACACACAACAGGTTAAGGTCTGAACTTTCTTAAATGTTATCATGGAGAAATGTTAGCTGCTCCACATGGTCGGGGAGCAGCGACAACCTCCTGTTCATCGCGACTCCACCAGATACCGGAAATATCCACTCATTTGAGACACTAGTGGCTGGTATTCGTAGGTTCCTGTTTTGCAAGCAGAGCCTACAGCCGGTAGCTCAGTGTACTATACTTTACCAGCACTCGCATGGGTCTTCTTTTTGTCCTTAAACTTCATCATAGACATATGTCTCATTCTGCGTACGTGGCAGCAAAGACTGCTGCTAGTTGATAAGACTGTGAAAATCCTTCCACAATGGTGCTGTCTAAAGAGTCTCTTTTTGAAACGCTTAAGTTCCTTGTCGAAATTCGGTTACTTTTTTCAAAGCCAGGTTTTTAACCCAGTTTGCCATTGAGTCCACCTGATGAAACACAACCACTTTGAAGCGATGATCTAAAATATTTCCTGGCTTGCTACTTGGTCCAACTTGTAGTCCGGGAAGCAGGTTTTTAGACCGATAGCCAGATTGGCAGCAAACACAGCGGCTTCCACCTGCCAGTTCGTTTTTCCAGGTGCATGAACACACAACACAAAAGTTGCACTTGAGCTGAGAGTGTCGGGTAGGGTTCAGCATCAACAGTGGTGGTTGATTCTTCTAATGGCTGCAGAGCCGCAACATACCCACCCGTTTGGCGCCATTCTCATGAAGTAAAATATTCAAGCTGCCCATTGTCGGAATTTATTTCTAGAGTAATAGCATCTATCAGTTCCAAGAGTCTTGACAACATTGAAAGTCTGCTGTTTTATCGTGTTTCGACGTCTTGTACAACACGCAATGGCTCTTGATCTATCTTCTTGGGGCAGTAGTTAAGCCATTCTTTGCTTCTTTGCTATGCTTATTATGCCCAACAATTCCTCGAGCTTTCTTGCAGACAGCAACAAGACCTGGGGTCATAGCCTTAGCATCACCGATGCCCAACTGTAAAGTGTGAGCAAAGTTAGTCCTTTTGTGCCACCACAATCCGCGAGTGGCTGCCCTGATGTTGCGCGCATTATTTCTAACAACATACAAAAGGCAAACAGTCACCGGCGCTTCCAAATCGGACACCAGCTGCTCAAAAAGTAAGGCAATCCTAGCTGATGAGTGGTTGCCTGGGAAAGGACAAGTGTTGACGTTATACCTCGTCAACTTGAAGTTTGATCCATGTAGTGGCATGTCAGGCTTATGTAGCTCCCTTTTACCCTGAATGTCTAAATGTCGGTTGTGAAGAAAAGCGACTCTAATCCCGGCTGAAAGCCCCCTGGCCAACTCCAACTGTACTTTTTTTCTGGTGTCATCATCGAGTACGGGCACCAATGTCCGAGAGAGGGTTGTTTTTGAAGACAGCTGATATTTGGAACTGCGATCTTCACAGATCGTGTACGGTTGAAAATCGAGCGCAATTATTCTCGGTAACTTCTTGTCCAGGGCATGCCGTTTCACCTCCGTCACTGCCACTTCTTCAAAACATCCGGGAGGCTTCGCTGGTTCGCCGTTTTGGTTTTAGCGGCTGCTTCAAATTCGGCGTACAATCTCCGTGTCGCTTCAGGTGTTCTACGTGTGTCGTAGTTGTCGATGCTGGCGTCCGCAGTGATGTTTCGCATAGTGGCATACAGCCTCTGTTGCAGAGATTTTGTCGAAGAGGTTTCATATAGTACTTCTCGAACCAGTTGACAGTCGTGACCATTGTCTTGGCCCCATTTGTGCTACGGTGGCCTACGAAGTCGCACTCGCTTTATGTAGGCACAACCATGAACAAAAGGGCCCACCTCCCCGCGAGGGGGACTCGAGTAAATGCGTCGCATTGGGGGTGGGTGTATTGCGTTAACGTTAAGTGTTAGGGGAGTTGGTGGTAGTGAATGCGTTGTATCAGCAGCTTCTTGACGTAGTTTGAATGAGTCGAGCATATAAGGGGCGTTTTTAGCCTTTCATTCTGCGTCGGTTTTGTGGCGCAGTGGGAAGAGCACCATGTACCTCGCGTTCCGCCCACAGGTAATGAATGCGTTCTATCAGCAGCTTCTTGACGTAGTTTGAATGAGTCAAGGATATAAGGCACGTTCATAGCCTTCCATTCTGTGTCGGCTTTGTGGCGCAGTGGGTAGAGCACCATGTACTTTGCATTCCCCCCGCAGGGTCGTGGGATCGAAAGCAGGCGCCGGTAAGTACTATTTTTTATATTGTGTAGGGGGAGGGGTGCGGACCTGTTGCTGAGAGCGAGGAGGGTAGCGTGATGCGGGAGGCTGTTGAAGACGCCGAGGCACGTCAACGCCGACAACGCCGGGTGACAACGTGAGTTAAAGAAACGCTCTGCATTTAAAATATATTCAGCGCGGCACAAAACGAGGATACGCTGTACCGAGGATGGTAGTAGCAGCGCCCGGGGTGGGAGCCCTTCGTTAAGCGAATTATGAGCGATACACGCAGCCGAGAAACACACCTACATGTATACGCAGCTGCGGCAATCACTCCGCGAGCGCCTCAAAAATTCTGCGTATGCTTCCGAAAATTTTCATCCAAATATCTGACATAATTTTGCTTCAAAATTGTAGTTCATAATTGATAACGACGGTATTGTCTGCATGCGCCCGCGCGATCGCGGGTAATAGTAACGAGACCGGACTTCTTATTGACACGCGGAAGCCGACACTTCCACGAGCGTGCTTTGTTCCACTTCGCCGCAAAAAAAGCGAAGCCACGCCAAGCGCTGCGTAACTCTAGCCCGAGCTCTCATTGTGCACACGAGCAGGGCGCTTGCTTTTTGTTGTATTCCCGGCCAATGGCCGCTGGAGGGATTATTCTATATAGCTGCCATCCCTAGGCAAGTGGCTACAACTGCCCTGTGTCTTGTCTTACAAATGGTGTGATTGAGGAACTCATTGACCTGACCGTTGTTAGAGCGACCCTTGCAAACTCCGCGCATAGGACGGCCGAGGAGAACAGCACCTACGGTCTGCGCCGTTTAGCAGCCTACACATTTCTACAATTGGCAACTTCATATCTCCCGCTCTCAGTTGTATAACTGCAAAAATTGCGACACCGGGGATCGGAACACCCCTACATTGCATTTGGCACTTTATGACTGACATGCACGAACCTGCTATTTTGTCTTATCTTGGTCAAAACGTCCAATTACGGCATCAATACGGACTAAAGAGTGGTCCGATAGGAGCGATGTTTGTCACTCATTTATTTTTTCCACCAATACAATGCTTGTTTCTAGGCGATTTTTTTGCGCGTTAGCATCATTCAGCGTTAGCTACTGATTCACGCAAAAAAAAAATTACTCTGCGCTAAAACAGACAGGAAGACGAAACTCGTAATACACATCACAGTGACGAACTTCCAACAAGATTTTATTGAAAAAAGAAGCTGCATATATACACCAAAATATATTACTAAAAACAATGCGACGTCAAAATGCATCACATTTCCAAAAAAGCCACTTCTTTATCTGACAGCGAAATGGACGCAGAACCCGGTTATCCGCTGTCAGTCTGATAAAATGAGCTTCAAGAATTTTGCTCGTTTAACTTGCACTCCACAAAAACTACATCCTATCTAGCAGGGGATACACTTGCATCTTTTAAACTGCTCAGAAAGGAGGCCACCAGTATTATTTGCAACAGTCCAGTTGTGCTCCCTCGCCCTCTCATTGAAACACCACCCCGTTTGCCCAATATACACTTTCTGGCAATACCGGTGAACTTTATAAACTACAGCCATGCTGCAGTCTAAGTAGCGAACAGCGTGTTTTTTCCCAAGGGTTCTAGTTTTTTCTTTTGATTTTTACTCATCAAGGGGCAAACTTTTGACAGCTTTTCCGGGGCACTGAAAACGATATTTCCACAGTATCTATGCGCGATTTTCCTTACATTATGCGACACTTTGTGTAGATACGGTTTGACTTGCACCTTTTTTTCTGTCTGCCTATTTTGTCAGGGTTGATTTTTTCCTCATCTTTTGGAGAAGAGCTTCACACATGCTGCAAATTAAGAAAAAGGGGACCCGGGCACGGCTTAGCCTTAAAATCTGGTCGTGAAAACTAGCCGGCACTTTATAAATGCACGACTTTTTCAAGGCTCCTGCAATACACGTCATTGCCACACCTCTTCCTACTATTTTTGAGTGCGCCGAATTGAAGGGAGAAGCTGTTTTTGTGCCCTGGGAGTGTACTGCGAGCAAACATGCGTGTCTCCTCTCCACGAAAGCTGCAAATTCAGGAAGCATTTTTCATTAAAACTAGGCAACTCACACCTACATTTGAGAGCGTTTGACGCCTGACTAAAGGCATTTTTTTGCAATCTTTTAAAATCAAATTCGAATCACATATTTTACAATCAAATTGGGATTCGCTATTCTCTGATTCACCACCACAAGATAGTCATCAACATAACTCCAAATGATAAGTTAAACACGAATTATCTAAAGACATGCTCAAAGGCTTATCAAAGCCACTCAGAACAAGTCTGATAAATTGGGGGCAAGGGAAGTACCAAAGCAAATTTTTACTACGTTGGGCATAGTGTTTGTCCTCAAAATTAACCACCGTGGAATGCAAGTAAAAGTTCAAAAGATTCAAGAAACGGTCTCTGTTCCCTCACGTCGCGCCACTAAACCCTATTTTACCTTAATCCTCAATTGTTTGCCGCAGGAACTGAACAGTTCATCTTGTGGAATATAGTAGTAAAGGTCGTCCACGTCGAGTGAAAAGGCATACACCCCCCTCCATGTGCCTTCTTCCAACCTGTTTCAAATTATTTATATTTATATTTCTTTTAATTACTTTGTAGAAATGTGTACCAACTGGCCCATGCAAAACTTTTGGTATTACTTATTCATTTTTACTGTTCCTTTTAGAATATTCTCCGAACTTCGGAGCGATGGCATGCCCGAGCGCGTGCATATTGCCACACTCTGATAACTACGAATTAACACCATACAGTGTGCAAAAGCGCGTATCGTTCGCCGTGGATTTGCTTGACACTTTGCTGTTAGACACATTCTGAATTTTTTCTAGCTATTGGTGGTTCGAATATTTCAAACAATAAAAGTGTCGTTCGAATCGAATCAAACACCACAAAATTAGACACCAATATTTGAAGTTTCGAATATTCGTCCATTTCTAGTTTTAAACCGTTTCATTCTGCCGACCAAACAAGCTATAGCTACCAAGCTAAACATAGAGTGGAATAATACAGACGCCACATGACTTAAAATTTATGTAAATGACATTTGCATGCGTGCATGAGAAGGGTTTGGTGGCCATTTCTTTTCAAGCGAAACCATGCAAATACAAAAATTCGCAGCCTAAGCCTTTTCCTTCAGATGGGCCATTTTCCTGCACGTTTGCCCGAGAGAGTATTCCACTAACTGAAACGCAACATGCTCATTTTTACATGTTACTCCCAGTGTTGTTTCACTTGTACGCCGACAAACCAATGTTTAAGTTGCTAGGTTTGCTATGGTGGCATGTGGTATCACAGGCAAATCATGAAGAAAAATACCGTGTGTCAGTATTGCTCAGGAAGTCATGTGTTCACTGAGGGATTTTAAGTAAAGAAATTCCCCGCATGAAGATATATCACATTCCCGTGAAGTTTGCACTGGCCGCTTCTCAAGGCACATAATCATTAACTGGTGAAAAAGATAGGTCGTTTCCTACATTCACAAAAGGAAACCCATACCGTACTTTTGGAGACCTTGGAATTTGTACGAAAACTATAATATATGACTAAGAAGCCTCCAAGTCTGTCGGCCTCCAAGTGATTTACCATAGGGTATTTGTTGTTTTCTGCACCACTAGCAAATGCCACATACGCTTAAGAAGCCTTGAGCCGAAGATGTTAGGAAGTGAAAGTCATAGTTACAAGAGGTGTTCCACTTGGTCTTTTCACGTGGACACTTCCTTTCAGGAGATATGTTATTTTGTATGAAAGTGTTTGCTCAGTGGGCAACAAAGGACACATTCTCGAATGGTTGCACAGGAGTGATATCACGGTATTCGACTGTATTTCCTTTCATACAAGCAAAAAGCTGTGCATTTGTAGTGCTTTGAGTTTTTGTAATGGTGTCTTAACATTTTTTTTGTTTCTGTATAAATTGGTTGTAGTTAATACGGAGCGCCGAGTTTCTCATTAGGACGCATGAAATCCGCGTGTCTATAAGCTTTTCATTGCTTGCTTATTAGGAGGTTATCTGATATGACATATTCTCGAAAGATAATCAAAGCTTTCTTTTGAGCCTGTCGCGCTCGATACAGTGCTCGTACCACCAGGAACGTATTCGGTTGTGTGGTGCCACCGAACGCTGCGGCTATGTACAATAGGCCATGGTATTTCCTAAAAACCCATCCAGACAACAACGGACCTTTAAAAGGCATCGCACCACCCCTCATTTCTTCTGATGCCGGTAGTGACCTTTTCCAAACCTGATAAGAAATCTAGATTTATTTGAGCAGAATCTGAATATAGGGCCATAAAGTTAAGCCGACATATTTTTTTTAGAATATGCGCTTATATTTACGCGAACGCCCCCTCTACAGTGAGGTTATGCGCCCAGGGAGACACCCAAATAGAAGGTAAATATTGATTCCGGAGGCCTAAATAACTTAAACTGAAATAACTCCTTAGTGGCTGCAGTAACCAGGAATGTTTTTACCGGTAAGTTCAACGCAATCATGTTTCCATGCAGTTTAAATTGACAGAATTCTTCTAGCGCATCTGTAGTCCTAGATATCAAATGGAGAAGTTTATTTGCCATTCGCATGATTACACATGCATGAAAGTATGCACCGGCGCAAAGCACCACCCTTCTGTTTTGCCTGCTGTGTACGGTCGACAACAGGGTGGAGCCATAGGCAAAAGTTATAACTGGCACCGATTCATTCTTGGCTGATGTTATCGCAATCTGCAGTAATCGGAAGCGCTATTCAAACACAGAGCAAAACGGAGGAGCTATGCCACCGGTTTTTGACTTCTAGCATGCGTACTCATGGGAGCTGCAATTAAACTTCGCAGTTGGATATCTCCGATTACGCATAGCTGGAAGAATTGTGCCAAATGAAACTGCATAGATTCAAGATTGCGTATAACTTTCAATACATACATGACTTGTTACAGTAGGCACTAAAACGTTACTAATTCGATATAAATAATTAGGTCACCTAAATCAATTATTAACTCTTAATTATGTGGTCCTCTCTGCATATAACGCACTGCAGAGGTGGTGTTGGCGTGAATCTAAGCGCCAATTTAAAAAACACCCTTCGAAATTAATCTGAGAACCCTGTATACGCTAGAACCTAAGGCTTTTCACTCTATTTTTATAATGTCAATATTTCAATGAAGTTTAATAAAACTAGGCTTAAATATAAGGAACTGGACACGTCTTTGCTAAAGTACGCCACCAGCACCAGGCCATGAAGCTCCCCCTTCTCGCCCACATCCTCAATGTGGGCATCAAGGTCATGCCCTACCAGAGTTCGCCGGGCGTTATTTCTGATGCGTACTTATTCATGCAAATTTAAGACCATCTGATTGACGATCCAGAAGATCAGGACGTGGATGCATTAGGCTGCATTACAATTCTAGATAAAAAAAGGGATATCCGCCCAAGGCTTGTAAGACTAAACTTTACCCTATTCATCATTCCAGAATCCATATCTCCGACTCTATCCGCCGCGTTAGCTGGCTGCTCATACAAAACCCGCGAAGGTGCTTGGAAATGACAGAGTTTCAGACATAAAAACCTCTTGACGTGGCGGAATCCCCTCTGGCAAAGGTGCTGAACACAATCAACCACCCGAGAACTCTCAGTGTCAAACTGTCCCATGCATCAACTATCGGACACCTCAATCCCCATATTCCCGAACGTTCCAAATGATCTAACCAAAACGGAATATACAACTAAATTTCTGGAAATAATGGCTTCTACAGAGGTGCAAGGTGGTTCATCTCTTTCCCCACGGTAAGCACGTCAACGCAACTGGGAGCGGGAGGAGTGTCATGTGGCTTTGTTAGTGACCCAGGACGACGAGGCTTATATGGTTGCCCCACAAACCCCGGTTTGTCTCCCACAACCCAGTCTCTAACCCACCACGTGCTGTGTTTGCACCAGTTGGGGTGGCAACCATGCATTTCAGAAGTGAGACCACACTTCCGCTCTTTTCACCATCGACACAAATAACGGTTTCGTTACCGTTATTTGTGTCGATGGTGATAAGAGGAGATGGCGACACACGAACCCGCGAAGACAAAAATCCAGCTGAACCACTCAGGCGGCCCGTGGCATTAGCGACACACTTGACAGTGACGGTTGCAGCAACCAGCACCAGAAACGCGGAGCAGAGAAAGAGCCCAATTTTTGGGGTACTCCCATATATATTCCCCGATAACATAGACGTGTTCTCGTTGTTACTTGCACCGCACCGTAAGGAACGGGTTGCGTTGTCCGAACCCGCTGACAAATCTGAAAAGTATGTTCATACTCCGAGAACATAAACGCACAGTCCAGGCACACAAATTATTAAAAAACCATCCCACAGGACAGCATAGGCCTTCACAAAAACAAAATAAAGATATATATATATATAATATATATATATGTATATATATATAAATATATATATATACATATAGTGTAATATATATATATATATATTATATATATATATAATATATATATATATATATATATATATATATATATATATATATATATATATATAATTGTGAAGGCGAAAACCGAAAGCCAAGCTGGATAAGAAGAGGAACGGGAAGCGGGAGCTAGAGGGAAATAAAGTATGCGAACCTGCCTAGCGGTCGCAGTTTTCTCACAATGATGCAGCCGAGAAACTTCCGAAGCCCAGGCGACCCCACCTCCGGAACCCAACTCCCTCGCGGTGAGCCCGCCTCGGGGATGGTACTTCAAAGCGGCAGAGTCGTTCCATCTCTTCAAGCGCCTTCATCCTAGGGCAGCGCGCACGGGCGCGAATTGACTACAAACACGCCAACTAACGGCCCTAACGGTGATCTTCACGCCGTCGTCGAGTTGACCGACGATTGGCAGACTTCACCGGTTCCTTCTCCGCTTCGTTCCTGAGTTGGGCGGCTTCATCCTCGGTGGATTCCGGTGTCCCAGAGTTTGATGGCTTCCGCGACGACCGGATGAGCTCGCTGCAGAAAATAGACGCATTTGCCGCTCTCCATGCGTGGCCTGAGAATGCCAAGCTGTCATTCGCTGAATCACGACTGTGCGATGCTTCCCGAGCGTGACATCTTTATGATGGCCACTCGCACTCAACCTGGGCAAGCTGGAGCGGGGCACTTATGACAGCTTTTGCTGACTTGCTGGCCTCTCACGATGACCACCTGATGCAAATGCATGTGTGCCGCCAAGGACCTGGCGAGGACGTCGCAACTTATGTCTATGTCAATCTGCGGCTCCTCTCGGCATGCAACCGTGCTTGGGAGACAACTTCTGCTAAGCAGTATGTGTTAGATGGCATGGTGTACCCTGTTCATGCTGCAATTTTGACCATGGAGACGCCAGTTTTGAGCCCACCAGCATTCATTCGTCTGGCTACGAAACTGCAGGACGACACCACACACCGGCTTCCTGCCGCTACCACAGCCACCGTGGCACCGAACGGCCCGTCAACGTGAAGGAAAGGCGTTCTTCAGCCCCAGGAATGCCTTTCGCGCGGGTGCCCTGGCCCCAGGAACAAGGCTTGTCCGGCGCCGCGGCCAAAGATAGAATACGAAGTACTTGACCTGCCAGTGGTTCAGGTGCATAGGGATGAGATCGGCGTCGTAACGGCCCCTGGTTGACACTGGGCTGAGCGCACTGCCATCCACCGACGACACGCCCCGGACGACGTTATGAAGCCGTGAACAAAACCACCGCTGCATGGCCTCGGGGGCTGTGCCTTGCCCGTAGGGGTCCTTGACCTGACCATAGGGACTGGGGCTGGCCACCGGTTTTTCACTGCAATCACGGCTTTTGAAGACCTGCCATTAGGCCTCATCCTGGGTGCAGACTACCTCCTTTCAAACTACGTGGTGGTACGCATCGAGCGTGGGCAAGTCCACCTGTGTCCCACTACCATCGGACAGTCCTCTCCGGCCATTGATAAAGGCGAACCGGCCTTTGCGGATGCTTTGTCCCATTTGCTGGAGTGTCACAAAGCTCTTTTGGCGGACGACACAGCTCAGTTTCCGGGCACTAACCTCCTCGTACACACAATACCAACAGGCGAGCACCCGCCAGTCTGTGTACCGCTACGTCGCTATGCTGAAAAGGAGTGAACCGTGATCGACGAGCAGGTGCTTGAGATGCTCAACGGAAGAATCATCAGGCCCTAGTCCAGCATTTGGGCTGCTCCCGTCGTCCTTGTGCGCAAAAAGGACGGAACGCTTAGATTCTCTGTTGACAACCGGGAGCTGAACAAGCTCACCGTACCAGACTCCTACCCGTTGCCTCGCATCAACGACGCTCTCGACACGGTGCGCATATCTACGTACTTTTTATTGCTGGAACTACGCGCCGGGTACTGGCAAATTCCCCTTTCGGAAGAGAACAAATGCAAGTCAGCCTTTCGTACTCCGTCAGGACATTCGAATTCAACCGCATGCAATTCGGATTGTGTACTGCACAAACCACTTTCCAAAGGGCCATGAATTCAGTCCTCGGGTCTTCGAAAGACGAAGCTTGGGTAATATATTTAGACGATATTCTTGTTCTTGTGTCAAACCCCAAGACCACCTCCGAAATCCGGATCATGTATTAACACGGCTGTACGAAGCTAAATTTCGACTGAACCGCGACAAATGACAGTTCGGGGCAACCTCCATCCCGTACTTGGGGTACAGGATTTCCACCAAGGGGATACAGACGCTTCCTGAACGAATGGTGGCCGTGGTGAACTACCCCACGCCATCCTACCAAAACGACGTGCAAATATTTTCTTGGTGTTGCCTAATACTTACGTAAATTCGCCCCTCACTTCGCTGCTACCGCTGCCTCTCTTACAGACCTCACAAGGAAAGACGCAAGATTTCTTTGGGGTGCTGCTCAAGCAGAGGCTTTTCAAACGGTCAAAGAGCAGCTCACCCTTTTCTCGGTGCTAAGCCATTTTAACGAAGACTGGGAGGAAGACGGGCACATCGACGCCAGCCAGGTTGGCCTCCGTGCTGTAATTATGCAGCTCGATACAACCGGCAAGGCACACATCTTGGCCTACGCTAGCCGGAAGCTGTCCAAAACCGAGCGGCATTACCACTCGAATGAGCTGGAGTGTCTCGCCATTGTCTGGAGCATCGACAACAAGTTCTGGCGTTTCTTTTTCGGACGCGAGGTCATGGTGGTGACGGACAACGCCGCAATGACCTGGATGTCCACCAAGTGCCATCTCAAGCACAAGTTCGGCAGATCGATCATTACTCTGCAAGAGTACACGTTCTACGTACACCATCGCCCAGGGGTGCTGAACCAGCTCGCTGATGCGCTCTCATTTCACCCAACTGGTGAATGCTCGCAGTCTCTCCGTGGGGACAGTTGGATCTTATTTGCGCAGGAAGACGTTAGTAAAGCACAGAGTGACGTTCCTGACCTAGCTACGATGTTTGGTGTTATAAGCACAAAATAAGGAAATCCCAACTTCGTTCTACGCGACAGAACGCTACATCGCCGCGTGTGGTCCAAAAGTCGCAACAACGAACACCACGTCATTCAAATCCCTGGGGCGTTGACGGCTGAGATTTTCCGCGCCGTTCATGATTCCCCCGAGGGCGGAGACATAGGCCAGCGCGCAACTCTCCAGAAAGTACAGGAACGCTTTAGGTGGCCGAAGATGCACAGCTAAATTCGCTCTTATATAGCCAGTTGTGAAGTTTTCAGCGGTACAAGAGAATTCTTAGAAGTCTGCCATGCTTACGTAGCCCCATCACGCCTCCAGAGGCTGTCTTTAACACCATTGGCATAAATCACGTAGGGCCGTTGCCCACCACGGCTTACGGAAACCGCTTCATCATTGTCGCCGTGGACTGCCTCTCAAAATACGTCGAGCTAGCCGCTGTGCCCTCCCTAGCTGCAAGTCACGTCAGCGAGTTCCTGATAACGGATTTCTAATGGACACTTGGAATGCCCAAAAAGCTAATATCAAACCGCTCAACGACTTTGCACAGCCGCCAGCTACGCTCTTTTCTTCGCCGAGCGGAAGTCGAACACCGTTTTGCGTTCTCCTACCACCCCTAGGGTAACGGCCTCGCAGAAAGAACTAACCAAACGATTCAAACACGACTGGCACCGTACGTAGAGGACCACAAGGCGGAGGAAGCTGCCTGGGACAGGCACCTGCAGTCCGCTGCTTACTCGGTCTACGCTTTCTTTCAATTTTCTACGGGAAAAAACCCGTACGAAGTAGTTTACGGGTAACTTCCTAAGTTGGACGTCGCGGCCAGTTTGACAGTGCCGTCAAAGTCGGCCGAGCTGTCAATCGGCTGGTGGTGTGCCGCAATATCAGAACAGAAGCACGGAGGAATGCTATCGATGGGCAGAGGACGCAGAAGAAATACAATGATCGCCCACGTCGAGGAGCACCACAGTAAGGTGTCGGTGACAAGGTATGGTTGCAACGAGGGACTCAGGCAACCGACCAGAAGCTCCAACCTAAATTATACGGGCCATTTGTCATCACGGAGGGCTTAGGCGCGAATACTTGGCGAGTGACCACTCCCTCGGGCACTGGAAACCTTGACAAGCGGAAAAGAGACAACTTGACGGTCCATGTGTCGCGCATGAAAAAGATGATTGGACGTGCAGACTGACACTTTGCTACGCTTCGGTGAGGCTCGCAGTCGTGGCCGAGTGTGACGGCGAAAACCAAAAGCCAAAACTGAAAGCGCGTTCCGCAGGCAATCGCCAAAGAAAGGTGGTGTAACCAAAGCCAAGCGGGGAAGAATGGGAAGGGGAACCGGGAGCTCGAGGGGAATAAAGCGTACGAACCTGCCCACCGGTCGCAGTTTCTTACAATATACATATATCTATATATATATATATATATATATATATATATATATATATATATATATATATATATTGTCACACACTATGGCCAGCTTCCCGAGAAACTTACACAGAGCATAACCGTAAGTCCATGCGGCCAATCTCTCCCTATCTGGGTATGTGCTCCAGTAGACAAGCTGGTCAACGACCAACAAAATGAAGAGAAGGAAGACAAAGGCTGAGCTCCCGCTTGACTGGGTTTGCGCCATCAACCCGCCTCTGTCCCGGCGACTATGATGTGTTTTGTAAATACACCTTCTTCCTGACAACCCATCTCTATGTTGTCACGTGACATTTTTGGTGTAGGTGCTGGGCTTCCTGTATCCTGTAACTCCGCCATCGAGGCCTTTAAGAGCACGATACCTTACAGATAGTGCAAGCTTTGCTTATTAGCCGCATCACCTACGGGACCCCATACCTCGCTCTGAAAACAACAGAAAAGGCTCGGCTCAACACAATGATTCGCCAAGCGTACAAAACTGCGCTTGGCCTACCCACTGCTACTTCGACCCACAAACTACTCGCCTTGGGAGTTCACAACACGTGGGAAGAAGTGCAAGAAGCCCATCATTCGGCTCAACTACGGCGCCTGCAATTGACTCCCACTGGTCGACAGGTCCTTACGGCATTAGGACTCCGTCCGATACCCCCGAGGGAACAAAAAAAACGCATTCCTCTAGCCCTGCGAGATGGCATATGCGCGCCAGCTACCACCCTGGCCGCCAGGCTGCCCGTGCTCGCGCCCTGACTGGGAGATAAGGCGAAGACCACAGCGCCCTATATACAGATGCTACCCCCTACCCTGGGCGCGCCGGCCTCGTAGCCTGCGTAGTTACTCATACTGGCCAATGGGTCACTGCCGCCACTACTACCACAAGCTCAATCGATGTCGCCGAAGAAATAGCCATTGCCCTGGCCGCCATTTCCCGCCCTTACCAAGTAACCATCCTCACCGATTCGCAGACAGCCTGCCGAAATTACCAAACTGGCCGAATTTCTTCATCGGCACTTCACATCCTCAGAAACTGCTCAACGACCCCTGACATCCACATCGTCTGGGCTCCTGGACACGCCGCCATCCCCGGCAATGAAGCGGCTCACGCCGCGGCTCGCGATATGATACACCGAGCCATTGCCGACGGTGGTCAATGTTTACCCCCTCCCGATCAACCCCAGCCACTGAGTGGCTACATGGAGATTCTCGCGCATTACCGACAAACTCACCGTTGTCTCCCACCACCCCACTGCCGCCTCTCCAGAGAGGACGCTACAACTTGGCGGCGGCTCCAAATACCTATCCACATCCCACCCGCCTCCACCTCATCTTCCCCACCCAACAACCTTCCCTCTGCACTTACTGTCCCCAGCCTGGCACCCTCTACCACATCATATGGGAGTGCCAAAGAACTCGAGACTTTCCCCCCTTTCCAACCCAACCTTCGAGCAGTGGAGGGCTTCCCTGGCCAGACCGGACCCGGATATTCATCTTAAGTTGGTGACCCGAGCACGGACGGCCAGCCGAAGTCAAGGCATCCCGGACCAGGGACGCCTTCCACGGGGCGACGCCCACACATCAGCCTCTGCGGGAGAAATAAAATTTCTCTCTCTCTCTCTCTCTTTTCAGCGAGGCTTCATACCAACATGGAACTTCGGAGTGGTCGCAACGATCGCGGCCACGCGATGCCCTTCACAGTTCATCGTTTTGTCCTTATGTGGTGCAGGCTGGGAACCTCTTTCCATCTCACAGTCACCTCACCCTCTGGACCTCGGCGACTTCAATGGGACGGACTACACTGACGTAGAAGATTGGCTCCGCAGGTTTGCACGTGTGAGTGCTCATGACAGATTGGACGACACGCTCAACCTTGCCAATGCTGCTTTTTGCTTCAAAATAACGGCTGAGAAATGGTTTGGAACGAATTAAGCACGACTAACCAGTCGGGATGTTTTCAAAGAAGAGCTTCGAAACGTGTTTGGAAAGCCCGTTGGACGCCAGCTTGCAGCATGTTGAAGATCATCATCAGCGGATCTCCCGTACAATGCCCAATAGAAGGGAAGGACAAGAAGCATTGTCTCGTGGAGCGTGCAACCATCATCATCTAGCTTTTTCTGCTGTCTCTTTCTCATTAAACCTACGCTGTGTAAACGCCCTGCGGTCTCTCGTTACTAAAGATGGTGCCGTGACCAGGATACAACTCCCCGCAACCCAGAGAAGACAACCTGCCATCGCGCAGCAGTGAAGACAACGGCGGAGGAGCAGCGAAGCAGCCCAAGGAAACGAGAAGATCGCAGCAGGCCGAACACCCCCGGAGCCAACGGATCCCCGAACGTAAGCGGAATTTCCACTTCGGGAAAGAAAATGAGCAAGGAAGTCGTCACAAGGAAGAGAAGGGCGTTGCGAACGCAAATAACGCAGCTAATTAATACGGCGGAGGCTAAAATGCAGCAACGAGCCGACAGAGAGCATCTCATTGCCACGCAAGCCCATATAAAGGCTATAGCATCAAGCCTAACGAAGTGCAACGAGCAGATGGAAGGTTATTTAACGAATGAAGTGGAGGAAAGTGAATTCCAGAGAGTGATAGA
Organism: Haemaphysalis longicornis; assembly: GCA_013339765.2. Taxonomy (NCBI): domain Eukaryota; kingdom Metazoa; phylum Arthropoda; class Arachnida; order Ixodida; family Ixodidae; genus Haemaphysalis; species Haemaphysalis longicornis. The sequence goes on from CM023454.1 coordinate 72,441,138, forward strand.
ATACGACTTGAAACTTGCAGCCATCTCTTCAAAGATCGAGAACTATTTAAAGGAGGTTACGGACGGCATGCTGTCAGCTGAAGCGCAAGCACAGAGAATGTGAAGCTGCCGAATGTGAAGCTTGTGAAGCTGCCGAAATTAGAAATGATTAGGTTCAGTGGAAATTCCCTTGAATGGACTAAATTTTGGACGCAATATGAATCAGCAGTTCACTTGAGGCCTAATATGAGCAATGGACAGATGTTCAACTACCTCATGTCGACACTAAACAGCAAAGCAGCCGCAGCGATTGAAGGACTTCAGTTCTCGGCCGAAAGTAACTATGAACAAGCTATCAAGATTCTAAAAGAGACGTTTGGGAGACCCGAGGAGTTGGTGGACCTGCACATGAAAGAGCTGTTACGACTCGACAAGGTACCATCAGTCCATCATACGGAAGCCCTGCGAAAGCTTTTCCCAAAAGGTGCATATACACACACTGGCACTACAGGCTCTCGGAGTGAACACAGAGTGCTACGCTACAATGTTGATACCAGTACTAAAGAAGGCTATGCCAGCAGACCTTTTGATCCAGTACAAGACAAAGGAGGCATCTGAAAACAGCTCGACGGCTAACAGTGAAGAAACGTCACTAATGGGAAAGAAAAGTGCCGACGCGCTGCAACGAATGATAGAATTTCTACGGGAACAGGTGTGCTTACGCGAGGAAGCTCAGCGGGAGCAGGAGACAGCAGGTACGAGATCTAAACAGGAGAACAAAAAACCGTACAGCACGACCGCTAGTTTCTACAGCTCTGCACACAAGGCCTGCTTGTTCTGCAAGCAAACTAACCACCTGACTGAAGACTGCACGCGAAGCCTACCTACGGAAGACAAAAAGAAGCTGCTAACCGAGAACAGGTCATGCTTCAGATGTACTCGACCGAATCATACGGCGCGGATTTGTAAAGCAAATGTGTTTTCCAAGAGATGCAAAGGGCGCCATGCAACATCAATATGCAAGACAAAAGATAAAAAGAGACACGAATCCACCAGAGTACAGCAAACAGCAACGTCCCTTATGCAATCAGTGGGGAACCCGACTAGAAACTGCGTGTTGCTGCCTACAGCAATAGCTTGGGTACAAGGAGACTCATCAGAAGCCATCTGTCGAGTACTGCTTGACAGTGGTAGTCAAAGGACATTCATCACAACATCTCTGGCGGAAAAGATCGGAGAAAAAACTCTAAGGCAAGAAAAGCTACGAAATGGATCGTTTGGAGGGAACGAAAAATTTCAATGCATGGACGTCGTGAAGGTGATGGTAAAGAGTCGAGAAAAAGAGTCAGTTATAGCTGTCGAAGCCATTAAAATAGGGAGCATCTCACACAGCCATCTCCCAGCACCCGACAGAAACATCAGAGACAAGATGCGGGAACTCAAGCTAAAATTGGTGGACTACGAATTTGAAACTAAGGACGTTGGGATAATCGGGCTTCTCATCGGTTCAGATTAATACTGGGAGTTCGTCACGGGAAAAATACGATATATCGAGAACCGACTGGTCGCCGCCGAGACCACACTTGGCTGGATAGTGCATGGACCAGTCAGTGACAGTAGGATCAGGCTGAAAGAGGCACAGGCGGTGATGGTACTCGAGGTGGAGGCAAGTAACATGGAGTTGAAGACGGAACTGGAAAGATTTTGGAATTTAGAAGCCATCGGAATCGAAGCAAGGACTAGCCAGATGGACAAAGGTTGCATGGTTGCCCAAAAGTTCAAAGAGGAGGTGTGTAAAGAAAATGGGCGCTATAATGTGAACTTGCCGTGGAAGGAAATCATCGACATGCAAACCAACAAGGACACTGCAATGAAACGACTTATTCAGCTGACAAGAAGGTTAAACAAGAACGAAAAGCTCATCGAAAGGTATGACAAAGCCATCTCAGAATACTTCAGCTCCGGAGTTGCGGAGAAAGTGAGCGAAAATTCAGGATGCGAGTTCAATTTGTGTTATTACATGCCGCACCAGGCAGTAATATGGGAGGACAGGGAAACGACAAAAGTTCGAGTCGTTTTTGATGCATCTTCGAGCTCAATGAAGGGAAAATCATTGAATGACAATTTGGAAGCCGGTCCTAATTTCAACGAAGATATGCTTTCGCTACTTCTCAACTTTCGGAATGAAAAGCTAGCTGTAATTGGCGACGTTGAGAAAGCGTTTCTTCAAATAGCAATTCACGAAGATGACCGCGACGCATTACGATTTCTTTGGTGGAAACACGATGATGAAGGTGGGCTGACCAATAAAGCCGAAACGTGGCGAATGACCAGAGTCACATTTGGAACAACTCCAAGCACGTTCCTCCTAGCGGCGACCATTAAACATCACTTGGAGCAAATGAAGGATGAATTCCCAATTACCACGGCGGAGCTGATGAATGGAATTTACGTCGACGACGTGATTTTTGGAGCAGATACAGTTGAGGAAGCTGTCAAGCTATACAAGGAGTCCAAAGAGATTTTTCGAAGAGCATCAATGAACCTCCGAAAATGGACGTCGAATGACGAAAAGCTCAATAAGATATTGGACGACAACGACAAGGACACAGCCCACCAAGAAACACGATCGAAAGGGCACACAACGATTCTGGGTATGAGATGGAAACACTCAGAGGACATGCTGTCATTCCCAGTAGAAAATTGGATGTTTCATGCGACCACGACAAACATGACTAAACGAGCAGTGTTACAGGTGGCGGCGAAAATCTTTGACCCAATCGGGCTACTATCGCCATTCACGATACGAGCCAAAATAGGATTTCAGCGCCTCTGGAAGATGGGAGTAACATGGGATGACCCGTTACCATCATAGGAGAGCGACCAATGGAAGAAACTATTTGAAGAAGCAGAGCAGTTAAAACGTCTTCAGGTACAACGATGTTACGTGAACAAAGAAAAGGACACAGAAAGCCGGCACCTACACGTGTTCTCCGATGCAAGCCCATCGGCATATGGAGCTGCAGCGTACATAGTGCACGAGTTCAAAGACAAAACAAAGGAAGCGACTTTAATGATGTCGAAAAGTCGAGTGGCACCAATGAAAGAGTTAACCTTAGCCAAACTTGAACTCTTGGCAGCGGTTCTGGCAGCGAGGATAAGCGAGTATATAAGAAACATTACGCCGAAAAATTTGAAAGTGTCAGCCACTGGACGAATTCAATGATAACGCTTCACTGGATCAAAGTAGACGCCAAGAGAGAAGTATTTGTTAAGAGGAGAGCTGATCAGATACGTGAAAGAACAAACCAGCGTAGTTGGGGGTTTGTCCAGGGGGAAGAAAACCCCGCAGACATGCTCACACGCGGAATCAGCGCAAAGTCTTTTATAAAGTCAAAAACGCGGTGGCACGGTCCGAGCTTCATCAAATCCTAAGAACAGCGTCTGAGCACCGAAAACAACGTGAAAACCAACACTGAGGGCGAGCGAGAGACGGTACATTGCAACGAACTTTCAACAGAGCCAGCTGCATCACCACTACTCAACATAGAATGCTATGGCTCTTACAACAAGCTACTACGGGTGACAGCCTGGATGTTTCGTTTCATTGAAAATACGAAAAGGAGACGTATAAAAGGCGCACTAACAGCAGAGGAAATAACAAAGGCCGAGGAGTACTGGATTAGGGAAACTCAGAAGTGTTTTAAGCCTTTATTAACTAACATAGGCAGCAGTCAGAACGGAGGTTTTCAGCTGAATGGAAATGAAGTGTACTTGGACGACGCAGACATCATACGATACAAAGGGCGACTACAGTTCAGCGCTTTAAAAATCGTAATGTCATAGTACTCCGAAAGGAGGCACGATTTACCGAGCTTCTAATCCGGCACGTTCATATCTTGGTGCTGCACGGTGGTGTTCAGGAGACTCTCACAAGACTTCGTACCAAATTCTGGGTCGTACAAGGACGGCAGGTGGTGAAGCGGATCATCAACAAATGCATAACATGCAAAAGACACAACGGATGACACGTAGAACAGCCAGTACCTCCACTGCCAGCGGATCGGGTAAACGAAGCGAAACCATTCGAAGTTATTGGCGTAGACTTCACCGGAAAACTGTACGCAACGTACAAAGGCCAACAAGTCCAAAAATATGTATTTTCACCTGTGCAGTGACAAGAGGAGTTCACTTAGAATTGACAGACGACATGACCACAACCAGTTTCCTACAAGCGTTTCCACGATTTGTAGCTCGAAGAGGACTCCCAGAGGTCATATACTCCGACAACGCCAAGACCTTCAAACGGGTCGAAAGGGACATCAACAGATCGCTTGAAGCATTGATGAATAATCCAGTGACCAGTTTCACCAGTATGCACAAGATCAAGTGGAAGGCCATTGCGGAGTGTGCACCTTGGTGGGGCGGTTTCTATGAACGCCTCATACGAAGCATGAAAACATCCATACGCAAGGTAATTGCCAAGAGAATCATATCTCTTGGGGAGCTACGGACTGTGCTAACAGAGGTAGAAGGAGCTCTGCCCGCCTTGAATCACTTGAGGTCTTTAACACCGCCGAAGAGTTGATTGAGGCGCATCTGTTAAGTCAGCTCACTCGTCTCACAGCCACGCTCTCAGGCAGAATGCTTCTCCGACGGCTGCGACTTGACAGCCCATTCTTTATCGACGCGCCCATTCCCCTTCCCAGCCACATTCATGAGCTAATAACGGTTAGACCCATACCGCGCAATATTCACCCGACGTTTCATCGAGCGCGCAGGGAGCACAGGGCCGAGGACGTAACCAAGCGGTACCCAATCACCCCCTCCACCGTCTACGTCGACGCTGCGAGATACAGGAGCCGTGAAGCTTATGCGGTAGCGGGTCATTAATGGCCCTGACGCCCCTCCGCTTGCTTCCCTTACTCTGTACACTAACTCCCCGGAGACCGCGGAAGAGGCGGCAGTAGCCCTAGCCTTTACCCTCAGGCCCGCCCCCTCCATCGTAATCTCCGATTCCAAAACGGCCCCGTTCAAAAATTTCGCCAAAGGAATGATCTCGCCTTTTGGCCCTCAAAATCCTTCTTCAAAATTCTCCCACCACCCCAGTCGAGCTGGTATGGACCTCCGGCCCATGCGGGTGTGGGGGGGAACGAGGCAGCACACAGGGCCGCTCGAGAGCTCACCGTCCGAGCTGGTCCTGGCCTTGAGCCCTTCCACGGAGCCCTATCAGCCCGCGACAGACTGTTACCTTCAACGACATAACCTCGCACTACCGCCTCTCCCGCCGCCAACTACCCCAGCCGCTCCGACCTTCTCCAACGAAGAGGAACGCCTATGGCGACTCACCCAGACACACGTACTCCCTGCCGATATTGACTTCACCTTATCTACCCTTCTTTGTACCCCCACCCCTTTGTGCCCCGACTGCGGGTCCCTCGATACCCAAGACCACTGCATGTGGCAGTGCCCCCAAAACCCATTCCCCCCCTTCACAGACGGAGAGCACTGGGCGAAGGCGTTGTGCAGCTCGGACCGTGAGGTCCAGGCCAAGGTCATTCAGCGAGCTGCAATGGTCACCGGCCGGGTTACCACCACCGGTCCCCGCCACCCAGACTAGCCCCATGGGGCTCAAATAAAGTTTCTCTCTCTCTCTCTCTCTCTCTCTAAACAATCGTCCACTGACATACGTATACGCGAGCCCGACGAGCCACTTCCCCTTAACACCAGCGGAAATAATTGGGCGGCAAGCTGCAGATTCATGACTCCCCGGGCAAGCAAACACAGCCGCGACATTGAAGAAGCATGGAGAAGCAGTTGTCGCATCACGCAAGAGTGGTGGCGAGGTGCGCGATGAATACCTAAAGGAGCTTGGATCAACAGTACGAGCCAGTGCTGCAAGCAGCACACCCAGTTATCGGAAGGCGGACGTCGTTCTCATCAAAGACAAAGGCCCTAGGACATTTTGGAAGATGTGCCGGATAGAACGGACGTATACTGGTAGCGATGGAAGAATAAGATCATGTCTTCTGCGATCAAGCGGAAAGTAGTTGCTACGAAGATCAACAAAACACATATATCCACTTGAAAACTGCTTCAAGTGAGGGGCGCATATTCGAGATTTGAGCCATTTTCGGTGGGCGGGAACTGTTGAAGATCATCATCAGCGGATCTCCCTTACAATGCCCAATAGAAGGGAAGGAGAAGGAAGCATTGTCTCGTGGAGCGTGCAACCATCATCATCTAGCTTTTTCTGCTGTTCCTTTCTCATTAAACCTACGATGTGTAAACGCCCTGCGATTTCTCGTTACTAAACAGCAAAGTAAGAGCTCTCAACCCGTGATCAAAGATCTACTTTATGTTACGTCAACCACATTCACGAAGTTTTCGCCCTATGCTCCAAAGTGGACCCACGATGTCAGAAACGAGCAAGGTTGGCCATATTCTCAAGGGCATCACCAACGACGCCCTTTCACCTGCTCATTTGGAATGATTGCGCCACCGTTTCTTTCATAATGAATGAGTGTCGGCGATTTTTTGCAGACCAAGGGGACGTATTACAGCTCACGAATTCGCCCGTCTCCCGCACATTGCTGCGATGTCTTACCGGGATGACCACCATCTACTTGCTCCTGTCCCACCAAGGCGGACCCTGTCACTCCGTCTGCAGATATCACCAGAATCGTGCAAGAAATCAAAGCTATTGTCCAAACCCCACTGCCATATGCCGATGATCAATGCTAGCTCCCTACAATCCCTGCAATCCAGGCTGTCGTTCGCGATGAAATGGCAAGCATGGTCCTTCATCCAGTCCCTAGTATCGCACTCCCCATCCTCCTTTTACCCAACAGTTTTGGCCGACCATGCACATTAGCACCCAAGCACCTTTTCGCAACCACCGCCGCAATCCTGCTCAATGGCGAATGCCTAAAGACAGACCAATTTGCTTTAACTGCTCCCGTATTAGCCACATCGCTCGTTACGGCAATAATTTCTGAACTCTGCACCCTCCAAATGCGTCACCTCATTACGGCTCTCGGTATTTCTCTTACGCTACATTCCCGATGCGCCACGCCGTACTCCCCCAAGCTCGGATACCCAGCACTTGAATGCAAACCCTGTGCACACCCGGTTCAACCGATTACCCTCGCCCCAACGTCACCAGTCCCGATCTCCGCCACCTCGCTCCTCGTCCCTATGCACGATCGTGCCACCCTATACTCCAAAGAAAACTAGGCAGTAAAGCTCCCTGAAGTGATGCTTCAGTTGTGACCTGGCCCAAAAATCATCTACCTTCTCGTTCTGGAGAGCAGAACTCTTAGCACTTATGTCGATTGTGCAACGTTAACTGCTTTAGTCGATACAGGTGCGCAGTTTTCGTCATTAGCCCCTCCCTTCGCCGCCGACTACGGGAAGCACTCACGCCTGCCCCGGCTAGTGTTCTAAGGGTTGGCGATTGTGGGATGACGTCTGTAGCGGGAATGTGTACTGCGCGTGTTGGGCTTGCCGTCCACGAAATCCCTGTCATGTTTACTGCCCTGACGTGCCCTCATGACGTTATTATAAGCCTGGACATTCAGGCGGACCACGCAGTTTTAAGCGATTGTGTCTCGCGTGTTCTTCGGCTCGAGCTACCGAGCCCCCTTGCTACTGATGTCGACCCTCAGCCCCGGCTTCGTTCCACTGAGCACATTCGCCTGGCCCCAAAGGCAGTGATCTACATTACGCTGACGTCATCTCCGCTCGTGCGTGATGGTGATTTCATTGTTTCACCGGTTACACAACGGGTTGCTGGAATGCCACGTGGATCTCGCGTTTCCGGTCGTAACGGTTGCACGGGATCGGATTACACTGCCGTTACTAAATTTCGGACTTTCGAAACAAGTCGGTCTGCTAAGAATAGCGCTTGCCCTGCTTTCACCATTGGATAACTTCGAGATTTGTGGAATGACCCTTCACATAGCCCAAGTTGACAAAGCAGACTATCACAACCTCGCAAAATCAGAAAAGTTTATGACAATGGTGTCCCCCTTTCCAAAGACCTCGCAGCGCAACAAGCTCACGAGCTCCGCTGGCTTCTTGCCAGCGATACCGACATGTTTGACTTCGACGGCCGCCCCTAAGGTCCGACGTCCGTTGTGACGCATCACATAAACACCGGGGATGCCAGTCCTACAGGCCTACGCCCATATCCCATGTCTCAGACAGAGCGAGGTGTCACTCACCGGGAAGTTGAAGTCGACGAAATGCTCACAAGGGTTGTCATTGAACCATCCTCATCCCATCGGCATCACCGATTGTTTTTTGAAAACGAAGGATGGCTCATGGTGCTTTTTTGTTTTATTGTTCAAACGCAATACGGGAGGAGGTCCTGTCCGGTGGACCTCCCATTAAAAGATATCAAACATTGTTACATATAAAGCAGCGACCATTACACATTACTATATAAATAAAGAAACCTTAAGAGTACGAAAAAAAACACTTCATAAACAACTTAGTTTGGACATTGCAGAAGAATAAGATATGTGATACATTTTCAACAATACAGTCATCAGAATACCCAGGGCATATTTCAAAAGTTAACTGTCAACTCAAAGCTCAGAAAAAAACTGCGTACCAGCAAGCATAATTGCGGAATGAATCACCGAGAACCTAATAAAACAAGATATTTGAGGAATCGTGTGAAGTTATCCATCCGTCAGTAAAAAGATTGTAATGAAATATTGCTTCACCCTTCTACTGATCTGTGATGACGTGGGAGAGGATTTTAAATGGTTAGAGAGGCGGTTTTCTAGTAAAATGCCTATGAAGTAAGCCATAAATTAGTAAACCATAGTAGTAAAACCGCGTTCTTTTAGAAAAATCGCATGGTATTGTTATAGGCATAGCAGTGGCTGCTATGTTGTTTATAATTATTTCCTTGGCATGAGCACGGTAAATTATTGTGGTTACTTTTGCTGAAAATGTTTATCACAGGTAAAGTATTTAGGCTGTGAAACATCGGTTTCTCGTGAGCCATGAAAGGACTAAACGTAATGAGCCGCAAAGCTTGAGTTTGTAAATGTTGCACATGTGCAAGATTAGTGGCGTATGTGTTACCCCATGTAGACACGAAGCACTGCAAATACAAGTGGCTATGAATGAAAGCGTGATAAAGAGAGATCATAACGTAACGCGTAAAATAGTGTCGTGATTTGACAAGTACCCCTAGCTAAATACCATTTTTATATAGTAGTATAGTGTGCAGATTGAAGTTTAGGTGCTGATCTAGCAGCAAGCCAAGAACGTCACATCTGATGAGGAATGAATGACATCTTTTGTAACAGTAACTGCGATGTTAGTTCAATTATACACAGCTGCGGGTGAAAGAAAAGAAAATGGCTCTTTCAAGGGTTTATGCAAAGTTTGTTTACTGTGCACCAGTGGGGTATGTTGCATAGATCATTCATTTCATCAACTATTATGTTTCCAGGTTTATTGTAAGCATAGATGGTAGTATATTCCGCATATAGCAAGCAAGTACTGAAACATTTTGGCAGTTCGTTTGTATTTATTTAAAATATTATTGGGCGTGAAATAGAACCCTGAGCGACACCTTTATTAGTACTGAGAGGTTGTGAAAAGGATTCATTGATTTTGACGACTTAAGATCAGTTAGTTAAGTAGCTGCGAAGTAATGGTAATGCGGGACCGGAGATTGCAATATTTTCAAGTTTTTGCAAAGTTTATTATCACAAAAAGTTATCAATGCATCAATTCGGCGTTTTCTATTGTCGGTAAGAGAATTATATAGCTAGCTCAGCAAAATATCCTGGGCAGAAGCCAAACTGATGCGGTGTTAGTATGTTGAAGTTATTAAGATACCTTAGCAACCGAGTCACAAATAATTTTTCCGTTATCTTGCAAAAAACGCAAAAAAACGGCAGTACACAAATTCGAGGAGAGTTGGAGACTGTTTCATTCAGGGATTTCTTCTTGGGGACTGGAGATACGCTACCGAGCTTCAGAGCCTCTAGAAATGGGCCGAATTTAAATAACGGTTTATTCAGGACGATAAAGCGGGTGCAATATAAATGACTAGAAGCTTCATTTTCAAGGGGTGCATTTCCTCATGTCCGGGCCCCGTCGTTTTTAAGCGCTAAAAAGCCTGATAACTTCCTGCGCGTCTGTCGAAAAAATGTAAAATGAGTGTACGAGTGAAGAGGGGCTAGTATATGCTGCACCGGAAGTTGATGAGGACCTCATGTCAGTACCAATAAGAGATCGAATAAATTCCCCGCACGGGGCACCTTGAGCAATCTTGGTGACGGTGAGTGGCGACACCGCATACAACGAGCCCCCCATACTTAAGCTGTCACCTACCGTGGCCAGAAGTTGAAAGGTAAAGGGTTAGAAGCTGTGAACGGTGGCCGTTGGAGCCTTGGTCAAACTCCGGCCAATGGGCTCCCTGCCTGTCTACCAGGCAGAGAGCTCCGGGACCTCTTTGACTACCAGGGTAAGGTCAAAGGAGAAAGTACCCCCGTCTCCCTGCTTTTCAATGTATCATATGGCATTTTCCAACCCCCCCTCAGACGGGATCGGCCCCCGAAAAGGGGCCGCACCGAAGTATCTTTTCCTCCTTTGCAATCGATCTCTCTACAAAAGCCCGATAATTTTTCGCGCTTTCTGATCATGGAATCTCTTGACAAGACAAAAACAATCACTTCCCAGTCCGTGTTTCTAATCTCCAAGTATCTTGAGAGCCTTGTCGGAAAGCCGTACAAGGCTAAGAAACTCACAAAGGGAGAAGTTTTGATAGAAGTAGAAAACAAACAGCAATCGTCCAACCTCCTCAAGCAAACGCGCATGGTACATGTCGACATCAAGATCACGCCCCATCGCAGTCTCAATAGCTGCCAGGGCGTGATCTCTGATCGGGATCTAATGAATGAGACTGAAGCAGATCTGATCGAGGGCCTCCGAGATCAGGGCGTGACAGCAGTAAAGCGAATCACCATACGCCGAAATGATGAAATATTTCCTACCAAGCACATAATCTTGACACTTGGCCGTTCAAACCTTCATGAGTCGGTGAACGCTGGTTTCTTGAGATGTCCAATCCGACCCTACGTGCCGAACCCACGCCGCTGTTTTAAGTTTCAGCGGTTTGGGCACGGCACAACGTCTTGTCGTGGTAAATGGACGTGCGCAAAATGTGCAGCACATTATCATCTAACTGACAATTGTAAATCCGAGAACTTCACCTGTGTGAACTGCCAGGGACCACATGCTGCCTTTTCTAGGAGCTGTGAAAAGTTCAAACAAGACAAACAGATCATTGCCTTGAAAGTCAACGAAAACATCACCTTCCCAGTGGCGCGGAAGAGGTTCGCCTCCTTCCCTCTGGGCAGGTACGCCGACGCAGCTCGCCGGGTGGCGAAGCGGCGTCTGGTTTCGGCGGGGACCCAGTACCGTGAGTCGAACTTGGTCCCGCCCCCAACCCCCCCTGGGCTGCCTATGGCAGCCCAACCCACCTCCGCACAGCTCGCTGAGCCAGCAGCGGTTGTGGTGGCAACCTCTTCCGTCGGGACCCCATCGTCCAGTGCGTTGGAGGGAGCCATGGACACCACGACCCCCGCACCGGCTCCCACCGCCACCGCACCGCCCGTGACACTTCTGGTGCCTCCGATACCTGCGGCGGTGGCGGGTCAAACGAAGGGCCCTCGAAGTGGGGCCAAGGCCGGAGGGCCCGGTTCGACGGGTACACCCAGGACATCGGACGACGAGATGAACGTCGTGCCATTCTTGCCTGCAACGCAGCGCAAGGATCGGCCTTCGACGTCCAAGCCTACAGAAAGGCCCAGAAAGCCCAATCCAAGAGTCACAGCCCCGAAAGACGACACATAAACATATACACTCCAGTAGCTCTCACACTAACTAATGGGAAGAGAAAACATTGTTCAATGGAACTGCCGAGGCCTTCTGAGTAATCTTGACGACGTATATGAGATTCTGCATGCCAATCATCCACGTTTAATGTCTGTCCAGGAAACACATCTGAATTCTAAGCACACAACTTGAATAGTTACCTGGTACACAGAAAGGACAGGGATGGCTGCACACACTCTTCTGTCGGTGTTGCCATAATCGCCTGCAAATCCTTAGCATGCCACCCTGTCACCTTGAACACCGTCCTTGAGGCTGTAGCTATATGCTTAATAATATTTAAAAGGTTGATAACGGTATGCTCCATATACATTCCTTCTTATGTTACACTTTTCAGCTCTGACTTCGAGGCGCGGGTTGACCAGGTGCCCGAACCGTACATTCTAACAGGCGACCTTAATGCTCACAATTCTCTTTGGGGCTCTTCTCGTACGGGTGCCCGGTGTTGCCTGATAGAAAGGTTTCTTACATCCTCTGGAGCATGCCTTTTCCACAATAAACAGCCTACACATCATAACATAGGGTACAACACATACTCATCTCTTGACTTGGCTATTGGCTCCGCAGTTCTCTTTCCTCTTCTCGAGTGGGGTGTGGGAACTGACCCATATGGCAGTGACCACTTCCCCACCTCACTTACATATATAGGTAAAGGCCCAAGCATTTCATCTTCCCATAATAGGTTCAATGAAGCACGAGCTAACTGGAATACATTTACAGAGACATCCAAACTACACCACACATCCATAGGACACCTACACGTTGAAGAAGCTACCCAACTCCTCACGGCACACATCTTCGACGCCGCCGAAAAGTCCATTCCCCACGCCTCTGGTGCCCCACGCAACCAGCGGAGGCTATGGTTGAATGAGGACTGTAGGCGGGCGCGAGAGGCCCAGAACAAGGCGTGGGGTATCCTTCGTCGGTACCCCACGTCGGGAAACCTCCTCTTGTTCAAACGGGCCAAGGCATTAGGAAAACGTGTGCGTCGTGAGGCAAAACGAGAGTGTTGGCGGTTCTTCATAACATATAAACTCCTACACAGACACACGGAAAGTATGGACAAGAAAAGGCAAACTCAGAGGACAACAAACACACAGCCTGCCTCTGGTCAGCACAACAGGGGACACACTCCAAGACCAGGCTGACACCCTCGCACAACACTTCCAACACGTGTCCAGTTCAGCACACTACACAAACACTTTCATGAAACATAAAGAAACGGCCGAAAAGAAGCCTATACTAGATCACAATAGGTCAACATCTTCTTATAACTCTGAGTTTTCACTGCATGAGCTGAGGGCTGCTTTGAGCACGTGTAAACCCTCAGCTCCAGGCCCAGACCATATCACATACACAATGATACAACACCTGCACGCAGACACTCTTCTGACACTCTTACACCGATATAACAAGATATGGCTTTCGGGGCACATTCCAAACTCTTGGAAGAAGGCTATAGTTGTAGCCTTCCTGAAGGAGGGAAATGACCCGTCATCCCCCTCAAGTTACCGTCCTATTGCCCTGATGAGCTACCTGTGCAAGCTCTTCGAGAAGAAGATAAATCGCAGGCTGGTGTACTTCCTTGAGTACAATTGTCTTCTCGAGAGCTGCCAGGCAGGCTTCAGGGTGTGGCGATCGACGAACGATCAACTGTTAGCTTTTGACTCGTACATCAAGGGTGCCTTCGCGCATAAGCAGTATTGTTTAACAGTGTTTTTCGACCTTGAGAAGGCATACGACACCGCTTGGCGTTATGGGATCCTTAGTGACCTCAAGTGATTCGGTGTTTCGGGTAACATGTTGAACGCTCTTGTCAGTTACTTTTCAGACAGAACATTTCGAGTAAGAGTCGGTGGTGCACTCTCAAAGGTTCACGTGCAAGAAAATGGTGTGCCACAAGGTGGCGTGTTCAGCTGCACTCTCTTCATAGTAAAATGAACTCTCTTGCTAAGGCACTGCCACCTACAATCTATTATTCCATGTATGTAGATGACGTGCAGATATCCTATAAATCATGCAATATGTCAATCTGCGAACGTGAAGTCCAGCTTGGTGTAAAGAAACTTGCCGGCTGGGCAGGCAAGAATGGTTTTAAATTGAATCCTGTAAAAAGCTCCTGCGTTGTGTTCTCCAGGAAGCGCGGGGTCCATATGGACCCAGACATTACTCTTAATGGCGTGTCACTTCCTCTGAACAAGGAGCACAAGTTCTTAGGTGTTGTATTTGACCACAAACTCACATTCATTCCACACATCAAGGAACTTAAAAATAAATGTCTCAAAACAATGAATATACTTAAGGTTCTCTCCCATCAATCGTATGGTTCCGACAAAGAACTCCTACTACGGCTCTATACTGCTTTGGTTGGGTCTCGTTTAGACTATGGCAGTGTTGTATATGGGTCGGTGACTAAAACAGCGTTGCGAATGCTTGACCCAATGCTACACTTGGGGCTTCGTCTCGCCTCGGGTGCTTTTCGCACTAGCCCTGCCGAGAGTCTTTATGTAGAGTGTGATAAGTGGAGCCTTTAGAACCAACGAACGTACATGGACTTGCTTTATGCTTTTAAAATTTCGTCGCTGAATAATCATCCTTTTTATCCTGTCTTTAACGATACATCAACATCTCTGCTCTTTGTAAATCGCCCATCCATTCCTCGGCCCTTTTCACTTAGAGTGAGAGAGCGAGCCTCGGATCTCAGTGCTTTGTTTTTAGATGTGTACAGGTCATCCTTTTCTAACAGTTTACCGCCTTGGCAAGTTCGCCCTGTGTCGTGCGACCTTTCTTTTATGAGACTTGACAAAAATCGTGTACCACGAGCTGCAATACTGCAGCATTTTCTGTCTTTGCAGTTTAAATACACATGTGCAGAATTTTTTAGTGACGCTTCTAAAACCTCCACTATGGTGTCGTGCGCTGCTCATGGTCCAAATTTCAATGCAGCCAGAACCATGAGCGTGCACGCAACAATTTTTTCAGCAGAAGCGTATGGAATTTTACTGATTGTACGACACATTCTTGAAACTCAAATTCCCAATTCCATCATCTATACAGATTCTTTGAGTGTTGTTCGCGCACTGGCATCGCACATGCCCTCCAAAAACCACAATGTTAATCTTGTATTCAACACTATCATGTTTGTGTATGCGCAAAAGCATGAGCTGGTCCTCTGCTGGGTTCCAGGACACGCAGGAATCGCTGGGAACGAGTTGGCAGACAAGAGGGCTGCTGCTACTGCACTCAGGAACACTGTAGACATTAAAACGGTACCCTACACAGACTTCAAGCCACACATAAAACAACACCTGCGCAGAACATGCAAACACACTGGGATGAACAGACCGACAACAAACTACATGTAATAAAGCCACACTTGGGACGGTAGACAGCAGACTCACACAACAGACACACGGAAGTCGCCTTGGCTAGGCTGCGGATCGGGCACACCCATGCGACGCACTCGTATCTGCTGACGGGATCTACTAAACCCCAGTGCAGCAGGTGCGGAGAGGCCCTATCCGTGGTGCACATACTAATCACATGCAAGGCACTTCACACAACACGACACAAACACTTCAAAGAATTCTACAGACAACATATCCCACTACACCTATCGCTGTTTATAGGTGACGATGCCGCAGTTTCCGTGAAACGTGTGTTTGAGTATTTATCAGACGTAAAGTGTTTAAACCTCATTTCCTATCACGCATAATCAAATCTGGTCCTATACACCAGCCATCACCATTGCCATTATTTGATTTTATTGTTGTTCTGGCTTTAGTAGCCACTAATTTTTTTAAGATACTTTTGTTTGGCGCTCTTTGCCCTAGCTGGCCTTGCGCCAAAAAACTCCAGCCATCATCAGATCGAATAAATTTATTGGCGATGTCAATTGAGCTAGTCAGCGTACCGGCCTGTGTAGTAATTTTGTATACAGAGGGCTGTGATGTTGGCTAATTGAGAAAGGTTTTGATTAGTTTTTTAACGTTTTCCGAGTATTGCCTCGACATTTTGGAATTTACTTCTCGAAATAGGCCTTTTTTGCCTTTTTTAGAGCTTGTTATGCATGCTAGAGTATTTAGTGAAACGTGTCCTTAGGGTTGTGTTGAAGAGTTGGAGCTTTGATTCCTTATGCACGTTGGGTATTTTATTCGTACTACGCAAAGAGCCCCGATTTTCTATGCATTTCTTGCTGCAGAGTACCAGCGCGTTGTATGTGTGGTAGAAGTTGCAATTTTGTTTTAACTTTGTTTTAGAGAAGTGAACTTTTTCAAGGCAATGATTGTGTTAAACCCAGAAAGAACGGGACGCCATTCAGTGTTCACAATAGCCTCTATAAACTTCACATTATCGAAAGAATGCTTAACCTACTTGTGCGTCTACTCTGGTCTGCTCGATTAGCGCCGTCGTATGTGTCTTCTCTTCTGTGTCCCGTCTCTAGCGCTACTTACGATGAATCAAAACCTACTAGCCCAACAGTCAATTTTATGTTTTTGTTTTGCCTACTATATACTGTATGGTAATCATTCTAGCTTCATGCGTATTCAAGAAACTCAGTTATACTAAACAGAAGTAATGATGATGATCATGATAAATATAATTTCTTCCAACAGTTGGACACTGGGAAAAAAGCATCAAAGATAGTCACCTATTCAAAGCTGTTAAGTGCAAATAT
Source organism: Haemaphysalis longicornis (assembly GCA_013339765.2). Lineage (NCBI taxonomy): Eukaryota > Metazoa > Arthropoda > Arachnida > Ixodida > Ixodidae > Haemaphysalis > Haemaphysalis longicornis. Next base: position 72,457,720 of record CM023454.1, read on the forward strand.
AAAAGTTTTTATTCAAAAATAAACTGCACCCCACCAAATGCAATGAACTCCGACGGTGTATAGGCCCCGCATGATTATATATTTTGAGAAGCTGTAAAAGCTTGACGCCTGAAGAACCTGAAAAGCAGGCTCAGAACATTTGGTTGTCGGCTGGAATTTGTGTTCAGTCTACCTTCACGTGTTGGCGGTATACTTCAGAAAAATATCAGCGACATGTTGTGGCGAGTATTAGGACCTGAATTATTGAACTACACAGAGGTCTTAAAGATACAGTGCGCACATATGATTGTATATCATTTGTGGGCCCTATCTGTGGCCTAGCCAATGTCACTTCTCTCTATCGATTCCTTGGTCCCATGTGTGGTTTTATTATTTGTCACTTAAAGACTGTCTTTTTATTCCAATATTCTCGCATATTTACGTGAGGTGTCCTCTGATGTGGCTTGAGGTTGGTGTAAAATATGTTTGTGGTGTCCAGTGTATTTGTGTTTGTCAGCAGCCGTCATATTATTCGGGCCTTACTTGCTACGATCCCACAATAACATAGTACCCATCATGCTAAAAAGCTTCAGGATCTGCGGGATACACCTACGTAAAAGTCAGTAAAACCAGACTGATTACGTATTTTTGGAAGGTTTATGCCCTGATAGAGCACACGATGCGAAGTCGACCTGTGTAGTCGGTGAAATTCGCAATATGATCTATAAAAATATTTCGTTCAACAACAAATGACTACTCCTCCGGAATAAAAACGCGCCTATTTAAATTCATGTTTATACAAGCGTTACAGTTGGTTTCGTGAGTTGCAACAGACACAGCGACAGAAGCTTTGAATTCGTCAATACTTAATTTTGCATCCAGATATTTTTCCTTCAGATACCTAAAATGAGGCAATACAGGATTTTCTGGTGCCCTGTGTTTCTATATTTCGGCAAGACACAGTTCACATCCTACAGCGGTTAGGTGCCGTGGGGCAACAGAATCAGTTACAGTTTTTTTAATGTGTTTAAAAACGAGATAGAGACCTCGGAAGCTTTGTCTCTCACCCTGAGTTCGAATAACACAGAAAAAAATGGCGGTATGAAAGCAGCCGGATGTGTTCCATAAATGTGAATTTAATTGAACGCGAATCAACAATAACATTTTAAAATCAGATCAGTGCCTTCGACGTTACCCGCACCGAGTTCGCCCTGGGGGAGTGAGGAAACACCAAACGCTCGCCGCACCCTCCGTGCAGTGCAGGTTACAACTTCTTTAAACCATTTTTTTGCTTCTTCCTATGCCACAACCACATATCGTAACTATAAAACCACTATACAGAAAACAAACTTGCAGTTTAAGTTCGTAGATACTCGAATCATGGCCCGGGGGTAAAAAGAACGTCCCCTCTACCCAGAGTAGTCCGAGTAACGCTGGCTACCACCCCGAAGTGCCGGAAACAAAAAACAAATACATTAACATAAATACCCGAGAAAGTGGTGGGGAAACAGCCCCGCAGGTAGAGTAGTGGTTATGGCACCATACCGGTATTGTGGAGGTCGTGGGTTCGGATTCCATGCGGCGGACGTTTTTTTACCACTTTATTTGTGACTCAAAATACTCTTCACCTGTTTCTATGACCCACCCCAACCTCCTACTTGCTTTCCGAGGTTTTCTTGACTGCCAACCCCTATTTTCTGCCTTCTTTCACCGAGCCCCTCATTTCCCATTTTCTGAACTGTACATGCTTAGCGAGGGCCTCGGTTCTGGCAGTCTTGGTCCCAAAGATAGATTAAGAGGGTTCAACACTGGTCAACCACTCTCGACATGTCATAGACACTCGAGTCACAGCCCGTGGGTTAAAATGAAGGTCCCCTTTTCCCCGAGCAGTCCGAGTTGCACTGGCTACTACACCCAAGTGCAGGAAACAAAAAAACACCTTAACATAAATACCCGAGAAAGTGGTGGGGAAACAGCCCCACCATTAGCGTAGTAGTTATCGCACCAGACCGGTATTGTGGAGGTGGTGGGTACGGATCCCAACCGGGATTGCATGTTGTCACCACTTACTTTCGTTCGGTCTCTAAAAATTGTACATCAGTTTCTATGATGGACCATGATATATGTTTATATATATATATATATATATATATATATATATATATATATCTGCATGCTGGCGATGGTGCCGAAGGTGTGGTGAACATAAAGTAAGAAACCTCGGTAACAGCAACAGCGGTGGGTTTATTTCGGCGTTTCGACTTCGAGACAAGTCTTCTACGGGAAAGAAGACTTGTCACGAAGTCGAACCGTCGAAATAAACCCTCCGCTGTTGCTGTTACCGAGGTTTCTTATTTTATATATATGTATATATTTATATTTATTTATATGTGTACCCACATATATACAGGGTGTTTGAACTGACTTTAGCCAGATTTAAAAAATATTTCAATGCACTCTAAGACGATGCAACCAAATGCCTGTTGCTACCTTTTCAATGCAATTTCTCAAGCTATTTTTGTTTGTTTCTTAAATAGGTAATTGGTCAATTTTATTTAGACAACTTTCGAACCAACGAGCCTATTCAAAAAATCCAAATTCGAAAGTCAGAGCGGTGTTGAAAACCTGAGAATAAAGATTTTCTGTCATTATATCCAGTATGTATGAGTGTTTTTCAGAGCATGCTGCAGTTATGCTCTGTTTCAGATGTTCCAAAACATTTTGACATTATCGACTTCTTTACAACTGTAGGTCATTGTTTCTCTGCCGGGTGTTTTTCAGATACATGGCTAATTCCGACCGATGCAAATTTGCATGCTATCCCCCGCTGCAATTCTGAATTTAGCATCGTCGAAAAGGTCGCTATGGCGACTCTGCAATATTCATCGTTGATAAACACTAATACATTTGTCGCAAGGCCATTTCCTTCCATTTCGCTAATGTGAAATCTGTGTGGTTAGAATTCGATCGTTCCTTTCTAGAAACAAAAAACCAAAGTACCATAGTGGGCACATTATAGAGATCACCCTTATCCAACTACTGCTCTTTCTGCTAATAACTTCAAAAGATATTATATAATCGAACCAGTGAAAACTGAAACAGTTCGGTATTTGGTGATATCAATAATCATACTACCGATCCAAATACCGATCCGATCCAGTTGTGCTTCTTCTGGCTATGTACACTGCAACACAAGTTGTGGTCTTCAGTCACTTAAAACGGTACCCACAAGATGTTCACCAACCGGCTCACAAACTATATTGGACCACGTACTGTCTAATTTAACAAACGAATGTTCGCCAGGTGTGATTATGTTTCTATAAGTCATCATTATTCTACATTTTTACTCTCGTAGTGCCGTTGTGTGTGTCTTCTCTTCTGTGTCCCGTCTCTAGCGCTACTTACGATGAATCAAAACAAAAACGTTTACTTGATGCAAGCCCAACTATCAATATGGTATCGCAGCCAAACCAACATTACAGGAACGGTGGGAGAAGTGGGCGCACCCTAGCAAGTGCGAGATAGTCTCGAACACAACTACTTCTCAGATAAACAGTTGTCCTCTTGGCTACCGCGCACATCGATGACCTGCCATAATACCTGTTGTCAGAATCTCAGCGCGAGAATTGAAAAAAACGCAGCCTGCAGGTACCATGGTCCACTGGTCAACTCCTATCAAGGCACGACGGTTGTCCGCAATGCCGCTTGTATTTTCGCTTTGACGGCGTCTGATGAACCATTTAAAACAAGACTGCTGAGCTACGAAAAACAGACAGCGGACGCTGGCGAACGAAAACGCCTCCATTAGATTGTCCTAGTACGTCGTCGCCTATTGTTCAGTCTCCGAGCTCTCTTTGCTTAGAATCAGCGAATAAGTGACTGACAAGGCACAAGCCCGTTCATCGTTTAAAAAGTTTATAGGATTGAAAACGTCTCATAGATTTAAAACGTGTACACATGTCGTCACTCGACAGCGTTAAACTCCAAGAAGGCCAAACGAATGTCTTGGTAATATAAATACTTCTTGAACGAACGTTATTTAAACGAACTATTCAATAACACAAACGTTTTTATATCCACACCTGGGCCCCAATTCGTGACTGCGCAAATTGCCGGCTATTCGTCATGTTTTTTTTTTCGGTAGCATGACGTAAGAAATCAGTGACGTGCTGCACCTATAGCTATGAGCACATGCAGTGTAATTTGACGATTCACTCATAAAGAGTGCAATCAAGGTATCGATATTGGGCAAGAAAAACACAACACTTGGCATGTACTATAAACATTAGGACGGTAGCTGCGGCTGACAAAAAAAAACTTATTTCTTAAGGTCAAAATTGGCAGCAACAGCAAAAGGCGATTGAGTAACGTTTATTCAGAAGTGAGCGAAAGGCGGATGTCGAGCTAAAGAACATTAAACATTCCTTTCCACATCTATTCGTTCCTTTAAATTGGTTTTAGTAACATAGTTGGGCTCCCTGCTTCAATGCAAGCTTGGTTGCTTTATCACCTTCCGACGCCGCACAACTATCGTCTGCTGCTGTGCTGCAAGTTTATTGCGTGATGAAAGATAATGAAGGTGGGTACGATCGCTTGTGTGACACATAAGAGCAGCAAAACGCTACGCCTGATAAGTGTGGAGCCTACCGAAGTCGCCGATTCACTCATTCGTCAAGCTCGACTTTATTCTACGCTGTAATAAACAAACTAGTCATTTTTCTTTGCTATTTTTCTCATGAGTTTCATCATGTTACCCAGCAGCTTACGAGGACGAGTGTGGACAAATGCTATGCATTGAGTGCTCTTTGCCATTAAGAGGCTTGTACTGCCTTCGTATGCTGCGGTTACGCCAAAGAAGTTTTATTTTATTGCCAAACATCAAAGCAAAATACTACATGGTATTTGTTTGCTCTGTGATCCCTCCACTGGAACCAGTTTAAACTATACTTTGTTTCGGTAGAAAACATGCTTTAAAACGCAGACATCCGAAACTGCGCCTGCTGCAAATTCGCGGACCTTTCGCGGCGCAATAGCCGGGACAATTTTTTTCCATATTTTGCTTGTATTTTTCGACAAAAACCGCCGCCAGTTTCAAGCTTTTACGTAACATTACGCCAAATTTCCGCAGCCTGAAGTTGCTGTTGTGTGACGTAATCTTTCGCCCCAAATGCCTAAATTACATCACGCCTTTACAGAAAATCACAAACAGGGTGTGTATTACAAGCAGTATTGGCGTTGAATAGCAAAGACAGGCTTAAGTTGTCGTGTCCAGTGCATTTAGTCTAGTTTTTCATTGCCGACCAATAATTTTGCACTTTCATTTAAGAGAGACAGGGTAAACTTGAGAACTGGTGTCCGTAAACGTCAGAAAATGTCAAAATGACGACAGCACACACAACCACTTTGTGAACCGGAAGCATTTGACCAAAATGAAAAGCCAATAAGAAAAGACTTCCTGCAAATTGCCTGCAAACGCGGCGAATTGCCGTAAATTTGTGCAGTCGAGAGTAGGCCCCTAAACCGCAATTGAGCTCAATGCAACCGCCCTTCTTTTAAACAGAATTCACCACAGTGCGCATTTCACTTCTACCAGCAACTTCAACGGCAACATCCTACTTCTCCTTTGTCATATTCATAACCTCAACAGGTACAACTAGATCTTTGTCATAGCGTATGTTTCTTAGGGAAAAGAAATAATTACCGCGCGACGACTAATGGGCCTATTTTAACTTTAAACAGGATTGGTTACCCATATAATCTGGTAGCCAGCCGAAGCCATATTCATAGCCACAGCTACACTTTAGCATAAAACCACTACGACCACAAATCAAAAGCATTCGCCTTCTAGTTAACCACGAACACCGAACAGAAGCACCTCTGTCTAGCCAGAAAACAGGATGTTTCGCGTAGGCGGGGCTCCCGGCAGCCTCAAGACACAGTTTAGAAGCTAAACGGTATCAACACGTCAACACTGTCTACGATTAGGAGGAACCAATGCCTAGCGAGGGCTCGCGCACGGAAAGGTGCGTGGCTCGGCCCCGCAGGCTAGGCACTGTCAGCTGGTTTTCTTTCACTAAAGTCGATGACGCCGTTGTTGCAGTGCTACAGATTTACAATTTAGGAACCTTCTGGTTTAAGATCTCTTGATTCCAGTGAAAGCCGTGGAATTCGCGGGGCTTTTCGATGTCACTTGTCTTAACGCAAGCAGTGGATGGTCGCACCGCTTACGAGCACGGTTCACAATATTGTTGAAACAGGTCTGCGGTGAAGCAAGACGCGCGACACCGGTGCTGCATGCACACCACGGGAAGAGATATTGCGAGGCGCCATCAGAGAATACAGCTCGGACGAAGTATGAAACTTCGACGAGACCGGTGTATTTTACGAACTGCACCCGAATAAGACTATGTGCTTCATGGATGACACGTGCAAAGGTGGAAAGCACTCCAAGTTCAGAATCACAGCTCCGTCTTGCTGCAACACGGCAAATATGCAAAGATGAAACCGTAGTCCCATTGGATATGATCTCCAAAACTGCTTTAAAAAAATTTCATTGCACCCATTTCATTACACCCATTATTCAAAGTTTTGAATGCCACGTTGAGTTTTTATAAAGTGGGTCGTAAGCGTAAACAATGACATGAAAATATTCATTTGCAAGATTTTGTTAATTTGTGGGCAGTTGCTCGGCTGACTTATTCGATAGACGCCTCACAAACATCGAAGTTGAAGTTCTGCCGCTCACCAGCACGTGAATCTTGCAGTCTCTTGACCTCGGTATCATCAAAAATAATAAGGGCGCACAACTTGAGGCCGCTTTGAATGCTCGTTCTGATACACCTCAGAATGCAAAATCCTCTCCCTAATAACGCGCGACATGCACGGCACAAGCTCACAGGTGCGTGGTGGACTGTGACGTCAAATCAATAGTCATGTGCTCACAGAAAGCAGGTCTAAAGGCTGCAAACAGGATTACAGTATAGGCCAATCTCGAAATGAGGAACATAACACGAATGAGAGCACTGCACTTTGTAGCTAGAAGGAGTTGTCGGAAAGTATGGGCACAGACAGTCCTTTGCCCTTTGAGAATTACGCCACCTCTTCATCTTAGGGTGAGATACGCGCCCACTGACTACAAAAGAAAATGTAACGAGCGTACGTCAGGGATGAGAAGAATAGGAAGAATTCACTCTTGAAGAGGAAGCATCAAGCATTTCCTATAAAGTACAATTGATCTGGTTGGGCACACCGTTCTGATTTGCTGCACAGCGCGAGGTTGTGTTGGAAAAGATCCATGAGAGCGTGGATCCAGTGACTCAATTCTTGCCCACTCCGTCCAAAGGGCGCAGGTGCAGCCAATAGTTCTCAATTGTTGAGAAAGGGCTACGTAGCGATGTTACGCTTAAAGATAAGCAGAGAGAGTGAGAAGGACAAAGAAGTGGGTTGAATCATCATTCGTAAACCGCTGAATGTTTTAGCTTGTGGTAACAAGCTGCAACCTACCTATGTAAATTGAATGAACTTTCACTTTAGCAATCATTTTAACTTCGGTACCTTAGATTTTGCCATAGCGAAGTTTCAGTGTGCATACGGCGAGATAAGCCTGTTGGCTTATTGAGCACAATTAGGGTAGACGAAGGCAATACAACGCACTATGTGACCTTGTGGAAGTTTTAGTGAAATATTTTGTTCGACGCATGAATGTGGAATACGAGTGAGCACGCTTCAACACACGGGTACAACAAGTACAGTCTATTGAAGGGTTCGCTTAGACAGGTCATGTACGTGTCCATTAGTATGAGTAACAAGCCTTCAGGAGCAGCGGATCTGAGACGATATATTTCTGGGAATTAGTGACAAGTTGTAGTCTGCCACGGTACAGTTAGACCATAACGTCTTGTTTTCGAAGGCACCAGAGTCAGCACACAATCTCAAAACAGCGTGGCAACGTTAGGATGAGCGTCGCACTACCTAATGTCACAGAACAGTTGGAGAATGCAAGATGGCACCATGGGTAACCCTCAACAAAGACAAGGGAGGGGCTTGAATGCGGCCAGAGGAGGCTCCATGAAGGCCGCTTGTATATTTTGTAAATGAATCGTTTATCAACAACAATATTTTGTGGCCCGCTGCCACCTAACGTGTTTTTATCGCTCATTGCCTGCGTGCCCAACAAAGGACGCCCAAAGCACCTTGTTTCCTTAATATCACAAAAAAGGAGTTTTATCTGCTGGCACAGCCACAATAGAGGATAAGGTTGAATCCTCGAATTAGAAGGGCGGTTGTGCACTTCGTGGTTCCAGAAGTTATTGGGCTTTCCTAAATACCAAGCCAGCATAACGAGTGCAAAAAAATACATAATTAAGTGAATACACTACTTAAACGAGCTTCAGGTGCTCGTTCTTGGTAATCCATTGTGGGAACCCGTTCGTGGAGCACCATTTAGACGCACGTTTCTCTAGGTGTCCACACAATAACGTCCCATGCATTAGAGAGCATAGGAGGGTGCACTGCAGGGTATAGAAATTCCTTAGTACAGACCTAATATGCGAAAGTCTGTAAAAACTATACATCCGCGCACCGACACCAATTTTACTCCTCCATCCAAGGGGCACATCACATTAGGCACAAGATATAGGTGCATTCAGTAACCTCAGATTTGCTGATGACGTTGCCTTGCTAAGTAACTCGGGGGACGAATTGCAAAGCATGCTTTCCGCACTGGGCGAACAGAGTGGAACCGTGGGCCTGAAAATTAATATGCAGAAAACTAAAGTAATAATCAATAACCGCGGGACAGCACAGCAGTTTGAGATAGGTGGCGAGGAAGTGGAAGTGGTAAGCGAATATATATACTTAGGCGAATTGTGACCCCAGATCCCAACCATGAGGCACAGATAATTAGAAGGATCAGAATGGGGTGGGGTGCATATGGAAGACATTATCAGATAATGAATAGCAGCCTACCATTGACGCTGAAGAAGAAAGTGTATGAAAGCTGCATCTTACCGGTACTCACCTAGGGGGAGAAACTTGGAGGCTCACTAAGAGGGTTCAACTTAAATTGAGAACGACTTAGCGGGCAATGGAGCAGAAAATGATAGGTGTAACATTAAGGGACAAGAAGAGAGCGGAGTGGGTCAGGGAGCAAACTGGTGTTAAAGACATATTAGTAGAAATTAAGAAGAAGAAATGGACGTGGGCAGGGCATGTAATGCGAAGGCAAGATAACCGCTGGTCATTAAGGGTAACAGAGTGGATCCCTAGAGAAGGCAAGATTTGCAGGGGGCAGCAGAAAGTTAGATGGACAGATGAGATCAAGAAGTTTGCGTGGATAAATTGGTCACAGTTGACACAGGACCGAGGTAATTGGAGAATAATGGGAGAGGCCTTTGCCCTGCAGTGGGCGTAGATAGGCTGATGATGATGATGATGATGATGATGATGATAGGTGCATTTTCGGTGTGTTTACATCAAGGTTGAGCTTGGGCGAGCATGTAGAAGAGAGCGTGAATATGAAGACAAGAAACGTGAAGGCGCAGTTAGACCGGGAGAAGCTTGTGGTTGGCTAGCAAGGAACAGCGAATTCACCTAATGTAGTTCCGCTAGCTACCGAACCAGGATAGTGTGCGTGGTTTTGCAACTGAGCTTGAGGAGGTTACTGTGTTCACGCGCTAGGCCACATACTGTTTGGTCAAGTGCCGTTCTTTGTCTTTGCGTTGACAAAAATGTAGGTTGACCGGCAGAGGAGCTCGAGTATCTCGCAAAGCGCCGCTGCAAAAGTAGGCCGGACATCGTGTCGCTGGTGCGCTGAGTAACAGTCAATGCAGTTGGCCAATGCTACGACGCGAGCGTTGGTGACAAGGTGGTAGATGGCGACATGCCGGTGCGGTAGCTCGGGCACCAACAGTTGGTAAATTCACAGTTCTGTGCAAGAGCAGGAGCCGATCCTACCGGTGAACTCTCCACTAGCATTTCTCCTCTTCTTTTCTTGGATGCTATTTCTTAGTGCGCACAATAATATGGAGAGGGATGGATTTTGTTTTCTTTGCCTTTTTTACATGCGAAGCATGTCATGCTCGGGGGGGTGTCACTTATCCGTGCCCCGTCTTGAGCGCTTCTGATGATTGTGGGAGGATGCCCAGTGATGGAGTGGCCTGCCAAAGAAATCATCACGACATAGCTTCGCCTTCAACCACCGTCGTCATCGTCATGTAGGGGAAAAGCTAAAGAAGAAGGTGAAGAATACAAAGCTACGAAAGGCGGGCATGTAGGTTTCTCTTAGCCGCTGAACCCGGCCGCAGCGCCTCCGATGATTATTGTAGCAGGATGCCCCTAGGAATTGACCAACCAAAGAATCCATCACGACATAACTTCGCATTCAACCGCCGTCGTCATCTTCCCGCAGGGGAACCGCTGAAGAAGAATAAGGAGAAGAAGACAAAGCTGCGAAGATGAGGACGTGTACGTTGCTCTCAGCCTGTGCACCAACGTCAACAACCTTCAACTCACCAACCCTGACGGAGACTACCTGTTCTACAACAGCGACGACAACACCGACAAGAACATAATGAGCGACTTTCGTCACCTCGAGTACCACCGGCTACTCACCGTCACAGAACAGTGCTTACGTGCCTTGGCCACCGCTGTGGACCCGGACGCGGTATTCCCTCTGGCTCTACTAAACACCACATCACTCAACATAATGGCAACACAATGAAACCAGACGGAATACCTACGATTATTCGCATCCTCATCAGGGTTCCCCTCGGGAAGATGGTGTAATTTTTTTCATGAACGCAAACTACTACTGCCTTGAGCTCATGTTATCACTATATTCAGTAAGACAAAAAATGTTTGTTTTATTGGTAAAACCCCAGTTGACAGTACACACGGTTTTGTCCTATCATGCATGTTTGCGCTATAATAAAATTTAAGTGCTAATATATGCTATGAAACTTTATAATATTGGTAACGTTACAAATACTTAGAAGGCAAGAAGTAAGAATCATGCTTAGGAGAATTTGGTGTAATCTCGAAAGAGCAGTTTCCTTGCAACACCGCAAATGACTTTCTTTGCGAGCAGTGTCACTGCTATAGAGAATTGTTACACTTTACCAAAAATGTTTCAAATGTTTTTGTCTCTACATCCAAGATTTATACGAACTCATCTAAAATTATGTTACAAAGCCAAAACATACCTGAATACCCGTTGAAGGCTGCAGGAATACGTGTCAAGATTCTGCATTCGCCCTTGTTCAGACACGGCGATACAGAAATACTTTTAAAAAGTAGGAACCTTCCGTCAGTTGAAAAAAAAAAAACAAATCGCTAAGAAACTGGCACAGTTGACTTCGAGTAGGAGGAGCAATGTGCACTGCTCCTATTCTATTGAACTGTGCAATGAGTGGCTACAAGGGCAAATTATATTCAACGGCAAGTCACAAGAAACGAGGGATTTCATTTCTGCCCTCTGGTAGCAAAAGACCAAGACTCGCATAAGGAAGTACAGATAAAATTGTTACCAATTATGAAAGAATGTCTTCAGACCCATTCACACTTTTTAAAGGAGCGAAAGAAGGACTGTGATTTCCGTCATTGTAGTCACGCGGCAACATGGCTACCAGATATCGAACGCTGACCAGCCAGGACGTGAAACTGTGGCACAGGTCCGTAACCTCATGAGGCTTTTGGTTCTCGCCCTCTCAGAATGCACCCTGAGCGTCACGCACAGCACAGAGAGGCACTTGCACAATTCCTACAATTGAAGTACTCTAGACAACTCCATGATTGTTTCAGGGACGGGGCGTGCGTACTGGTCATTCCACCTGGCCACATCAGTAAGCGTCATCGTCGGCTCGGGCGAGATTGTTCGGTTTACAGGCTCCAAACCTGAAATATTGTTGAAGACGAAGAAACGGCGACTGCACTGGCACGGCGTCTTCATCAACAAATAAAACTCACAATATAATTACAGACTGCCAACAGGCATGCAGAATCTACGGCTACAGTTGCACCTCAATATATGGCCTACGACTACTTAAAAAGCACAAGAATACCCAAAACTCTACTACACTAATATGGATGCCAGGTCACGCAGGGCTCGACAAAAACGAGTGAGCACATGCTACAGCCCGACAATGCACCCTCAATCTAATAAACCAGTCGATCCGTAAGCCTGGGCCTACGCGTTAGCAATTGCGTGCATTTTTGCAACACCAACGCTTTGCCAGATGTGCCTAACCACCTCCCGACTAGAAATTCACCCGTGAGGAGGCTGTCTTCTGGCAGCAACAACGGAATAACGAATACCACCACCCTAGCTTCCTTCATATCATACACCCCAAAATATATCCACCAACATAGTCACACTGCAGCAAGAATCCAACCATGTCCTACCCCAGGTGAGATTGCCAAAACATACCAGGAGCCCACATTATTCGCACCCCAACCTCGAGTATTGGGACGCCGTGCTGTGTAGTTAGGACCCTGAGGGCCCGCTTCAGATGGTGGATCAGGCTCGCAGGACCGATGCCGCCGCAGGGGAGTTGGCCTGAAGGCTTGTTGCACTTTCAAGCGCCATCCTTTTTTCTTGAAATAAATGTGACCGCCCCCTCCACCATCAAGAGGCATCGCCGTTATCCTATCTTTGACGTTACTCTTGATAATTTGTGCTGCCAACGTTGGTCGAGCAAAAATGACAGAAATCTGTGCCACGTTTTTTGTTCCTGTCGCCGGTGAGAAGAGGCCTTTATACACGGTACATTAAAAAGGTTGCTGGCCGATTGTGTAGGAAGGTAATTTCGGGCATAAAAAGTTTTAATATTCAGACTAAATCCTGCATATTTCAATATTTTAAGCACCAACTAGACAACTTTTAACACCACAGAAGCATTGGCAGAAGCATTGCGGGTACAATTAGATTAGAGGCATAAACCATTTTGTCAAGGTGTAGTGAAACACGAAGGCCTTACCTGAATTGAAAAATCGAAAAACTGCATATCCCAGTTGCATTGAGCAAAGCTGTTCTATTCCAGCTAAATATCCTGCAATAGAACAATACATTTTCAACTATGCGGCTTTACATCGTATGTCAGCCGAGTGGTATGTGTGCGAGTGCATACAACAAGCAAAGTAATTATATTTGTGAACTTTTCATGCTCGCGTATACAAAATGCGGTTACTTTGTCGGGTTTGCCGACATCAGCGACAGTGGGGTACCTCGGCGTAAACACTGCGGCAAGGTTTTCGCTGGCTACGCGGAATCATCCTCTGATCAGACTAGCCGTAGGGCTTCTTCCTCGTTCCGTCACACCGATCATATATTTCACCTGAACTCCAATTCGTAAGGAACGTTCTCAGCCTGCTCACACCGCGAAAGCAGTTTCAATCCATGCCGCAAAATTGAGTGAGCGCAAAAGTAACCACTCCGCACACCAAGTAGTAGGTGGCGCGCTCGCAAATAACCGCGGTACAGAGCGCGGCGGAGGCATCGACGATGAAAACGGATAACTGTATGAAATTTAATATTCATTTTTTAGAGTGACCATGTTTTAGAGAGAGACGTAGTTTTGGCCAATAGGTTTAGTTGAATGGAACGGTAGTTGTTAGCGTAGGCAAGTGACCGAATCAAATGTGTCACGTGGTTGTTGCACATGGCGGTTTGAAAGCGTGATAGTTGGTGATTCTAGTTGGAAATTCGTGAAATATTTGATGCTGTAGAAAAGAATCGCACGTTGTGGCTTACTTTTAGATTGGAGGGTAGCGCGCGAGAACGCGCCAGTTAAGTAAGTTAGAGGTGGGCACGCCTCTGACGGGCAGTACCATGCCGGCGAAGAGCAAGCCGGGTGTGGTGTCCACGGGGTGCGAGCACGAATACCTGTTCGAGGAGAAGAGGTTGGAGTTGGTCGAGGACGCGGATGGGCAGGACTTCAGGTCAGATTGTGTATGCTAGCGTTGCGCCTCGACTGGCCCGAAGAAAAAAGGAGCAGCTCAGGGTGCAGGTAAGCGAGCTGCAAGAGGAGCTGAAAGATAAACAAAAGCAGAGGAAGGCACTCCAAGCGAGGATGGTGCAAATGGAGGTCAAACTGGCGACGAAGGGTGACAGCCCGATAAAGAATGAAGTAGGTCACGTCCAGGTGTGTCGACAGTGCTTGACCCCGAGAAGGGAAAGAAGAGGACAATGACGCCACCTCGGAAAACGATCCCGGACTGTCACTGACTCAAAAGGTGCGGGAGCAGGTGGCCGCGCCGGTTGGCAGCCAGGAAATGGAAGAAAGGCGCATGGTCATAGTGGCGGGGGACTCCAACATGCGCTACTCAGAGATGGAGATTAGAGGACGGGTGAGAGAGGACGAGAGAGTGCAGGTTGGCATGTTCTCCGGGCAGACGGTCAGGGTAGTGTTAGAAACGGCAATGGGAAAATGTGGGAAAATATGCAGTGGCAGAACCTAGCGATTATCGCAGGAGGAAGCAATGACGTTCTGCAGGCAAGGGGTGCGGGAGTGCTCAAGTAAATAGAAAAAGGGGTGAAGGAACTTTGGGCGCTGTGCCCACATGTGCAGGTCGTCATGAACTCACTTCCGGAGATCATTGGGAGAGGGGTGCAGGTGGAAAGGGAAGTTGTAGCTGTAAACCGAGACATACGGGAGCTGAGCAATGAGCTGAGTTTCGCTGTCATGGACATCAACAGGGATGTCCGATGGGTTGACCGGAAAAGGACTTTCCAGCGTGACGGAGTGTATTTCAGCGGGCAGCTGGGAGCAACCATCGGAAGTTTACACGCGGCGCTAACTGTGGCTTTCTTAGGGGGGCCAAAGGCCTTTCCGAAGATGGCGTAGACAAATTCAAAAGGCAAAGAGAGATAGCGGAGTCGGTGCAGATTGGTGCAGTGAAACGAAATTGACAGCAATGGCGTGTAAAGAAGAGAGGGGGAACTGAAGATCGCATACATAAACATCCAGTGTGGCAGGACAAGGGATTAGTGGATAGAGATTAGTAAGCAGCTAGACGATGAAGATATCCAAGTATACGCTGTGACCGAGATTGCACCTAGGGGGCTCGGATGAACGAGCGGTAATCGGAGCGTGTATGGGAAGGTGTAACAGCACGGCTGGATTGAGAAAAGGTGGAGGAGTAGGTATGCCTATACGGCAGTGGGCTAATAGCAAGAGAGTGAAAGAAGTCTCTAATGAACATCTGTGGGTGAAAGGAATAGGGGAGGGTAGGGAGATGGCTTTAGGGGTGTCATACCTGTGTACGGGTAAGGATAACAAAGACGAAAATGAGAAACTGGTGGCGTGTGGAAAAAAGAACATCGAGGATTTCAAACATTTCGGGGAGTAACTATTGTAGGGGACATGAAGGCCCACATTGAATATCTAGACGCGTACACCGACTTCAGCGGAAATCTCATGCTAGATATGTGTGAGTATGAAAAGCTGATCATAGTCAATAGGGAACAAAAATGCGAGGGTCCAATAACGTGGGAGTGTGGTAGGAGACAGCCGAGTATTGACTACTGCGTTTTTCGGAGGTACTTTATGAATGGTTGTATGGAATGACCAGAGCTGAGAAAGGAGGACACAGTTGGGCAGTGACCAAAAGCATATACACCTGAGTTTTCGGAAACTGGGTGCGAACAAAGAGGTCGCTTGGTTCAGAGCACAGAGTAAACAGCAAACAAATTGCGGTTATAGGCAAAAGCATAGATGGTGTCATAGAAAGAAATCCCGGAGAAGAGTGGGAATATGACAAGCTCATCAAAACTATGCAAGAAATAAGAGTCAAGGCAGAGAGGGCCAATAGATGGAGAGGAAAGAAAACACCTAAAAGCTCGTGGAACGAAGAAATCAAGGAGGCGATAGAGAGGCGTACATAGGCGTCCAGAGAGCACAGCCACGCCAAGAGGATGGGGAGACATCAGGAGGAGGTGGACCTGAAATGGGAGCAATATACGCAAATAAAGCCGCAAGTGCAGCAATTAGTGCATGCGATAATAAAGGGGCACAGTGAGCTATGGGTAGCGCAAATACGAGAGAGGAGTAGAGACGAGCCGAAAAGGTTTCGGAACCATGTGCAGGCATTAGGGAAACACACAAGTCCCAGAGAACGCAGTACTATAGAAAACGAGCAGTGGCAGATGCTCAAGGGAGATGAAGCATTGGCATACCTACAGAATATTATCGCGTGGAAGTGCGGCAAGGTGAATAAAGAGTACCCGCAGCGACACAGAGCTGTTGCGACGGGTAGGCCGGAATGCTCAGATATATATGGGGACAAGCTGAATTGAAAAAGAGCAGAGCGAAAGGTCCCCACAAATACCAAGGCAGGCACGGATGGGATACGTGGAGTTGATTAACCAGTTAGGACCTAAGTGCAACAGAAAGCTACTACAAGCCTTCAGAACAAGGATAGAAGGAAACGCAATTCCGGCTGCGTGGCAAATGAGCATGCTGAACTTGGTGTACAAGGGCAAAGGAGTCAGGACAAACCCGAGCTTGTAAAGGCCAGTATATGTCACGTCAAGGCTGTAGAGGTTAGCAAACCAGGCAGTGAACTTCGAACTGGAGAAGTGGGTGGTACAAAAGAGGATATTAGGGCAACTTCAAAATTGGTTTCGAAAGGACAGAAGACTGCACGACAACCTATTTGTGTTAAGCCAATATATAGAGGTGCCGAAGATGCAAAACCGACCTTTGTGGTTAGCCTTTCTGGACATAAAAGCGGCGTATGATAATGTGGACAGGGAGCGGCTATGGAGTATCCTGGAGGACGAGGGATTTGGGATCGAATTCATTAGCTTACTCCGGGAACTATACCAGTAGAAGCAAGTGCAAATAGTGTGGGATGGGATAACATACAATAGGCCAGTATACACCTACAAGGGTTTAAAACAAGGATGTCTTCTCTCTCCGCTGCTGTTCATGATCTACATGGCGGGGTTAGAAAGGAAGCTAGAAGTCAGTACGCTGGGTTTGGACTTATAATACATAAAAGGGGGCAGGTGGTGGAATAACCGGTTTCGGCCCTAATGTATGCTGACGACATATTGTTGATGGCAGACAACCGGATAAGTATGCAGGGTTTGATGGATATATGCGGTGAAGAAGCGACGCACCCAGGGCTTCAGCCGAGAAAAAGTGGGGATCATGGTTTTAAGGACTCCGCGGAGCACAGAACAGTATCAGTGCAGCAAGTAGAAATACAAATGAAAAATCAGTACAAATATTTAGGGGTATGACTGAACGAAAGCGAACATTACACGCTGGCGCATTAGGCCCACCTTAAGACGAAAGCAAGACGGAACGCGGCAATAATGAAGCATAGAGCCCTCTGGGGATACAGCAAATACGGGGTGGTAAGGATAGTCTGGAAAGGGGTCAAGGTACCAAGATTAACTTTTGCAAATTGGGTTCTGTGTATGAAGCCGGAGACCCAAGCGAGCCTGGAGGTAAATAAGAGGGTGGTAGGAAGATTGGCCCTAGGGGCCCACAGCAAATCTACAAATGAAGCGGCACAACGGGATATGGGCTGGTCGTCTTTCGAGGCGTAGGCGACGCAGAGAAAAATAAAGTTTAAGGAGCGACTTCGTGACTTGGAAGGCGAAAAATGGGCCGCGAGGGTGTTTACACGCCCGTATATGAAGAGCTTTGATAAGCGGTGGAGACTGGGGACCAGAAAGCTGAAGAAGCTGTTCGGAAATTCTGTAGGAAAACGCGCGGTTTACACAACATTAAAAAGCAGGTAAATGCTGCGGAAACGACGAAGTGGGCACAGATAATGAAAGCGAAGAAAACCCTGGAGACGTATAGGGCACGGAAACGGGAAATTAAGAAGGAGGGATTCTATGGCAATACGAGAGGCAGTGCTTTGCTCTTCGATGCGCGGGCAGGGTGCCTGACGACCCGGGCATACACGGGTAGCTACAGGCAGCAGGATGAAGCATGTGCATGCTGCGGCAGTGATTGGAAACAATAGACCATATTGTCCGGAGCTTCACAGAGATAGAACCACCGCGGGTTCATGGGGAAACGACGCTGGCAGAGGCTCCGGGATTTAGGGCGAGGGGAAACCTGAACTTCAAGGCCATTGAGGTTACGAAGAGGCGACTGGAGTGGTGGTGGTGGAAAAGTAGGGAAGGGATGGGTACGTAGACGGAGTAAAAATACGGATGAGAATTTAGAACCGCGAGGGGAGAAAAAGGGGGTTGGGGGCGATGAGTTTAGAACAGGGAAGCGGGGGAGATCAGAGAGAAGGAGCAAATCTATTAGGTTAGCCGGGAGTAGCGCAGGTAGGCGTATTAAAACAGGCAAGTCGGTTGCTGACAACCGACGCCCCGATTTAAAGGGAGAGGAACTAATGATCATTATCATCACACGGGCGTAGTCAAAAGCTTTCTTTTAAAAAAAGACTAGATTCACGTACCGCTGGTAGCATTACCTAATGGAAGAACCAATTTCTTGCGCCCAAGTTTGGAAACAAGAAGTTTTGTCTAATAGCTTTTGTAGATTGTCATTCAAAAAGCGTCAAGCCAGTTACGTGTAATTTCTGCGCAGCACAGACAGTATTACAATACCCCGCACATCGTGTCCATTGCGCGGAAAGCTAGAAACGATTGCCCCACCCACTCCCCACTCCTCGGCACTTACAAGTGTCATATCTGTTTAAAGACGCGAAGAGATGCATCGAATGAGTGAGCAGGGTATCTTCCTCCCTGAAAAATGGAAGTTTGCTGGTGTTTTGAACCTTGCATACAACAGTGAATCGCTATGGCGCAACGGCTTCACATTGCATGAGCAGTCTTGGCTTTGCATCGCCCAAAAAAAGTAGTGAAAAATTTGGTATTTTAAACTTTTAGATTAAACAGCACCAAAATAAATAACACAATATTTTTTGATCGCAAACTTTTTATTGAACTTTAAGAGATATGGTATCTTTTTATATTTCCAACATGGATTTGACTCGATGATTGCCCCACGAGTGCTTTGTGCTTGCGCTAGAAAGCCTCAACGGTTGCCGCAATAAAAGTTGTTCTACAAATTCAGAAAATTTATGCCACCCTTTGTAGGGAGCAAGAATTTATAAGCTATGTTAGCGCTCTCTTTTAACATTAATTTATTGAGTGCACATTAAGGCTATTGCGTCAAAACACTATCATCAGCATCGTCTCACGCAAGCATCGTTTGGTGTCATCATTGTATCTCTTGCCCCGCGCCATCATATTTATCATCGGAGTTCGCTGGTTTTGCTGGCTGCTTGGTAAAGACCACCGTAATTAACGCCGCCCTGCCCTAAGTCTGCTTCCCTGCTTTCCTCTCTCAATTTTTTGAGTAGCTTGTCTACCGCGTCCTCTACCTCCCCCAGGTACACTTCTGGAGCTCAGTTCCGGTCGAAATCTGCGGCTACGTGAGCGAACGATGCAACGATAAAGCGCATCGGAACCCAGCACTTCACCGCCCTCGGCATGGAGGATCACACGCCACCAGCGCGACCCTCCCTCTTTCGATGGTCTTAATGGTGACAGTGTCGATGATTCGCTGAACCAGTGTAACTGCATAATCCCATTTAACCGCTTAAAGATGCTGTTAAGCAGCGCAATGTTTTATTCCACCCAGACCTGGTCGCAAAGATACGGTACTTCAACAACGAGGCAACCATTGAGAAGTGGACCGATTTTACTGAACGCCTGCGCAAAGTGTTTGGCACCCCATCAGTTCGCGACAATGGCGACAAGAAAAATATGGATTCTCGCCTCCAAATTACGTAGGAAGCATATGCGGCTTACATACAGGGCGCTCTCGCAATTGGCCGCCGGGTGGACGAAGGCATGCCAAGGCCCGATAAGATACTTCACATCCTAATTCCATTGCTTTACTTGCGTTTAACGCCATTTCTATCCTGAACCCGTTTACAATCAGCGATGTTCGGCAGACCTTCCAACACGTAGACCAGTTTCAGTCTTTTCGCCTTCAGGCAGAACCTTCAGCCTGATGGGAACACATAGCTGCGTACTCTGATACGCGCAATCATTCGAGAGGAGCTAGGCACCCGTAACTCATTGTGTCTACCAAGCGATCCCTGCCAACATAGCCCATAGACGGTAAGGAACATAATGAAGGAAGAACTGGCGTCCATCAAGGTGTATCCACCGGCATGTTCGACTCCTCCTTCTATATATGTGACCACATACACAGACGCGATTCAAAACATCCCTTGTTTGTTGAATCGCCTCCGCGTTCGACTGCTCCCGGACATTTGTGTGCCATGGCCCCCTCTCTGGTTGCTCAGACGTATTATACGCAAGTGCGCACCTACCACCAGTTTTTCTCTCGGGACCACCCAGTTTGTTATTACTGTGAAATTTGGGGCCACATTTCCCGCTTTTGCCGAAGACGCCATCAGAATGAATGCCCAGGCCGGGCTCCTTTTTAGCGGGATAATGCCCGCTATGCTTATGATACTCCTAAAGCACATAAGTCCCTCCTACTCGCCGTTCTTCTCCGCCCCGTGATTCTCTTAAATTTTCTGAGCGTTTTACTCCAACACGACGCAGATCGCCTTCGCCATACCATCACTCGCTGTCCCCTCTTCGTCCTCCCTTATTTCCCAATAACCACCCTTCGGAAAACAAGCCCCCGATATTTTTGGAATAGAAATTGCACTGCTCGATGACACAAGAACTCATTCTGGGCGTCCGTGAAACCTAATATTCGTATAAGTAGAAGGCTTGCGTGTTGAGGGACTTGTTGACACGGGGGCCAGTATGTCAGTTATTAGTGCACAGTGATGTTCAAGTCTGAGGAAGGTGAGAACCCCTTACGCCGGGCCATCCTTTTGTAGGGCAACTGGTCAAGCGATTCGGGCTTCTGAATATTGTACAACGCTGGGAACCATAGACCGGCTCCTACATTTCAGTTAGTGTGCGCTGCCGTCTCTGTGTTCTCAAGAAAATAATATACGGCAGGTTTTTTTATGAGCGTCTCCGGCGGTAATCTCCTGCCGCCAGCCAGCGATTCACCTCACCATGAGAGGAATGCCCTGTGCATAAGATGCTCCCGTACCCCGGTTGGTCTCTGCCAAAGATTGTGTCTTGTGCCCCGTCGAAGCGAATATGTTTTCTGTAATGTGTGACAGTATTGCCAATGGGGATTTGTTTGCCATACCATCTTGGAACTTCGCTTGCAAAGGAGTCTTATTACCGCCCTGCGTCGTTCGGTTTTCATAGGCCTCAGCTTTCATCGCCGCACGTAATATTATCTCTTGGCCGATTGTGCATCCTAAAGGCACTGAGGTAGCATCTATTCTAATCGAGGAAGTCGGCCCTCTTGCGCTTTGCCCTATAGCACCCCGCCGTCATGCTTCGGGCCAGCAATGACGTCTTCGAGGCTTAGATCCAAAATCCGCACTGCGCTATGCGAGGAGAATCAAAAATTAGTTCTCGCCCTCCTTAACAGGCACAAGGCGTTGTTTGACAGCTATTTTCTTACTCTTGTACGAACATCAGCAGCGACTCATCGCATAGAAAACCGAATTTTCTTGTGTCGTCCTCATTTCCCTAGAGCGTTTCATCCGGAGAACGCAAAATATTTTCAAGAAAATGTGGACGACATGCTTCGGCGGGACGTTGTTCACCCTTCGAGAAGTTTCTGGTCTTCGCCGGTAGTCCTAGACCGCAAGAAAGGTGGCTCAGTGCGCTGTTGCACAGAATACATAGGGCTTAACTAAATAACCCGGAAAGACATCTATCCTATGCCTCGAATCGACGACAGTCGACACGTTACATCGCGAGGAATACTTCTCCAGTCTGGATGTTCAGTCAGGGTATAGGAAGATCCTCATGGCCTACGCCGATCAAGAAAAAAACAGCCGTCGCCACATCCGACAGCCTCTACGAGTAAAACGTGATGCCATTTGGACTTCGCAATGCTCCGGCCACCTCTGAGCGCATTGTCGACACTGTACTTTGTAGCATAAAGCGGAATACTTGGCTATGCTACCTAGATAATATTGTCATTTTTTGTTTGGCTGAACACCTTCAATCTGTGGATAAAGCACTCAGCTGTCTTGTGAATGCTGGTTTACAGCTGAACACCATAAAATGTCGCTTTGCAAGCACCTCAATCAAAGAGGTAGGCCACGTTGTAAGCAAGGAAGGTATACCCCCGAATTCAGACAAGATCATTGCGATCCTCAATTTTTCTTTGACTCTTCATTATAAAGAGCTACTAAGTTTCCTTTGCTTGGCTTCCGATTTACGTCGGTTCATCAGAACATTGCCAGCACTAGCCTCACCCCTACACAAATTACTCACACTCCGAAGTCCATTTGTGTGAAACCAAGACTGTAAAAAAGCTTTTTAAACGCTGAAACAAGCTTTAAATTCTGTACCCGTGCTCTGTCACTTCGATGACCCGGCATCCACTATTCTTCGCATCGATGCCAGTGGACACGGTATTGGTGCTGTCCTTCAGCGTACGGATTCCTCGTCGGAGCATGTCGTTGCCTGTACAAGCCGCACTTTGAGTCCCTCTGAGAAGAGCTACACCATGACTAAAGAGTGGCTAGCCGTTGTGTGAGCCTGTCAAAAATTTCGCACCTATTGGTACAGCCGTAATTCCTCTGTGGTAACAAGCCATGACACCCTGTGCTGGTTATCCTCCCTCAAAAGCAAATCGTGTTGCCTTGGCCGCAGGGTACTCCGTCTACAGAACGGAGTACCCACATGGAGTACTCACACGGAGTACATATGACTTCACTGTGACTTGCAAGTCCGGGAGAAAGCATAACAGTGCCGAAGTTCTTTCCCGTTGCCAACAGCCCACCGCCCACTGGCCCCAGACATCCACCCAATGTAAATTATTGCCCTGCATAACTTCGCTCGCGCTGCCCATGGCCAATGTGCAAACCGCCGCTCAATATACCCTACATAAGCTTGTTTCTGTCCAACGTGCCGACCCGTTCTGCCGACAAATACTGGAACTTCTCGACCGTCCTACGTCTGCACCTAACGCCGAACACGCCGGCAAATAAGTAAATTTCGTCTTGTCAATGGTGGAACCCTTTACCCCCACAATTACCACCCAACCGGAGACTGAAGGGTTACAGTCATCCCTCGCTATCTTCCAGCCAACATCTAGGAAGTTGTCAACAATGCCGTCATAGCTGGCCATCTTGGTTTCTGCAAGACCCACGACCGCACCAAAAGCAGATTTTTCTTGCAAAGCCTTTCCTCAAGCATCACTACATATTTTGCGTGTTGCCCTTCGTGCAAGTGTCGTAACCACTCGATCTCAGCCCCTGCCGGCGTGCTACAGGCGCTGGCTTGTCCTTCTGCCCATTCTAAAGTTGTGGGTATGAATTTGTATGGATCTTTGCCTTTCACTTCGACTAGCCATCGGTGGATTGTGACTCCTGTCGATCACTTGACGCGGTATGCGAAAACCGCCCCTCTACGTACCGGCTACGCTTCCGATGTCGAAGATATTTTTCCTGCAAGCCACTTTCAGACGGCATAGACCACCTAGTACTCTTAAGTGATCGTTGCCGAACCTTTCTATTAGCAGTCCTTGAGAAAATTCTCCAAGCGGCTGGTACTGCCCACAAAACCAAGTTGAGCTATCATTCGCAAGCAAATGGGCTAACAAAACGGTTCCATCGTACCATTCGTGATACTATTTCTCTCTATAAGAACCACGAAGACAGGAAGTGGAATTTCATATCTCCATTTGTCCCATACGCATATAACACCGCCGTTCAAAGTAGCACTGGATTTTACCGTTCATTCTCGTCTACGGCCACCACCCACCATTCATTTAGGACACATATTTCTTTTCCTGTCCCGTGAATACCACAACCAACATCACCGAGAAATTGGTTTCTTGGTTAGCATAGTGCCAAATACTCATGCGATAAAACACCGAGGTCTGCTAAAATGACCGCTGGTTTCGCTATGAACTTGACCGCCGGGAAGTTACATTCAACCCTGTGGTTGAGGAACGGCTTTCGATGCCACTCCGTGCGCCAGCACTGCGGGAAAAGATTATGCCGCGCTTCATAGGAACATACACCGTACTACACCGAACCTCCTTCGTAAACGACGCCGTTGCTCCCACTTGTGGCGTCGCTGTCATCGGTGCGTGGCATCGAACTGTCCATGTTTTCTTCCTAAAGCCCTTTCGGCACTGATCATCCCGCCTTTGACTGCAAGGATGGCCCCTTCAGCCGCCGGGGAAACTATTGTGAGCACTGTCTTTACAATGATTGCTTGAGTGGTTATTCTCTCTATTGCGTCCAAACACTCAATGATCAGCGTCGTCTAAACAACGCATATATTGGCGTCATCATCGTATTTCTAGCCCCGCATGATCGTAAACATCATTGGGGTTCGATGATTATGTTGGCTGCTTGCTAAAGACAGCTGCAATCAATGCCGCCCTGCGTAATATCTGCATCCCTGCTTTCCTGTCTCAATATTATTAGCTCAAAACCGTTCACAACAGCAGGCATTTTGGTAAGCGAAATATTTTCCAGGGCCACACAGCAATTTCGAAAAAAAACTCAAAAAATTTGCCAAACCTAAGCGTGAAACATATTTTGATTGATTTATCTGGATGTTGCTTTTAACGCGCCGACGCAACGCAAACGATGATGCGCGCCGTGGTGGACGGCTCTGGAATAATTTTGACCACCTGGGGATCTTTATCGTGAGAAGAAATCCCGTACATACGTTCGTTTTTGCTTTTCGCTTCCGTGACAAAAGCGGCTGCCGTGCGTGAAACGTATTTGCAGCGCGCCATTAACAAGAAATTAGCCGAAGGAAATACATGTTTGTGCAACTATCCAATAAATAGTGAAATATACCCCGTAAGAAATACGCCTGCTCTCAAAGGAGATAACTGTCCCCCAGTCTCGGCCGAGCCCCTTCCTAGTGCGCCATAGACATCTCACCCAGCAATCAAGAATAAAAAAACCTATATTTCTTATTTTGCCAATGCGCTTATTGTACTTAGCAGACACCTAGGTTTCTGTCCATCGATAAACTTGTGTCTGCTGAGATTGTATTTTTTAAGCTTCATTTTCTGCGAAAGTGCACAACCATAAAATTATATATATTGAAGCGATGTAAAACATTTTCCAATATGACGGTTACCTTCGGTGAGGCAGGGGTGCTATAACGGCGTGTAATATTTCCGTCTTTTGTACTCTTTTACGACTGTATCGCCTTTGTGAGCTATTTGTAAGGGCGTTGTTTTAGCGGGCTCTGAATTTATGTTTAGCGTGTACTATGAGTCACCCGCTGCTTGCCGTCATTTTTTGCAGATCGGTTTGATTTAATAACCAAGACTATAGTGAGATACAGAAACTCTGTGTGGTTAGTGTTTCACGATTTCTTTGTTTTAATCTATAAATGGTACAAGGACTCGGTTTCTGTAGAGAGCATACATTGTGCGTTTACATATTTGTAAGCGTTTGCGACGATTTAAAACGTCGTCGAACTTGTTCACAGGCCTACGCATACAACGGCCACATGGTATAAACCTTCAGACCTGGTTCTTAGTAATGCACATAACCTGATTTCTTATGTCACATGCAATACTGGAATTTGTGGTCACGGGATTCCTCCTTTCCCCTTGAAACAGAAAGTCCATACTCAAAAGCATATGAAACTTATTCAAGAATGTAGCATGGCTAACACTTCTTCAATTGCAATGAACTATAAGCCTTTATTCATGATTATTTCCCAAATATTAGGAACAATATTTTGGACAAAACTGGTTTATTTCTAACAACTACTTGGTACACCTAATTCAGTGCTAGGTGCCGAAGTGGCAGGTAACCTTTATTATGTGATATACCTCGTTTAAAGCAACATTAAATAGTCTGCGTAAAAAAAACGTTTTTTTTTTTTGTCGCGCCAATATTCCAAATCACCCCGATATATGCTCGGCTCATCATAAGTAAACCCACACTGGGAACCTATATAATGAGCACCACAAATGCTAAAATGGCACATCTTGACCTCATACGTCCCTTCCTTCCGCAGTACCGCGCAGAAAAACACAAAAGCAATAATAATGGTACTCCCAACGAAAAACTTCAAATAATTTACGCTAACGATGTGGTTTCAGCGCCTGATAAGTGTTGTGTTTTCCATTATACAAATGCCTTATTTTTTATCCCTTTATTGTAGCCTGTTTTCTATCATAAAAAAACGTTTTCCAAGAAGTGACTTGAAATATTTATTTATTTCAGAATACTGTGGATCCAAGAAGGGATTGGAGGGGCATGCCAGTTATTCAGTGTCGTTTATGTTAACAACAACGAAGAATTCAATGGTAACAATCACGTACATAACCTGGGAAAAAGAATCACCCATGACAGATTGAGCAGTTCAAGAGCGATCCCAGTGTGTTCACTTATCGAACACAACCAACTAACCGTAACAGATAAACACACAAACAGGAAGAAAACGAAATGTGAAAATAGCTCTTATTTGGAAAATTATACAGTCCTTGTACATACAAACAAAAATGTCACACACTTGCTCACGTAAACAAGTGTTCACCAAGGCGCTCACAATACTTCCCGAGTGTTGGCTGTACTAACAAGGAATCATCTAGAGCATTTTATTCTCTTTTGGCTCGTAGAAAAACAAATAATAGAAGACGTTGTTCCTACAAAATCATTCCCCGATAGTTTAAATGTCATTTTGTCGCGTTTCGCTTGCGCCATCAGGCCTGAGAAATGATTCTGAATCTATTCTCAGCTCGAAGTGAATTAGCTGATGCCAACACTTTTGGAGATAAAACTTTGAGCGAGTTTCAAGCGATGCAACTTTAGCGCAACGAAGCAGAGCGGTTGTTGAGTATGTACATCTATATATGTTTAAAATAAAATGGACAGCCTTCCGCTGTATTATCTCCAAAATAGCAATATTTTTGTTTTTATGGGGGAACTGTACTATGTTCGCATACTCGACCATCGGGCTGATAGGCGTGTAGTATGCGAGAAGTTTTGTTTCGGAGGTAGCGTGCTTGAGGGTTTGCCTAATGCAACAGCCTTTTGAATGGTTTTTTTGGTTTGTATGTGTGCAGTCCAGTTAAGGTCCCAGTTAATAGTAATCTCCATGTGTTTTTACTCTGTAACATTTTTCAAGGGGATGTTATCGAACCCATATGGCAAACTAAGAATCGGCTTCTTTTTTGATACTGACATTTATATAGTTTTTTTAGGGTTACTCGTCATTGTTCAGTCCAGAAACCACTGTGCAGTGCGCTTCAGTGCATTGTTCAATTTAATTTTGTCATCAACAGTTTTTACCTCTTGGTAGAAGATGCGTTTGTCTGCAAACAGCCTAAATTTCACGTCGGCAATGTTTGTTTAATTATTTATAATACGTAAAATTATTAACGGAGCTAAAACAAAACTCTGTGGAACCCCATGGCGTGACGGGAACAATATTAGAAGCATGGTTACCCGAACTGAAGAAATGTATGCCGATCTGCCACATAGTTATCTAGACATTAGATGATAGGTCCATCCCCCAGTATTTTTTTAAGCTTTACAACTGATTTTACCGGCGAGGCGCGATAGAACGCCTTCGAATAGTCTTTAAATATTACGTCAATCTGAGAATGGTCAATAATGCATGGCGGGAGGTCATTCACAGTTTCAACAAGCTTTGTTACTGTGGATAATCCACTATGGAATCCGTGTTGATTGGGAATGAGAATATTATTGCATTCGACAAACTCAGTTTTAAGTTTCAAAATATTTTACTACAGTAAATGACTACCAGAACTGGATAATAAAATCGGCGTAAAATTTTCGGGGGAACTCGCATCATCCCCTTTCTGCACGGGAATAACTTTGGCAAGTTTCCATTCTGCTGGTAGGCGGCAATATTAAATTTATTTATCAAAAATAAAACGTAGGTATATGGCGGCAATCTTGAATATATTTATCAAAAATCACGCGTAGATATTTCATATGTATTTCTGCATATATCCTTTAAAAATCTGTTCGCCCTTCCGTCGGGACCACAACTCTTATTTTATTCTAAGTTTAGAAGTAGCGATAGCACGCCACTTTCTGTAACAGTAGGGTGCTTAACAATTTGTCTTAACAGTTGAGACCTTGGAAGTTGCAAGATAATAAACAGTCACGTGTGAAGACAGACCTAAAGTATGCTATAAATGAGTTGGCTCTGGCTTTCTATTCTTTTCGTAGGAGCGCAAGTGCGGGTGTTTTATGTTTAGAGCTTTCGTTTTACCTAAATGTTCGAGGAGAGTTCTCGGTAAAACTTCGTATTGTATTGCTGCAAAAGGGTGGCAAAAAATTCTTTGGCAGTACGTATTTTGTTTTTCACCACCTTTGTTAAATTGTTTATTTTTGAATGAAACTGTGGAATAGAAGACCGTTTGTAGGACTTTCTGAGCATTTTTATTTTACGTTTTATGTGAATTATATCCCGCGTGATTCCTGGGTTTCGGTTTTACGTCACCTTTGCAACTGTGGGAACAATTTTTTTATAGCATGTCCTTTAAATTTTAGCTAGGCGTCGTCGATAGTGCGATGTTCCTCCGACCTAAAATCGTAGAAGTCTAAAAGCTCGTGGGTTAGGTAGGGAGAAAACGCCGCAACTTTAGCCTGATTCCACTCGAGTACGAGCTTAGTAGGGCCCTGCGCACTGCTAGCCGGTGATAGAGGAAGACTGGAAAGGAATATTTTTGGTTGTCAGACTACCTTTCAAGTACAGGTGCCCCAAAAATAATACGGAGCACGGGAGCAGTGGCCGGAGCAGGCAAAACTGCATGCCAGCGCGATCTATGCGTAGATGCGCCGCAGATAGCGAGAGTGCGTGGGCACATCCGGCTGGCCCCTCTTGATGTTCTGACGCTTGTCTTATCGTCGGCTCACGCGAAGCCGCGCTGCTGCCACCCCGGCTCGGCAGGGGCGCTTTCGGAGCTTCACGAAGGCCTGTTTACTCAGAGCCAGCGAAGAAAGCTTCATCTTCAGCGGGGTCCGCTTTCTGCTTCGTCATGAATGCCACCGGTTTCACTATGGGTGCCTGCCGTGCTTCGGGATCCGCTTGATTTCGAATCATGTGGCTAGAATAATGCCTCGCTCCAGCTAGCGCATAAAATGAGCAAAAAACAAAAATTTCAGGCGCGTACTGGCTGCGTTGCCTTAACGATACAAATGGGCGATCAAATAAAATGGGAAGTGATACCTTTGGACTCCATTTACTTCAACTCAAATACGGAGACACAAAACTACACAAATTCACTTAAAAATGAAGTGTGTCCCGGCTTGAGAAGGCAGTGATTGGGCATATTTTGCCACAATGCTCGGTGAAATGATTCAAGGGTGGTTGCCACTGAAGCAAATTCTGAAGCAACCCTTTTTCTTGTCAAAAAATTCTGTTTCTTCTATTTGTTTAATTGTCAATACTTTTGATTCATTTTAAATGCAGAGCATTTCAGTAACTCACGATGTCACCCGCGTTGACGTCCGTAGTCCGCACCCCTCCCTACTATATAAAAAAAATTCTACCCGGCGGCCGGTTTCGATCCCTCGACCCTGCGGGCGGAACGCAATGTACATGGTGCTCTACCCACTGCCCCACAAAGCCGACACAGAATGGGACGCTACGAACGCGCCTTATATCGGTGACTCATTCAAATTACTGCTGACGAGCGCTCTCTCGTCAGCAGTTGCCACAAGTGCAACAACATTAACGTAACGCAAAATACTTAACGTCGTGCGCCCCCGGAAATGCTCTGCATTTGATCATGCCCCTCGCGAGGGGGATGTTTCACTGCGTCTTCTCTCGGTCGCGGCACCCGTGGCGCCATCTAGCGGAGGCGCGGCACAACTCGTAGCACTTTCTTTGAAAACGCGCCTCGAAAGGGCGAAAGGGCGGCAGATATAAAATAGGGATGACGCGCTTTCGAGGCAATCCGCCGACGCGGCTGCTTTGTGTACACACTCGGCGGCGAGAGTCCCGGGATTCTGTTTTTCAATCAGTGCGAGATATTGTCGGAAAGCCCTCGCTAAGTTCACTATATTACCTATTTTGGCAGTTCATTGAATGTGATATAATGAAGCCTATTTGTTTTTAAGCAACTGGCCTTTACTCCACTCACTTTCTCAATTCTTTTGAGCGGCGCTTAGAACCTTCACAGCAACGCAGCCAGAACGCGCATGAAATTTTTGTTTTTTGCTCATTTTATGCGCTAGCTGGAGCGAGGCAATATTCTAGCCACATGATTCGAAATCAAGCGGATCGCGATGCACGTCAGGCACCCATAGTGAAACCGGCGGCATTCGTGACGAAGCAGAAAGCGGACCCCGCTGAAGATGAAGCTTTCTTCGCTGGCTCTGCGTAAACAGGCCTTCGTGAAGCTCCGAAAGCGCCCCTGCCGAGCCAGGGTGGCAGCAGCGCGGCTTCGCTTGAGCCGACGATAAGACAAGCGTCAGAACATAAAGAGGGGCCAGCCGGATGTGCCCACGCACTCTCGCTATCTGCGGCGCATCTACGCATAGATCGCGCTGGCATGCAGTTTGGCGCGCTCCGGCCACCGCTCCCGTGCTCCGTATTTATTTTTGGGGCACCTGTACATGAACGGTGACGTCGTTCTCTAGAAAGTGGTCGCTGGTAAAGATGATATCTAAGGCGGAATTACACCGGTCATGTACAGTGGTGGGAGTGGAGACATTTTGAGTAAGGTCAGACGTAAACATGAAGTCGACCAATAGGGTAATGATAGTACTACCCGTGTTCAATAAGCTCCAGTTAATATCGGAAAGGTTAAAGTATCCCGCCAGCACTATCATGGCTGTCATGTGCTGGTGGATATAGTCAAACCACGCGTGTAGGTATGCTAATTCGGCGGTAGGTGGCCTACATACACACCCAACCAAAGAACATCTATCTTTCAGGCGAATCTCGACCCACAAATCTTTGACATTTGGCACATCACGCATAACCAAGAAAGCCATATCTATTTTAACAACAAGTCCTACGCCCACGCCCCTAGACTGCCTATCTTTACGCACAATCAGATAATCCGGTGGAGGAATTTCGTTGTCGTGAATATTGGTGTGCAACCACATTACCGTAATAGCGGCGATGTTGGGAGAGACTGATAACACCAAAGCTTCAAGTTGGTCAACTTTATTAAGGACGCACGGCGCATTGACATTGAGGAGGGTTATGGACGCCGGCGCCTGCTGCCGTGCATTGCGATATCATCCTGGCTTTCCCTTTTTGACAGCTCAACTATATCATTACTTCTTTCGTCCAAAACAAAGAGCCGTTTATTGATGCGTACCTTGTCATATGTCAAGTACACCTTGTCTTTGCGGTCTCGATTGTCTTTGGATCGTGTCCAAAGTTTTTTTCGAATGTCGCGGACAGTTTTTTTAGTAGTCGTCAATAATTGAATATTCTGACTCTTTAAGCATTCTACAGTGTTTGAGGATAGCGTTTTAATCACAATAGTCAAGCAATATTACCAATTATGTACGGGTGTTTTACTTCTTCCTACTGGTAAACTCAGACAAGGCGGTGAATACGTTCAATGCATAATGTATTTACTCCCAAAATATCCAGAATATATCTTTTGTGACATTTGCACGCAAAATGTCTTCAGACTCCTTTTCCCTTTCGTTTACTCCATAGGTAATGATGTTAGATTGTCGGCTTCCATTGTATACCTAGTCGACTTTCTATTCATCGCCAAGAGTTTGTTCCAATTCAGCTATTTTCTGCACGCAGTCGGCCACCTTTCTTTGTAGACCAGCACTTTTTTATAGTTTTTGTCAATCACAATTCGCTTTGCATTAGCTACACAATTTTTCCTTGGTGTCATTTAGGTGCCTCGAAGTCTTTTTTTCGATCCTACATGAGTGGGTCGCTATCGGAGCCCGGGTTGGCTTCAACATCTCCACTAAGTAGTAACAAGAACCGAAACAAAACAAGTAGGCCACAAAGCAGCTCAGTGAAAGGCCGTGGGCATGGCAGCAAAAACGAGCCAACATCGCCGCTGCGAGAACATTTTCTATTGGGTTTTCTCACCTGGACGAGAAACAGAAAAGGGCTGGCGATGTTCATGCTTGCGTTACCGCCCTGCCCTATGCCGAGCGGTCTCTGGGAGACTTCTTTTGCATGGTCCGAACTTCATGCCGGTGTCGACGAAAGTGTCCCAGCGCCAGCACTGCCGAAGAAATCCCCGCTGCAGAACATCAGCTGCCCAGGCAGACCCGCTCTTGCGCAGTTGGAGACGAGACGGGGATGGTTTTCGTAAATTTATTGATACTTTGGAAGTCGTCTCTACCAGAGATCCTGATGCAGTGAAACGGATATAAACGTTATGGGATTTCATCCGTTTCCCTTTTGTTTTCGAATGTTTGAACAATCACTGCACTATTGTAAAATGGTGAGTGATTGAAAATTGCGACACGTGGCTCGAGCTCATAAAAACGGGCAATTTTCATTCTGTTGATAACTACCCCTTCTCTTTACGTAAATGTTTTTCCAATTTTGAAAGCGCATCACGCATTCAAAGTTTATTCAATTCCTGAGAGGAACTCATTCTAGTCGCTCCCATACTTCTTTCATAATTATGTTCTCCTGTGCTACCGAACACCTATTTTTTACCACTGATTAGTTTAGTAATGTGGACTTAAAAGCACACACACCTTGCAGTTTTATCGACTTTTGTGGAGTCCGAAACCCTTGGCACTGTCCAGATACTTTTTAAACTGAGCCAGCTGAACGCTGACAAGAACGTTTTGGATGTATTGAGGACTAAGTCTCGAGCCACCGACAATACAAAATTGCTAACACTTACTCCTTCGATATTTGCGGAGATACTTCGGGAGTTCCATACGGCTGAGTACTGTGACCCTAACGTTTTCTTATCTACAGTGATGCATTTCCTGATTG
The DNA here is from genome assembly GCA_013339765.2 of Haemaphysalis longicornis. Lineage (NCBI taxonomy): Eukaryota > Metazoa > Arthropoda > Arachnida > Ixodida > Ixodidae > Haemaphysalis > Haemaphysalis longicornis. The sequence goes on from CM023454.1 coordinate 72,490,652, forward strand.
TGGTAATGTCTCCTCAATGATGTTTTTTGCACAGTTCTGCTATCAATCATAAATTTATTAACGGATTTAACGTTGACCGGCTTGAAAAAGAATGTAACGTGCTAAATCTGAAGCCTCCTTTATATTTTCAGATTCTGTTTTCCATTTTATATACCCATCCGGTCATCGCCGCTCCAAATCTTAGGTAGTACCTCTACGACCTGCACAATACCTGGGTTGCCATCTAAAGTGAAGACAACTTTGTCTTTCGTTGTCGTATCGGGACTTTTCAAGGTTCATTTCACATTCTTGTTTTCGAATAATATTGAGTTCGTTACAATGGGCTGTTTGTTTTTTGAAATCCCACCAGTGTATCTCCTTGACTGTTGCGATTGTCTACTCCAAAGCTTGGCACTGAATTTCCCTCGTTTGCTTCTTATAGAATTTTTCGTTAAATTCTCTTCTCACAACCGTGAACTGTGTTGCTTTCTTTTTCATTGCTGAATATACGTCGACATAGGAAATGTGTACCCCTTAATAACAGTTGTTGGCCAATATGCCTGTACTATCTTTATTCTGCAAGGCTGATTACGTTTGATCCGACTCTTGCGTTAAGTATGAATAATTCTTCCATGTTGTCTGAAATGTCTCTGGATTTTTTCTCCCACCCCTGTTCTCCTTCTTCTCTTAGAGTAATAGGCAGCACCAAATATGCTTGCTAGTTAGCTCTAAGAAGCTTCCACCTGGTTTTATAAATTTTTATTTCCCTATAATATCACCCGTTAGAACATCAATCACACCAACTAAGATTTCCTTTATAGACAGGGCTCGTGTGTTGAACGTAGTCAGAATCAAGTTATGTGCGGGGCCGTCTATACCTAGAGATTCTTAGGCCACTCTGCTGTATGGCTTGCCCGACAATAAAAAAATTGATTTGCCTAGACAGTGCAATTCTGCATGCAAATCTCAGACGCCTAGAATTTTGGACATTTCTTGATATACGTTACGGAATTGTGCTAGAGCTATTTCAATCCACTATAGGCCAACGCCGTTCTTTTCCATTTTTTAAGGTTGTAGGTACGGTGCTGACGACGTGTACAATACTCCGTGGTTTTCATTGCCCTCAACTGTTTCTGCTCCTCTTGGCATCTGGTTGCAGTGGCAGCGTTCGCGCTCAGTCTTCAGTGGTGTGTCTGTTCTAATATAAATCAGTTGTTACTGAGCACTGTGGTTTGTCGTTTCTTTTCCTAGTGTCCGTGTATAAGTACGCTACATATGAGATGAGCCTTATGCGTTACCAACTAACCAAGTTGTTACTTCTTCGGTACCACACCAGTTTTACGAAGGGAGTTATTTTATTAGCTGAAGAAATCGGTATATCAGCTGATTCAAGATGACTTTAGACGAATGAATCGACCAAGTGCGGATGTGCGCTTCAGCGGGAGTGCAAGCGAATCCAGCCAAAATGGTTTCCGTTAGCTGTCACGCCCGATTGGAGGAGTGCGTCATCCTTCATTCACAGAACAGCGGAACCCCCTCCGCGAGTGAAGTTCAAAGCATCACAGATTGGGATCTATTCACACAGCTTGAAAAATAAATGGGCTTTTTTTGCTTCCACTGGTGTGGTGCGCACACATCGGTGGTTCTTTCCTTCTTTCTTTTTTTCTTCACGCGCGATGCGAGCTTTCCCATTACTTTCTGTGTTTGCTTGTTTTTTTTCGCATGCAGCGCAAAGGAGACGCTTTCGTTACAATCGCGTTCGCGTTACAGCCGAGCAAATTCTATGCGAATAAATACAGGGTAATGGGGAATAAGCGTCCTCTTAATAGCTAGCGTTAAAAAGCGTCCTCTTAAGAAGGCTCTTAAAAGCATCCTCTTAAGTGGACGCTGCAAGCGTCATCCTAATAGCTAGAGAAAAAAAAAAACGCTTGAAGTAGTAAAGGAAAAGAAGTTCTTAGGACTGAACGTTACTGCTGTTCCCAGCTATAAGGGAGAAATCTGATCCAGAATAATTATTGCTGGGTGACACTTCGAAGGCACTGCCAAATAATGAAGTGTGAGCTACATCTATAACTAAGAGGAAAACCATAAACGAGTCCATACTGGCAGTGATGACGTGCGGAGCTCAAACGTGGAGCTTTACAAAACATTTAGAAAGCAATCTTAGATCGACTCAACTGGATCTGTAACGAATATTTACCTTAAAGAGCAATGTAACTATGCTCTACTGATCGTACCTACACAAAACCTGATGTTTCAATGTCGACTTGACTTCTTCTTCAGGGGTGTTTGTGGCCCCACTGCAGCTGCGCTTATAGTCTTTCACCGTTGCTGCCCTCGCGCAAAGCCCTTCGCTGTTTGTTCCTCCAGTTGCGGGGTGCGCCGAAGTAAAATGGCTTATTGGGGTGAGCCATTGCGTGTGAGCCGGATTGAAATGTATCAAGTTTCCGGTTGAATATGAACGAGGGGGCTCTATTCTCTTTTTGGCGCCAGAGCGACGAGAGAAGGCAAGAACCTGGTGTTCTCCTTTTAAATAAAGCTGACGCACACCAGTTGCTACGATCATTTAAATTCATCACACCCAAGTAATTACATAGCCTCTGTTGTATCCTCTTTATGTAACAGAGCTGATGCAATTTACTTTTCCGAATTCGAACGGAAAAACGAAGAAAGCCGGGAAATTGCGGACCTCCAAAACACGGCTAACCGAAAAGGTTCATTCACTTCGTAACCCGCCTCAAAGATCAAAACAGGGTGCCAGACTCGCCGAGGACTTCTACCGTCAGAATTCTGAAACGCGTGGCGGTCCCATACATAAACGTAACATGCGAGGCCTTGGACTGCATTTTCGGAAGAGGAGTCTACAAGCCTCGAAAAAATAGGCTGCCTTATCCCCACCCTAAAGACCGGCCGACAACAGAGAAAAGCGCCCGAAGTCGTTTGCCGCATTCTGTGTGCTGAGTGCAAAGAGTCATACATCGCTGAAAGCTAAAAATCTCCCAGAGAGGATTAGACAACACAATTACTGCGAACAGATACAGAATGGAGAACGCAACGGAGTCGCCGAACACGGTTAAGTGGCCGACCACAAAATTCACTTCTAAAGAAAGGCCATCAGCCAAAGGAAAAGAAACTCGAGGAAGCTGCTCTTCCTTCAGTCGTTGCACGTTCAACAAACCGAACACACCCTTAATCTCTCGCTAGTCAAGCTCCCCTTTGTGGACACACCCGTATTGGGTGCCGCAGTGAAGGGCCTTGCTCGAAGGCGGAAACGGTGAGACTATAGGACGAAGCTGCCGCGTGGCCGCAGTCAACCCTGAAGAAGAAGCCGAGGCGGCTTCCAAACCGTCAGATTTTTTCCATTTATGATTGCTTGGAGCCTAATTAAATTTCTCTTTTAAAATTTCCAAACCAAGACAGACGTTTGTCAAATGTTCACCATTATAATAATATTAGTAACACTTATGACAGGAAGCGATTTTCCCGGATCAGGAAGCAAACCCGAGCAGATGATATAATAGTCCAAGTAAACAAGGAGGAGTTGACTTGGGCTGGCCAGGCACTGAGGTGAACCGACACACGGGAGATAATTACGGTAAAAGTGCGTATGCCATTACATGTTTCTAGAAGGAGGTGAAAGTATATAACACTATAGAAGGATGCAAATACGCGGCCCTGAGTGCAGTTGAGCCGCGCAGGAAAGGAGTGGTTTGAAGCCAATGGGAGAGGCCTCTTCACTGAAGTAGACCGGTGTAGGGTATGGATATTGATAGTGAGCATGATGATGATGAACTAGTGTTATAAATGGCTGCATAAATCTAATCGTAGCAGATGAAATACAATAGGGGTAAGTTGGCTCAGCAAATACCAACTTTCAAGATTGAATGATCCTTATGCGTGTGTTTTGTACTTCGGCCTTTATATATCAAACGACCTAACGTAGATTGCAGATGTTGACTGCGTAATATACAATGGTAATCTCTAACCTGGTTGTACATGTCGCGATTTTGCCTCTGCTCTTATATGAGAATCAATAACCTTGTACAAAAGTCTAGTGCGCTAAGCGTTTGAGTATCACATGCGCTGTATTGGACACTTCTCAAACCTCTCGGCTCATCGTGATTTATTTTTGTTTACAAGCGACAAGCTGAAATATTTGTCTCAAATAAATCCCGACACGCCATCGTAACAACTAAGACAACAGTTCTCTATATTTTTGATATTTCAGTGCAGAAAACGTTGTCTCAGCTTTGTAAAATGTTCTACTACATCACATTGTGAAACACCTTTCTCCCAAATCTTGTAATAATCTTCTCGATCTGAAGCATACATAAACTAAGCCTATGAGGTAAGGTTCCCATTGTGACGACGACAACAACGACAACCTCGAGGGAGCATACCCACACAGCACTCGGGCGCAGATTGACCTTATCCGGCCTCGCCGAAGAAAAAGAAGCTGTAAGTCACACGAGGGGCTGACGTGGGCCAATGGGAAGTGGCCACAACCAAGAAGCTAGATAGGCCAGGAGCAAACAGAGTAGAAGGCCGAGACAGGTGGGCAGAGCCGATTCGAGGAGCGAGACGTCCATGTAGAAGACTCGAAGCTCGTCGGGAATTCGGGATCCGAGCTCTGATGGGTTTACCGGGAGCCTTGGCATCCTTTAGCGGAGGCGCGAATCCTGACTCGTGGAGGCGCACAACATTGGCGTGCTCCTCCCCTGGGGCGACCCGCCGCCCGTTTCGCGTCACTGACCGGCAGCGCCCAGTTGCATTCTTCCCGCTGCTACAGGGCGCCACATCGTGAACAGCTCCCGAGCACGCTTTTTTATAAAAGGACAAAGGTGCGTCCTCCTCGTAGACGTTCCGGTATTCACCACGACTTGGTTTACCCCGCAACGTCAAACGCCGCATCGTCACCAGCACCCAGGACACCCTTTCGACAACGCCGCATCACCCAGAACACTTGGTGGGGACTTCTCTGTGTGATTGTTCTAGATTTCCGATTTCTTAAGGTCATGTAAAAGTTGCTAAGCTCTGAGTTGTAAGTGCCTGCCGTGTCTGTGTGTTTGGTTGAGGAATATAGGATTTTGCGCGTTTTGCAAGCGCCCTCTTGTAATTATTGACACTGTGGCAGTTCAAGATCGCCCCAGAATACCTCAAAAAACCTGCGAGGGATCATCCCCTCACCGCAACCTATCTACAAGCCGTGTTTATATGTGGCACAATTTACGTACTGCCCCTGGCACACACCAGGGGCAGTACGTAACACACACTTGGTTATAATTTTTTCCAACCATTATTATACAGAGACCCTGGAATGGGCCTGTTCATATAGTGACTATTCAAACAATGGCTTTACGCTTCTTCTCGTTCCACATGCAGGTCGCACCATAATCATCGCACTGCAATGCATAAAGTGCGACATCCATGTAGTCGTCGGCTGTCTTCAGTGCTTCCAACAAATGTGGCTTGCTTTACCATACACCCAGCGGGAGGGCCTTAGGTGCAACCACCACGGCTAAATTATCAAAGGCTCTTGCCTGCGATAGACGAGCGTTTTTACATACAGAGCTGTGCAAGAGATAGGGTGAAGTGTTGTGCGTGTAGAGCCAGCACAGCGTGTTGTTTGAGTTTAATGTAAATTTGTTTCGGACGAAATGAGGCACTGCTTCAATATCCGTTATGCTGCTCCGGCGTACAACATCATAGCGATTAAGGCTAATATTGAGCGTATATTCGTAGAAGATGGAATTAGAGACATTTGTGTAATATTTTCATTTTTAAAACAAACCTTTACCCTGTTATGACGTCTGCAGGTAAGGTCCGTTGCAGTTGTTGCAGCAAATACATGCAAATTCTAGATTATTTAATTTTTCAGCCATTAAGCCCACGTTTTCCTATTTGATGTGAGTTGCAACTTTGGTTAGAGCGCTTAATCTTCATAAACCTTTTCGTTTGACATGTAACGTAGGAAGGAACAACGGCTTCAGTGGGCATTTATGTGTTCAGAAAGTGTGGACAGCAAATATTAAGTTTGCATATTTTGTGGTTATTCCCAATAAACTCGGCGTCTGAATATGCGCCAAACTGCCAAAACTGCCTTATTCACCCGCTCTTTCAGTAGTTGGCCAACGATTTTATTCCTGAAATTTGGCTCAGTAATCAGAGCCTGATGTTCGCTTTGATTATGATTGGGGGGGACAGTGGAGATTTTCTTCGGTGAGGTTTCAGAGACATTTCAACTTTTCTATTGATTCTTGAGTTTGACTGAGTTCACGGTTTTTTATTTTGGCATGATAGCTTTTTCTAATAATACTGTCGATAAACATATAAAAGTAAATAACCTCCATTTAAAACGACGAAGCTTGGTGCGTGAATCTGTCCTGCGTCGACAAAAAAAGTGCAAGCCAGCTAAAAATCGCTGTCCAAGGGTGCAATTTCTAAGGGCCAACTGCCTGTGTGGCAAAGTCTGAACTTCAATTACAGCAAACGAATCTCCCAACAGAAAGGGGAGCACCTTAACGCTTAGCCACAGTTGCACTACCGTCGTCATGAGCCGGAGATTCAATTTAAGTTTTCCTGGAGGCAGAATGAGCTAAAAGTGTAATATTTTATGGATGAAGAACCAGCACGTAGTAGAGGACTTGTCTTTTCTTGTCTTCAAATATTTATTGAGCCAAAGTCCAATCTCCAAAGAAAAATGTTGAGTGAGAGAATGCGGTGATGGCGATATTGGGTAAACATCGAGTTCACAACACGATGGACCCAGGTACTGATCCGACCACAGGAAGCGTTAGTTTGCCTCCTTTATGGAATGTTAGCTTTCCTGAAGGGCATTTTGGCTCCAGTGCATGAAATCGCTATAAAATATAAATTTCAGATATGTAAGAGCATTTATTTGCCAACAGAGTCAAATTCTATAACGTGCGTCATTGTCTGGATTTCAAAACGTTCTTCTTCCGAGTTTAAGGACTAATACTTTTTATTAGGTCTTGTTATTTACCTATAAATTAAAAGTACTGGCAAAGCATATTGGGTCGGCCGACTGTGCGCTGATAGTCGTTAACTTTGTGAAGCTTCTTGGCTGGTAGACAGAAAGAGATCTCATCGGCCAGATCTTGACGATGGTTTTGAATTAAATTACTTAAAGAACGTTTAGTTCACGGTTCAACTCCTTGCTATGGGTGGTCCAATTGTAAACGGGATGTCTTGCACTCTTTGTGGCGGCCACTCGCCGTCACGTTGAGCACTTGAGGTACCCGTTTCGAATTTTTATTTTGTAGCCTCTTACTTTGTAGGATTCTTTTTAGTGAAAGTAATTTACTTATTTTCTTTAGAACATTGCAAGTGGATTATTCACGGGAACAAAAAATACTGTATATTATCACCAAATGTGAAGGTCGCTTTGATAGTTGAACTTTATAAGTCAATATTTGATCGAAAAATATCTCAAGCTGTGCTGGATGTGACACGTATGTTAAACATCCCCCAACTTTTTTGTAGGCAGAAAACATGTTTTTCAGGCCATCTTCATCAGTAAAGCTTTGTACTTTGAAATTTAGCATAATACTTGCCGCCATAACCTGAAATATAAACGCACAGCAAGCGCAGGTAGTTTACGTTTTTTGGTACGGGTAGCTTATTTCTAACAAAGAATGTTATTATAGGGATCTATTCTGCAGTGGAGTCATTTGGTCGGGTGTATTTTACATTGCAAAAGAACAGAAACCCCAACCTGCTTTACAAGAAAATTGCCATTTATACTTTCGCCATTTTATGCGGACTCTAAAATACGAGGTCACTATCAAAAGTACAAATATATTCATGACACATTCTTTTTGGGTTTACTAAGTGTGCTTTCATGGCAAAAATAAATACTGCCACTTTATGACGTATGCTTAGACATGACTTTAATGCAGTGACGGGGTGTGGTTAACGTATTTATGGAGTGAAAGGTCCCCAAAAACAGTTTTCCCACGAAAACATATATATTGTTGGTGTTTTTCCAGACTATAGGCACATTTTGAATCTTCAAACAGTACAGCAAGCATGTGCAGTGCAACATCTCGTCCTTCCTTCAAACGATCTACGGTTATGCCGTCAGCGCTTCAGTTTTTCCTGTTTTGATACCCATTGAGAGACTCGTTACTTCCTCTTCACATACTAGTGGGACATCGCATCTTTATCTTCTACTCCTAGTAGTTTCCCTGCTCTAACTTCGCTGGTTTGCGGCCTTGTTTAGAATCGGTCGGCTATTTTATTATCTCGCCCAATTTGTGCATAATGTTTCCTCTGCTCATACCTGACAGCGTACATCCCCCTTTTCTGGAGCGTTAGCTTTCACTGAGTTGCTTGCAAGCTTACCCCTATTTGCAGCGTTTCCTTATTCACTGCAATATTAAAAGCACAAATTCAGTTTGTTTTACGTCTGTTAATTAGTTTCAAAGCCTAGGGTAATTCAATCCAAACCCCCGTGCTTTCCTCTTTCATGCTGTTTGGAATTTAGTTAATTCCTTTTCTTAGTTTTTTTTATTTTTCCTGCACATGTTGCCTCTCCGAGAGCAACTGCTCATTTGAGTGAGATGTAAGGAGGTCATTTATCCTGTCTACACTGACATCGTTCTGCTCGTTTATAAGCGAGAATTTGTTTGCAGAGTCATTTTAAACTTCTGCGAACTGACTATGACTAATTCGCTGCAGAATTACTTTGCTTTTACAAGTTTTCTTTTTTCTCATCTAAGATTTAACCTATATATCCATTCGTATATTTTCCGGTGCGAATATTACTAAGCACCTCTACGTCTTGAAAAATACGTGCACTGTCACCGAAAATGAAATCATTTTAGTTTTTGTTTATACCAAAGGGACTTTTTTCTTGGCAATTTTCAATTGTTCTATTTGTGGAAGACGTCTTCGAAAACCTCAGTGTATTCCATTGTGCAAATACCCTGAGTCAAAACCCCAATCAGCAGCGGCGACTGCCAATTCGGGAGTTTCCCAGTCATCTTTTCCTCTCATTATCTTCTCACAAACCTTTGCGGCAGTCTCTCATCGCAATTGTGAACTGCGTTGTTGCCTTGATTATTCTTGATTTGACATCCTCCTAGAAGCCATCTACGGCTTCATCATCACGGCAGGTTGTTGCCACAAATGCCTGTACTATCTTTAACCAGTACCGCCTGTTTAGCTTGATCACAACAGCAGCGACTCCCCCGCTAATGCTGATAAACACCTTCACCATTCTTGCTGTTTCCCTGTTGAGTAAACTTTCCACCCCGTGTTTTTCTCTTCGTATCCAGTCAGGTCCATGAAGCCCAACCTGTAGTTCAATATTTTTGTTAACACTTGAATATCCCCCTTATGGGGCAGAGCTTCTCCAGTAGTACAGGCAAGCTTCCCTCGTTAGACAATGCCCGTGCGTTGACCGTTACATTACCACGGTCAATTTTCAGGACTCCCAGAAATGGTCGGCACGACTTATACACACTTATAATTTTACCTATACACGTAAGCCTAGACTTACACACAGAGGCCCTAGAATTTTAGACAAGAATACGGAAACTCAATGAAAAACAGGCAAACGCCGTGCCTTTGGTCGCTCTAAAAGAGCTTACACCTCAGGACCAAGAAACCGCAATTACACAGCACTTAAAAGACGCGTTCAGTTCTGCACAGTATACAAACACTTCCAAAAATATAAAACGATCGGGAAGCACACGTCTTTAACTTGTAATAATTTGAGTAGCCCCAAACAACTCCCCCTTTGAAGCTTCTGACTCGATGTTCGCATTGAGCACTTCTAAAACTTCTGCACCGGCGCAGCCAACATTCCATGCACGATGATTCGAATCATTCGACACCTCTACGCTGGCAGTCTTCAAACAGTCCTACAATTAAGCAACAAATTATTGCTATACAGGAGGCTTTTGGGATAGTGAGGCCGGCCATATTTGCGATTTTCGTTGGAAGGAAAGGAGCCTTATTTACTATCAAGTTTTTGCCCTATACAGCTGACACGCTCGCTGTGCCAGCTTTTCAAGCAGATGAATAAATAAAAACTAAGGCACTTGTGCCTGACAGCTCAAAAGCTGTCAGGTGTGCTTCAGGGTCGGGCGATCCGCCAGGGATCAACTTGCTGCGCTGGAAACATACGTAAAGGATGCTTTTATTTATAATATAAAAAGGGTTACTATACCGCATGTTTATACAGCATCCTTTTCAACGTAGGGGGGATTAGCTGTGTAAGTAAGCACATTGAACACACTTGCTTGTTGCATAAGGGATAGAACGGTGTCTGAAAATTTTGCTGAGCCATATTAGGACAATTATAAGAAAGTGGTGTGCCCCAAGGGGGAATATAAATATGCAGACTGTATGCTTTGCAACGAAGAATTTTCTGCTCAATGTATGTGGACAACATTCGAATATGTTTTTAAGTATGTCACATGAAAATTTCCGAATGCCCACTCCAACCTAGTTTCGCAAAACTCGCTGGTTCGGTAGAGCAAAATGGTTCCAAAAATAACCCAGTAAAACGTTTTCACGTTGTGTAATCGAACAGTCATGAGATACGTCCTGATTATATTTACCTGAATGTCGTGCCCATTTCCGTGAAAGAAACACAGATAAGATGCGGGTTATTTGTGTATTTTGAGGGTAAATATGAACTGGCAGCGAAGAAGCGAGACGTGGTGGCAATGACCTAAAAAATATATTTACGGGACATATAGAAGTAAAACTACAGATAGGCTTGCCAAATATTGATTAAGCCGAATTCTGAACGAAAGATTACAATCTGCAGATCTTCAGGCTCATATACGTGGTCGATGGCTAAGGTGGAATGGAGCACATGCACTTGCATGTTGTACTTGCAGTTGGCGCTGTCGCGTCGAAAAGATGAAGCGGCAACAATCGATTAAAGCGTGCGTGCTGAAGCTGTAGAGATGTAATTGGAAGATTTGAAGGCATTGATAAAGATTTTGCTCGTCGATTACTCGTCCTCGATGTAGTCGACGAAAAGATTTCGATTTTGTTACTCCCTCCCTCCTGTACTTGTCACTTCCCTTCTGCTTTCTTGTCTCGTCTTTCTCTTTCTGTCACGTGCCCTTCGCTGACGTCGGCACGAGCTCTTCTTTTTGACTACTTTTCAGTGCCTCGATGTGTCTGTCTTCACAAAAAGTTTTGAGGCACTGTACACAATAAAACTGACGTTTATTTGCTTAACAAAATGTCAAAACAAAAATGATAAAACAATTATTAGGCTAATGCTTTCTCCCCCCACTCAAACGAGCGAAAAGAACGTCTGCATGTATTTTCACATCAATTGTAGTGTGGCGTTTAGACTGCTGGAGGTAAAGAGAATGATTGATTGTGTAAAACTGGATTACATGGTTAAACCCACTCTTCATTCATTGCCGACGACTTTTACGTAGACCTGTACGGACAATACCTGTGAAACGTTTCTGTATACTGTGACAACTAGAGCCTCAAAAACAAGAGCAATTGCACACCAGGAAGACGACGATGACGAAGGAGCTGTTTCGGTGGTATCTTCCGGCTACTTGTTGTGTTCGTATCAACAGGCTCCATTCATTTGTTGCATCGCTCCTGCTTGTTTCTAACCTCGCTGCAGTACTCCTGCCAGAGATAGGACACAGCGGCAACTTCAAGAATGACCCTGCCGGGTGGTCCCCAAACTCGTATCCATGCCCTCGGCTGCTAGTCTTAGCCCAGCAGCATCTGATATTATTGCGACAGAGACGCCGCCCTGCCATGGAAGAAGGGCTGAGTCATATACCACCGACCGAAACAACAAAGTTTCAGGGAGCGTCTCTTGCGGCTGGTGTTGCTGCTGGAGCCTCTGACAACTTTCCTTCACTCACAGAGGTAACCGCCGAGCTGTTTACGAAGCGATCTGCAGCCGATATACATACTAATGTTACGGAGAGAGGGGCTGCACCAGCTGCTGCAGAGCGGGCTTGTGCTGCTGGAAACACCCAGAATTCTGCTTCGACTCCAACTCTCGCGAAAGCTCTCGCGACCCGTACCCGGCGGAACTCCTGGCCACAAGCCAAGTGCAAAGACGCCATCAAGCCTCAGCAGCAATTCAACATCCTGAGTCTACCCACGAAGACTGCCGAAATCGCTTCACGACTGCTTCGAACAACTGGATTTACTGAATACGCTTATCACTGAGCTACGAACACTGTATCAGTGTGCGTGACATCTCTAGATGCAGTGGCTATGTTGTGCTCTCGGCAGCACATAGCTCTTTCTGCTGACACAATTGTCTCAGTGCTGGGGTACCTGGTATCAGGAACTCCATCCGCCGTTATGTTGTCACGGGCGTCGATCGATCCCTTGGAGGATCCGCACTACCTTCGCGACAACAACAGGTGTGACACGCACGAAGTATTTCTCCTTCGCTAGATAGGGTCTGGCCGCACCTGCCTCGTGACGCTACGGGGCTCGCTGGAGCCCCAAACCAGATTTTTTTAATGGTTGTGTCCTCAGGACCCGTCCTTTCAAAGCAGGGGTAGCGCAATGCCACCGGTGCTTTCGCCGTGGCCACATTAGCTATTGATATCCGTGCCCGACACCGGATTCCAATCAAGGCGAAACTACTCCAACTGAACAGCCAAAGTTTTATTGTGGCTTTGTCACCCTGATGACCGTGCGTTCCCAGGATAAAGGCTGACTCACCAAGAGCAAGGCCACGCGTGCGAAGGGCGTGCATAGCGTGCTCGTTCTCAGCGAGACCGAACCTGAATCTTGCACCTTTTGTACAGTTTGGCGGAAGAGGACGGTATTGAGTAGAAGACGCGGAAGCTACGGAGCCTCCCTCGCAGCTTACATATAGAGACGCTTTTTGGGCTTTGAGCCGTGGCCGGAAAGCTGTTTCTGAGAGGCCCTTGTCTCTTGTTGAGGATGAGCTTGTGGCCATAGACCAAAAGCTGGCCTTGCGGCATGTTGAAATTAAGAAAATCAACACGCGAAGGTCTTATAACCCGGTGGCAGAACTTGTGTCAATCCACCGAAGACCCTCCTCGGCCGCCTCATGCTGTCTCCAAGGCTCATCATCATGCGTCGTCTACGACTCACCTTCCGTCACAGCCTTCCTCCTCTACTCTGACCCACAAGAAGCTCCTCCAGTTTCTAGTGGACAAGACACACACACTGCTGTACGTACTCGCCGCACAACTGTGCTAACAGGGAGCTGTTCCGGCAGCATGTTTGACGCTCCACGCGTTTGCATTTCGCAGGCCTTCATCGTTCCGCTGTTACTGCTCTATTCGCCGGAATCATGTGCAAGAAATTGACCACCGACGCAGCTGCTATCGCCGAATGAATATTTCCACAACCACCCTTTTGCGACGTCTCCATCGGGTCTCTTAGCCTTTTGCGCACATTCATCTGCGCGCCAGCGTCATCGACGTCGACACCTACGGCACCAGCTGACATAAAGGGATGACCGGCCGACAGTCTCTTCAGTGGCCACGGGAGCAGTTCCGGCAGCATGTTTGACGCTCCAGGCTTTTGCATTTCGCAGGTGCGTAAGCAATTCTTGTTATATGCTAAAAGAAGCGACACCCGTTGCTTTGCGTGTTCTCCTGTGCCCCGCAGTGCTTTGTGAATGTATTTGTGAGTGTATTTCTATGATGCTACTCTTGATACGCTCGGGTGACGTAGAATTGAACCAGGGGCCGTATAATACTCGTTCCGGAGCACCCCTCGAAATTGAATCACTGCCAACCGACCCATCCTAGCAAATGACCACAATCTTTACTATAGTTAAAGACCTCAAGGCGCGTTTAGTGCAGTCCGCTAGCAGTCAGGCCGATCTCGCGGCTGACATAAAGGCAATCAAAGCTGGGCAAAAAAACATAGAGGACAACTTTCACGAAGTACTGAAACGGGTCGATGCCTTAGAAGTAAAAATTAAGCTCTAGATCATGACAAAACTGCTACACACAAATCAGTAAAAACACATAACAGCTCTAGTTGATTCCCTTCAGCTGCGCATAAACGAGCTAGAAGACAGGTCGCGACGCAATAACCTTTTTTTTATGGCATTCCCGATGAGCGTGAAAAGGGGGATGACGGTGAGGCGAAAGTGCCTAATGCGTTGGCAGGTGTGCTTGATCCGATGCCAAGTGGTGCTATAGAAAAAGCCCATCGACTTGGCACGTATACGAATGAAAAATGTCGCCCCTTATTGTCAAGTTTGCTATCTTCAAAACAAAAGATAAAATACTCGGGCCCGTAAAAAGCTGAAATAGAAGGATGTATCTGTTTCCGAAGATTTTTGTTTCGCCACACGTCAGATCCCCACGAAACGTGCCACGTACGCAAAAAACCAACCGGCTGAGCCCGCATTTCAGCTACTCTACAAAACGCTAGTGATCAACAAAGAACAGTTCACGTACAGCGCCGCCACAGACAACGTAACCGTTACCCAGCAAACACCCCGTCTAACTACGCAAAATGTGAACTCTTCTTCACGACAGCCATCCTAGGGGGACGCGAGGGGTAGTGGACATAACCTATCCAACATATCTGTTCTGTTTTGTAACATCCGCAGTATCTGCAATAAACGAGAATTATTGGCATCTGCCATTGACACCTGTAGCCCCGACATCTTAGTATTAACACAAACATGGTTGACATCGAAAATTTCCGACAATGAAACATTATTCTCGGCTCATCAGTACTCAATCTACCTGTGTGATCGCCCAAAAGGTCGAGGCAGTGGTGTTATGCTAGCCATTTCCAATAACTTACCATCGTCATACATACATGTACAGAGTGACTGAGAGACTGTCTGGGCAGACGTCGAACTGAGTCATCAGAAAGTAGTCTGAGCAGCCTGTTACCGCCCCCCAAAGCGCAGTACCACTTTTGATAACGAGCTGCATGATGTTACTTACTCTGTTCGAACCCGGTACCCGACTCTCCCCATATACTTGCTCGGTGATTTTAATTTTCCCAACATAACCTGGTATACAGACACCCCCACTCTTATTCCCTTCACTTCGCTAGCCCAGGAATTTGTAGACTTTTGCACAACGTTCTCACTCACCTAAGTTGTCAAGCAACCAAGCAGAACTACTCACACTACTGCAAACATTCTCGACCTCGTATTAACCTCTACGCCGGACTTAATATCAGCAATTAGTTACTTACCCGGTTTGAGTGACCATTCTTTATTATCGTTCTTTATTGACATGTCACGTCCAAAAACGGCAAAATCAACCAAAGTTATACGTAACTAAAAAAGCGAACTTTGAAGATATCAATAACCATTTAGGTGGTTTTCTTGAAACAATTTTGAAGAATTTTGATAAACGAAGCGTACAAGTGAACTGGGATTTGTTTGCAGCAAAGGTGAATGAGCTAACAAAAACATTCATTCATACTTACACTATTCAATCTAATCAAAACGCGCCATGGTACAACGTTCACTTAAAAAGGTTATCTAACAAAAAGAAGTGCCTCTACAAATCAGCGAAGCAATCTTCATACCCCGCGCGCTGGTCTTCCCATAACGCTGCGCATGACGCTTACGTAGCAGCACTAAAGAACGCCAAGAATAACTTCCTACAAAGCACATTGCCACGCCTATTAACAACGGACACAAAAAGTTTTGGCGTACTGTCAATCCGAGTCGTAGCGACCACTTAACGCTAATCAACACGGCTGGAACAGCTATCCCTCCTCATAAATGCGTAGCCGCTGTTAATGCCGCATTTATAAGCAACTTCTGCCGAAACACTAATCCTCCCTTACCTGCCACCCCGTACTATGACTACGTTGTAATGGCAGCTATCACTATCGAATGGGTGGCGTAAAGAAACTTATGAACTCACTGAAACTTCCCTCTGCTCCAGGTTGTAACGAAATATGCCCAAAATTTATACCTAAAACATATACCTACTCCTCAATTATACTAACGAAAATATTCCAGCAAACCCTCGACGAAAGTGTCCTCGCTGCTTAAGTCAAAATCGGGAAGGTGGTCCCCCTACATAAGTCCTGTAACAAACATTCTCCGCTCAATTACAGGCCCATTTCACTAACCAGAATTCCATGTAAAATCCTCGAGCACATCTTCTTTTCGAATCTCGGTAAATTCCTAGAGTCAAATTTATTTCCACTAAATCGCAGCAAGGCATTCGAAAGGCCTATTCATGTAAAACACAGCTAATAGCCTTTACACATAAGCTTAACCTTAGTCTCAACAACTACTCCGTTTCTGATTTTTTTAGACTTTTCTAAAGATTTCGATAAAGTTTCTCACAAATTACACTTATATAAACTGCGCTCGCTTAACCTAGATGACAAGCTACTAAGATGGCTAGAAGTTTTCCTTACTAACCGCTTCCCAGTTCGTTTCCGCTAACAATTATGACTCCGAGCCCAGCGGAGGTTAATCAGGTGTTCCCCAGGGCTCGGTAATGGGTCCTCTTCTTTTCCTAATTTATATTAACGATTTACCGTTTTGCGTTTCTTCCCACATCAAATTGCTCGCCGATGATTGTGTAATTTATCGACAAATAATCTCTGACAACGACGTCTAAACATTACAAGCAGATCTGAACGCTGTAACATCTCGGTGTAAAATCTGGTGCATGGAGCTAAACACTAACAAGTGCAAGTACATGCGTGTGTCGCGAACTCTTCAAGAGCTACTTTCGTACTCTATTATTTACTCCCTTCTAGAAAATGTGTCATGTTACAAATACCTAGGCGTTCACCTTTCAGCTGACCGTACATGGAACATTCACACGGATTATGTCGTCAACAATGCTAACCGGGCATTAGGATACCTTCGACGTAATTTTTCTATACCACCTTCTTCACTAAAACTACTACTTTACAAGACGCTGGTTCGAGCGAAGCTTGAATATGCGGCATCACTCTCGGATTCAAGCCAAGTCAACCTGATTCAAAAAAAGATGCTAAAAACAGTAAGTGCGAGTAAAAAGAAATCGGGTCGTATCTCCGGAGCGCGTAAACGGCCCGAACAACGAGAGACAACTCAACCTATAACACTGATGCGCGCTATAACTGCAAACACCCTCAAACATTCTGGCACTCGACAACAAGAACAAAGGAATAAGGACTGGCAAACAACACGGTCAATTTTGCACTCAACAAAAATAAAATGTTTAGAAAGTTTGCATTGCCACTATGCGCACGCGCGCAAATGTCCTCCTTGACGGCGTAGCCTGATAACGTTCCTTCGAGAATGTTCGGCTGAGCTTTCGCTCACTTGCGGTGCACCGAAAGTTCAGTTCGATGCGCGGATCCATCGATTCGATGCACGGATCGAGCACTCCAGGCATCTCGTCGCGCACTTCCGCGGCACACACACACGCACACACCACCAACGAAAAGCAGACGAATATGTTTTGCACTTGCATTTAGGGTACGATAAAATTAAAACGGAGGTACAGAAAAAAGACATCCCCCTCGCGAGGGGCACGATCAAATGCACAGCATTTCCGAGGGGGTGCGCCGGCAAGTCGTATCTCTTGATCGCGGGACCCGTGTCGCCATCTTTTGGAAGCGCGGGACAACTTGTGGCGCTTTCGAAACAAACGAGAAATGAGTGAAGGATATAAGGCGCGTTCGGTGCATTGAAATCTGTGTCGGTTTCGTGGCTCGGTCGGTTGTGCGCCGGGCACCTTGCGTTCCGCCCGCGGCGTCATGGGTTCGAAACCGGGCGCCGGAAACTGTTATTTCTTCCTGGCTGCGGACTACGACAAGGCGCGCCTGCGGACTACGACAGGGCGCGCATGCGGACTACAAGACGCGCATGCGGACTACGACAGCGCACGCCAACGCCGCGTGACATTGTGAGTTACTAAAATGCTATGCATTTAAAAGTATAATTAGTTCAAAATAACGTGGCCCGTTACATACTATCGATCATAACCGTACCTCAATGTCACACACATGAAATTGAAGCTTAACCTACCATCTCTAGCGTCTCCTCGTAAAGTTCTTCGTCTGTGTCTTTTCCATAAAATATTCATCAGCCTGAACTACGCAGTGAATTTATTGAAGCGCCTCATTACATTTCTGCTCGTTTAGACCACTCAAATAAAGTCAGGATACCCCGTGCACGGACTAACGCCTTCTCACAGTCATTTTTCCCCCAGACAGCCACAGACTAGAACCACCTTCCCGACTCCAGTGTCTGTATACAAAATTCGGTATTTTTCAAAAACACCTTAGCTAACATTGTATATTAGGAATGTTTTTCTACTTACCTGCCTCTAATTACTGTTTACTGTACTTATTTGCTTTGTTACCTAGCTAACATTGTATAAAAATGTTTTGTGCTTTATATTGCCTCTAATTTGAAGATATTATTACCTAATTGAAGATTTTATTACCCACTCCCCTCTGTAATGCCTTCGGGCGCTGAGCGTATAATAAATAATATAAATAATAAAACCAGTCCGCTACCATACCTAAAACACTACAATATATTGTTCAGTGGAACTGTAGTGGTGTCTCTACAAAAATTGGAGAGATCTGTGAAAGGCTACGTCAGGGGGACGCTCCATGTCGGACTTTTTCGCTTCCGGAAACAAACTCTCTCTCCCGCTTTCCCGAAGTTACGGCTTACGCTGAGCCGTCCATTACTGATCGGTGGTGCAGCTCACGTTCTCCTACTCCGGGCAACGCGGGCATACATGTACTATATCGGTTTCCCCAAACCCCTATCTCTCTAAACTCGTGTTGTACAGTAGGACTTGATTGCTGGCTAGTTGGTTCATGATGTACGAAGTAATAAGTTTGCGCAGAAGAGGAGGACGAAGGTCGTCCTGTCCTCTCGGCTCTTCGTCCTCGTCTTCTGGGCAAACTTATTCCTTCGTACATCGTGTTGTACAGCCTGGCAGGGGGTGGTTGCGGTAACAGTGCAGCTTCCGCGTTGTGCGGTTGTAATGGTGTCGTGTTACGTGCGCCCTTACAGTGCTCGTGCTCCCCGCCTGCGCCTGGGTTGGCTTACCGAACTACGGTGAACTCACCCTTTCCGCCCCATTCTTGTATTCGGAGACTTCAATGTTCCCTAGTGTTAGTGGGGATACCCTGCCTGAATTGAGCGTGTTCGAATGGTCCTAGAGCATTTCAGCGATGCCTGGATTACGCTGCGCTATCTTCCCATTTGATGTGTGCGCCAATGCGATCGTTGCGTCTCGTCGTGCTTGCGCAAGGTGGGTCCAGCCGTCCCCGCCAATAGCCAAGGGAGCATAGCCCTGAGTTGCTATCAGGGAACTGGCGTCGCAGCGTAGCCGAAGCGTCCCAGCCGGGTAGTTGAGCTGGTAACCTGGAGGCACCGATGAAGCATTCCCTGGGCGTCTCCCTCCAGGAGCATAGCCTGCAACTCCTGTCGGTCTACCTGAGGCGTCGTCAGGCCTCGATCACGATAGGGTCATTCCAGGAGTGTAGCCAGGTCTTGTCGTTTTTTTCTTCTCCCTACGCTTCTCTCCTTCCTCTTTCTCTTCCCGTCTTTTTTCATCAAAATGTTCAAACACTTCCTAGTCTTTGTGTGGCACATACTCCTTTGAGGTTTTTTGGCACATACCCCTTATAGGGTATTGCTCGTGACCACGGTATGAAATATTACACAATGTAAAGCACAACACTCATCAATCTGTACAGACTAAACAAATACAGTGGTTAAAGCCATACATTTCTTTAAACAAAAAACCATTCTAACAACAAAATAAAGTATAATATCTCCCGATCAGCCACAAGTAAAAATATTTCTTTACTGGCATTCCGGGAAACCCAACCGAAGTGAACGCCTTTTAGCCTATCTCGCTGACATTTGATTTTTAGCACTCATCTCATACCATGTGTGACATCAGGGCCACCCAATGCAAATAGTGAGGGCGGTTCGGAGCGTTTTTAAACGTGCCAGGGACGTCACCGCCATCCCTGTTATGGGTTGGCGCTCCCAGCACACACATAAACATCGTCACTGTTACCTCTCATCTTATTCGTCTTCGCTTCTTAGAGTAAGGGCCCTTTACACCCATATATACATTATTTTTATCAGGTACATCACCACCATCGCAATGGCATTTTACAAATGTGACAAAACAAACATTGTCTTGGCGCTCTTTGGCCTCACACGCCCTTGCGCCAATAAAATATACATAGTAGTAGTAACCGCTGACCAGGATGCTGCGGTGGCTGTTCTCTACAAGCAGCATCGACGCAGCGTGTGTCCACTACCTTCACCTAAAACCACCCATGCTAAGGGCATAAATCTTGGCAGCAACATAAGACACACCAAGAAACAAACAACTTCACTGTATGAAACAACGAATAGGTATACATAAAATAGAAAAACAAAACTGGCACGCGGATGTTGCATTAGCAAGGCTATGCAAGGCCACACTGATGCGACGCACTCAATCACGCTCACTGGATCGTCAATAACCCTGTTAAAAATTATTTAAAAGGACATATCCCGAGTTTATTTCCTGATTACTTCTAAACACACTCAACACCACCCAGGAATTTGCCTGAACTCCACAGACAGCACAAACCAAAGCATTCATGACGCCTTCGATTTGGCGATCAAAACAATTGCGTAAAGCGCTTCTTGAAGCGCAGTAATTAACTCATTTTCAGGAAAGTTTATTTCTAATTTTTTAGCTGAAATCCACCCTCGCATAACCATTGAATACGGAATTTAATGTTGCCTAACAAGTGGAATGAGACACGCAATGTGGCTATAGTTTTGACCATTTTGTGATCGATGTTGGCCATTCATGCCAGAGCTATATACATCTACTACAACTCAATACCGGGTCTATTCTTTTGTTCGTTTTTTTTGTGGCAGAGATATTCTTGACTGAGTGCGCAACGCTTTGCCTTTGTTTCTGCGTCGTAGTGTGTGAATGCCTCTGTGAGCGTTCTTGTCCTTAGGTGTTTCTACTCCTCTTCGGCTCCCCCCGCGATTGCAACGCGTCGCTATCTTTACGATGGCGTTTCATAATACGCCATGTTTTGATTGCTCGTGAAATCAGCAATATAGCTGCTGCCCGATGGCTCGGCGTGAATTAAGTGACCATCTGCCGATAGGAGCTCTAGCGTGTGCTCCCTTTTCGTGCGAACCTTTTTCCGTGCTCAGCAGCAAGAAGCCTTAGTCACTAAGGCATGGCGGCCGGTTTTACACAACATTGATGGAATAGTTGAATGCCGGATTAAAAGCACTAAGCAGGCGAACATGCAGTCAAAATATTTATTTTTTTTGCATATACTGCAGCCCCAGGAGTGAGCAAAGAAAAATATAAAATTTAATAGCAATAAACAAAGCCGCAGAACTATATAATAAAAGGACAATCACGATGAATCAGAAATGGTAACTATATACATTTTTTGAGCAGTAAGGAACGAGTGTCACGGGACAATCCCTTCCAGTATTCGTCGGGTAAGGGGAAGAACTAAATTTGAATTTGTTAGTTCTGCAGTGGTGCGGTTTAATGTTAATCTGGTGATTGCTTCTTGTAATAGACGGCGAGGCAAATAAAATGTAGGTAACGTCAGATATGCGATAAACTTCGCGGATAAACAGTGAAGCAGTTTCATAGATTTATTGAGACAGCGCGTGCGTAGTGGGGTAGGTTGGAGTGATGAAAGGGCAAGGGAAGGCTACAAGTAACGATCATAACGATTGTACATGAATCTGATGGCTTTTTAATGGTGTCAATTATATTGACATCGCCCTGCTTGTGAGAGTTCAATACTGGGCTTGCGTAGTCAAGGACGGGCAGAATGAATGTTTTATACGTAATTTAATGCTTTTTCGGGATTGGGACAGCGTTTGTCTAAATAACCTATTACCTATTTTTTTAATTATCACATGCTGGCAAAGGTAATGTGTGGTTACCAAGATAGGTTGCTAGAAAAGATAACGCCAAGGTATTTGTATTCTGTTGCTTTTTAAAGGTAGATCTGTTAAAAGAATACGTGAAGCAGGAAGGAGACTTGCTATTAGGAAAAGATATAAGAACATATTTGTTAAAGTTAATACTGATTTGCCAGATTACAGACTATTGACACAAATTTTAAGTGAATCATTTAGACGATGATCAGATTCTTGAGATTCAATGGTTTCGTACAAAACACAATCATTAGCGTACAGGGAAACTTAAGAACTGACGTTACTGGGCAAACCGCTATTGCACAGAATAAACAGTAGCTCTCCGAGCACGGAACATTGCGGAACGCCTGACTAAACACTCGCAACATTGCAGTCAACCGACTTTTAAGAACGTATTGGGAGCGGTCAGAAAGAAAATAAGAAATCTATGTAAGTAGTTTTGGCTTGTCCAATGTGGTGTTTATTTACACAGTAATTTAGGGTGAAGTAGAGTGTCGCACACTTTCGAAAAGTTAATGAATATAGCGTCAACATGATTCCCAAGGACCTTGTTACTAGCAATGTCGTGCCGAAATTCGGCAAACTGGTTACGGTAGTATAACCACGCCTGAATCTGTGTTGGTAATTAAACAAAAGATTGTTAGACTCGGGAAACTCAAGGATGTATCTGTAAATATACTGCTCAAATAGCTTGCAGGAATGAGGGCTTTGTGAAATGGGGCTATATTGCTGAACACTTCCATGTCACCAGATTTATATAAAGAAACTGTTTTGCCGTTTTTACAAGATCTGAAGAGCTAGCAGATTTTAAAGATTGATTGAAATATATTGTAAAGTAGCGAGAGCTCCACAGAGAGGAGCGAACGGGAAGCATGGTAGGAATACCATTGGGGCTATTAGATTTTTTTGTGTCCAGAATAAGTAGAAGATTTAACACGCCCTCTTCACTGATCGATATATTGCGAATTTGAGACGTTCTATTCAAGGTGGGAAAAAAGGAACAAGAAAATTGTCGACTGAAACAACACACTCAAAAACGAAATAAAAGTGTCCGAAATTTCCACCGGATCAATTATGATTCTGTCGCTGCTAACCTCAGACGTGCCGCCCGCGCACGTGTGAGGTGAGCAGCACCTCCTCAAGACGTTCCTGCGTGGGTGGACAAACTGGTATAAAGAGTGTGTCAGGAGGCGCTGCTTACGGGATAGAAGTGGCCAAGAAGAGGTGCGCGTGCAGTAGTTGGCGGAGATCGCGGGAAAAAAAGAAATGAGGCGGATGAGGATGGTCGTTGCATGGATAAGCAGGAAGAACAAGGTTCGGGGAGTCACCTGCCGGCTGCTAACGTTCAGCGAACCTCCGCAACAAGCTGCTTCTTACTCATGGAAGCTCTCTGCTGGATATGAAAGCCCATGAGATCTCCGCGCCGAGCTACACCAGGTCTTTTCGAGCCAGTTCGAGTAGCAGCATCAGAAAGGCTCCGGAATCTCTGAACCAACAAGCTCTTCCCATTGGGGGGCAGCACCGCTGCCGACTAGTGGGCCACACTAGCTCACTGCTCCAGAACAATGAACAGTACACCGACCCTACTGCACTGAACCAGCTCACCGATATCAGCGACTCCCACACGTGAACACGAACTATTTCGGGACGCAAACTTTGATGCGTAGCACGTTCGCTCTTTGTGGAAGATTAGGTTACTGTTCATTTATGTATCCTGTAAGTGTTTTGTTCCCGGAATACGTAGTCTTTTGTCCGTCACCAAACCTGTATCACGTCCTTTTCACCAAAAAGCTTATTGTCCTCTTCTAAAAACAACCTGCTAAACAAAAATGGCGTCCACGACAGGATTCTCTGTGCACTTTATAAAGAGTCGAAGACGAATTATGTGTGGCGGAGAGGAGAGCACTTGCCGCAGGTCATGGAGTTGCAGAAATTGCTTGCAGTTGGTAGAAGCGAGGTCTGGCGGGCAAAGAGCCGAAAGAATGGCTAGAACCTGAGCCAACAGGTGCCTCGGAAGGAGAAATACTAGCGACAGATCCTGAAGATCGGAGACTAACTCGATCCAGCTGATCTCAGACCACGAAATAGAGCTGATGACGAATAGGTTGCAGCTCCGGAGTGCAGTGTTAAACCGTTCCGTCAACAAATTTTGTAAATATATGCCAACGGGAATACTATCACAAATAAAAAAATAATGTTTTGCAAAAGCTTAATTCAACTCGACGTATATAACAGATCACCGAAGCCGGTCGGGGAATGCTCTGAGGCCACGCGGAAAAGCGTAGAAAAAGGTAAGTGTCTTCTGCAATCGGCAGAGAAGGCTAAAGGCAACCGTGAACGTGCCGAGCTTGTCATGGAGGCAGACCAACCGCGGGCAGAGTAGTCTACTGGGAATACGCCAGAGCAGAGTAGATTCCTGCACTTAGTCCCATTGTGCTGTTTAGATAATGGCGAGGAGAGCTCAGAAAGATCTTTGAAGAAGGCAAGTCAGCCCAAGAATTTTCTTGTTTGAATGATTCCTTGCGGAAATGCCGTGATCTCTCTGCAACGGATAAATCAGATACTGCAGAGAACAGTGCCCACTCAGATATGAGCAGGGCAAGCTTAAGCCCAAATGAAAATGACCGCGTAGGGTCCAAGCGGGGTACAGCGGCCAACACTGCACTGTCTGGTACCGAGCTTTGCAAACCTGGGGTAGCACGTCCTCACGAATGGTCTCTTGTCAATCAAGTGATGAAACGTAAACTGTCTGATCTGGAGCCTGTGCAGGAGACCTTGGGTCTACGCAAAATTGTAGTCAGAGCGCTCGCTCGGAAGCGAGGTACTGTCCGTCATGGTAAAAAAAGTTCCGCCGCACTACCAGAGCGCACGAAAAACTCGCTCTATAACCTCGTGGCGCCCCCGAGAACCAGTTATATTAAAAAATTGTCAGTGTAGAAGAAAGCGCTTGAGGGAAAAAATTGTGTCACTGTAGTGTGAAAGGAAAATCAGGATTTATGTTGAAAAGCCAAATATACCACGAAACCAAAGGTGCGGAATGAAAGCACCACAAAAAAAGTTAAGATGAAGGCCGATGCTTCACTCCAGTTGAAATCACGGAATTGACCTTGGCCAACAGGAATTATTTGAAAAAGGGACACCTGAGCGCCCGGAACTGAAGATTCCTGCCTGAAGTATTTTTGTGTAAATTTGTAAGTTTGTAAAATGTCAATAGTAAACGTAGGAGTCGATGGAAACAGTGCTGCACGCTTAGAGTATTTAAAACAAGGAAACATGAACAGCTGCCTGGGAGAAGTAGCAGTTTGTAGTTTTGTGTTTGTGAAGGGTTGATGTGAAAACTTTATTTTCGTTTTGAGTTAATGTAGTACTTGTGCATTTCGGCTGCGCGGTTCACTCGTACGAGAGGGGACGGAAGTGTTATAGTGCGTTGTATCCCCAAGCAGTTGTCATTTTGAATTTGTGTGTGTATACCTTACCAGTTCACTGTTATATAGAGATGAAAAGTGGTTTCTCTCCCTTGCTATAAGCTACGTTGTCTTAGGTGCAACACTGTTTTCAAGAGTTATAAGGTGTGGCATGGTGATGTGACTGTCATCCTTAGTTTTGGTTTGTGTACATCTTTATTTTTTGTTTAGAAAGTGGCACTCTCTGATGTGGAACTGTGGTTGTGCAATTGGGGACTCCAAGGCAAATGCGTGTGTGCAAATTGGCTGGTACCATCAAGCCTCGTTACCATCAAACAAACCGCTCAACGGAAATGTTTTTTCCTTAAACACTCCTTTTGATGGGGGGCAATTGTGATGAGGCGCTGCTTACTAGATAGAAGCGGCAAAGACGAAGTGCGCGCGTGATGGTAAGCGGAGATCGCGGGGTGTAAAGAAGTGAAAAGGAAAGAGATTGTAGTGGAATAGACAAGCAAGAAGAACTAGCTTTGGGGAGTGAACTGTCGGACACTAACTTCCGGGGAACGTCTGCTAGGACCCGCGCATTCATTTTGGAAGCTCTCTGCTGGTTGTGAACGCCCAGGAGATCTTCGCGCCATTTCTGTTCAAGTCACTTCGAGTAGCAGCATCAGAGAGGTTCCGGAGTCTCTCAAGCAACAAGCTCTTCCCATCGGCCGCAGCACCGCTACCGGATAGTGCCGCGCACCAGCACACCGCTCAAGCACAATTACCAGCGCACCGAGCCCATAGCACCGAACCAGCTCGCCGACGTCCAGGACTCTCACACGTGAGTACGAACTATTTTAATGCGCGAACTTTGTTTCGTAGGACATTCATTTTTTGGGCTGGATTAAGTTACGGTTCATTTATGTATATTATCAAATTATTTGTCCCTTGAATATATAGTCTTTTGTTTGCCGCCAAACCTGTCTCACATTCTTTCTGGCTAACAAACCCTAACTTCCTAATCTGAAAAACAGACCCCGTACAGATATTCAAGAGAAATACTTGTCCTCATTACGGAAGTAAAGAATTATTGTGACGCTGATATCTTTTCGCTTATTTTACCCTAAAGCCCGAAAGAGTTACAAAGGAGAAGGGGTTACAAAAAAACATGAAATGAAAAGATTCCAGCGTACGACTAAGTAATTGGGCGTGCGCTGGTTGGTTCCCCAGTGTCAGTGTGTTTATTGGCACAAACGAAATAGTCTGAGCCGAGTTCGTGGCCCCCCATGCCGGTGTCGATGACTCGCTGCCACAAATCCTGCTTGAAGTAACAATATTAGCTAGCATTGTTGAAAATATCTGATAATGTAATGGGGTGATTAAACCGACGATGTGGTTCCACCCCTATGCCGTGACAGGAAAGTAAAGGAAGGGAAAGAAAGGACAGGATTACAACATTATTTCGGTGATTGCATGGGAAGATACAAGATCCCCAAGAAATGAAGACGTAATGCAAGTAGAGATTCTGACAATATATTTCATGAAAAAAACTCCGAAAAAGACTGATGAAGGTGAGCGAACTGATTAAGCGGAACGTTTATTTTTCAGGCATGTTACACTGGATGCTTTTCTCTAATGGCATTTAATAGGCAGCCATACTTAGAAGAACCTTGGTAAATTTGATTAGCTTCCAGTTCCTGAATATTATGTTTACTCAACGTATTCTAGTTAGGACTTCACCAGTGTTGTGTACAATTGTGTCTTCAGTTAAATTAAATCAGGTGAAAACCTACAGCGAAGGTATTCAAGCCAGAGGTAGACGCTGTTTTACGGTTTTTTTTCAATTGAGCGTAACAGCGACCGAGTTGTTTTAACCCCAAAATAGCAGTATAATATTACTCTTTCGAGCGGTACATTGTTGAGATCAGAGCAATTGTGTGAATAATAGGCACGTGAAACATGCATACTTTTGCATTACGTAGAGCTTCGATTCATGTTCCCCTTCCTACACCTTGTGGATAAAGCGTCAGTATCATTGTGATGCATATTATTGTCGTTATTGTCAAATATTTTACAAAAAATAGCGCAATCCTCCGGAATGAGGTTATAATATACAAAACACAATCAGATAGCTGAACAATATATATAAAAGTTAGCGTTGTGCACCCACAGTGATCAGTGTTAGAAGTCGATTGTTGGTAGCTGGGTGTAACGGACCGCGAGTGGTTCAGAAGTACGTTATCTACGCAAAATATATTAGGTGTTTTTAAAGTTGCCATATTTTAAAGAGAAGCGACTAACGATATAGTGTATCGTGAGATTTTAAGAAATAAAGAAACCGGAAAGTTGTGCTTAAGCAGCGCTCAAGCGTAATACCTACTGTATGAGTGAAACTGAATAATTACGTTTCAAAAGATAACGTCTCCATCAAACAACGCTTATAGGGTGAAAAAGAGAAACTTGTTTTAACAAAAAGAAGTACAGGAGAGTACAAGATATGCACAAGAAATCCTGCCTAGCGATAGCGGCTTGTAGGTGTAAGGCGACTCTTTTTAGCAGATCTACGGATGAACACCACCTTCATGACTTTACAATCATCAGGGACCGCGCGGTTGTCCAGTGACTACTTTAAGATATCCGCCAAAATATTCGACTAATCTAAAGTAGTGTTCTTGAGGAACTTAACAGTGCTAAGGACAAAGGTCACCAAACAAAAATCACAAAGTGGAAGGATTTTACCTGTGCTTCGAGCGAAGAGAAGCGTCATCTGTTAATCTTTGAAGTGTTGCGATCGCGCCTTTGTTCCTCGTGCAACACGCTGAACTCTATATTGTTCGTCGATATTTATTGTTTTTAATCTATTACCATGCTTTTGGGTAATGCGCGTTGGTGAGGCCAACACGACGATGACGCGATGGCGACGTCAACTTCCGACTTGACAGACGGCGTCACAAACACGTCAGTTTATCGGAGGTCCGCGTGGTGGGACTGCCGCGCTGGCCGAAGGCGATGGGAATGCCGACTGGCCAGCGCTCTTCAACATTGTTGTTGGAAATCGACATAGAAAGGAAAACTGCGCCCGGCAACATTCGTACCGTAATGAATGCGGATTTCTACTGTTCCTAAAGTGTAATAAGCACGGCAAGGTCCATGAATTTCATTCACATTTACACATGGGATCCGTGTTTCAATGTACGACACTCCCGCCGTTCACATTGGAGACAATTCGTTCCCCAGAGTAGCAAACTGCATAATAGTGTGCGCCCAGGAACGATTGTAAAAATTATAAGCTCAGTTAAGGGAAGAAGAGCTAAGGTTGATTAGGAGATATGGAGTCAATATTGACCATCTTTTTTAGCGTAAAGCGTAAAAGAAAAGGCCGACGAGTACTATTCCCGCAGTGGAGGGGCAGTCGCAGTCGCCGCCGACACAGTGCTGTTGGTGGGCGTCAGCTATGAGGGGGGATTTAGAGAACGTTACGGCGCATCTGCTATTGAATAAATGCTCGGTTAACGAGCCAGAAATTACTAAAATCAGAGAGCAAATATTCATCTGGCGCAGAGCTTGGGGCTGCATGTAGTATAAAGGTTTTATCTTGGGACAATATTTCGGAATAAGGCCTCGGGCGAGCTAAATCAAAGTCCCTGGTTGGAATCTTCGAACGGCGTTGCTTTTTTTGCTTTCTAAGTACCATGGTTTCCGAATCGTATGTCCGAATGCAAGACAAAACTTTTCGGGTGAACTCTGGACCTACCATACCAAACTTCCTTCACTGCATCGTTTGAGCCATTGTAAGGTTGTATATTCGTGCTGATATATATATACAGTCGAGCCCGCTTATAACAAACCTGAGCGTCATGCGGCCTCCGTTCGTTATATCACGAAGTTCGCAGTGAATGAACCACATCAAAAAATCAGAAGTCAGAGCACAATTTATTTCTTCGTAAGGAAGTCCACGTGGGCTGTTTTTTTGCTGCAGTGCAGACTTGCGGTCTCCAGTTTATTCAGATCACCCGAGTGCTCTTCGTCGATGTCCTTGGCATAATCTAGTTGCAACAGACGCGCTTATACGCACAGGCTCAGAAGTTCCGTCGCCGTCCGCGGCTGATTCCTCCTAATCGCTCTTGCCCTGCACTTCATTCGCGACGCCCTCGTCCGTGCACGGTTCCGCAGTGTCGGTGTGTTTATTGGCACAAACAAAATAGTCTGAGCCGAGTTCGTGGCCCCCCATGACGGTGTCGATGACTCGCTGCCCCAAATCACCGTTTGACTGAACATCGAAAGCATCAGGCTTGGCTTAAGATTGTGTGTCGACAAAGCCGGCATTGCGGAAGCAATTCTGGACGCAAGTGGCTGTCACCTCCGACCAGGCAACATTCACCGTGTCTACAGCTGGATACAGCGAAACTAGAAGCGGCAAGTTGGCTGCCGGGCGGTCAACAGCTATGACCAACAGCTCCACAACGCGGCGCCTACACGATGCCTTGAAGGTAGGTATTATTCCCACATCATGTGGCTGCACTTTCGAAGTAGTATTTTGGCGCAGCAAAAGCAGGGTCGCGGCCGTCAGGGAAGTTTGTACGTGGTGCGCAAAGCATTTATGGATCACATAAAGCACGCGCCTGCCTTGCCTCTGCATGTCACAGTCGAACTCGCTGAGTCACTCCTCGAATAAATCGCGCGTCATCCGCGTCTTAGCGTTGTGCCTGTAGCGCCCGCGCACATAGCTCCCAGAGAAACACGGCTGCTGCGATGTTCCAATGACGAAACGCGCTCCGCTCGCTGCCATGCATTGTAGTGCACATAAGTGCTGTGGCTCCCACTTTGCTATGCTTTCCGTAGGTTCATGTATCGCCTTTCAGATCGTGCGTTTTATCCAGCAACATCTGATAAAATAACGCAGATTCATCTGCGTTATAGACGTCCTGCTCCGCATTGCTTGACCACACTGCTTCGTTCTTTTTTTCATGCCACGCTGCAACATCTTGGTCACTTGCGGACGCTACCTCGCCGACAATGGACTGAAAACAATGCCATGCTGCACCTTGATCTGATGTAGCCAGCCGTTGCCTGCGAAGAAGTCGGGAAAATCCAACATCACTGCAAAGTCTCGAGCTTTGCGTTGCATCATTGGGCCACTTATTGGTATGTTGTGAGCCAGTGCGTCGACGAACCACTTCCGTAGGACGTCCTCCACGACTGCTTAGGTGGTCTTCCGCAGGCGCTTTCTGTCCGTTGAGTGGGTGTCGGCACCATCTTATCCTTGTTTGTTAGAATCGTCAAAATTGTAGATTTTTACACGCCGTAATAATTTACTAACAAATAATTCACGCATTGTGAGTGCGATCAAACTACCTCGCTCTGTTGACATGGCCGGCGCGTTACTAGACGTGCGCCAGCAGAGCTGGGCAGAGGCCGTCATTTCAACCCACGTCGCGGCGCCGGCCGCTCGCTTTAAACCATCGGCTTGCTCAAAGACGTTCGTTGTACGCGGGATTCTATGCCCTTAAAATAACGTATATTTTGACAGTTCCGCCGGTTTTGTTCGTTATAAACGAAAGTTCCCTTTAAGTGGGGCCATTATATGTGGGCTGGACTGTATATATATCATCATCATCATCATCATCATCACCAGCCTCTCTACGCCCACTGCAGGGCAAAGGCCTCTCCCATTATTCTCCAATTACCTCGGTCCTGTGCCAACTGTGACCATGTTATCCCCGCAAACTTTTTGATCTCATCTGCCCATCTAACTTTCTGCCGCCCCCTGCAACGCTTGCCTTCTCTAGGGATCCACTCTGTTACCCTTAATGACCAGCGGTTATCTTGCCATCGCATTACATGCCCTGCCCACGTCCATTTCCTCTTCTTAATTTCTACTAATATGTCTTTAACACCAGTTTGCTCCCTCACCCACTCCGCTCTCTTCTTGTCCCTTAACGTTACACTTATCATTTTCCGCTCCATAGCCCGCTGAGTCATTCTCAATTTAAGTTGAACCTTCTTAGTGAGCCTCTGATGCTGATTTATATATATATATGTATGGTTTGGAAATGAGGGGATCGTTAGCAAAATACAGAAAGAAATACGTCACTAACGGTACTTCTGTATATATATATATATATATATATATATATATATATATATATATATATATATATATATATATATATATATATATATATATATATATATATATATATATATATATATATATATATATACAGAAAGAAATGCGGGCAGTCTACAACGCCAACGAAGGCATAGGGGAATGGTTGGACTAAATTTTTTTTTACCGTTAGTGAAATTATATATATATATTTTTTTATAATAATTGAAGCGAGAAAGAAAGAAAGGAAGAAAAACACGCGCCCAGAGTGGGGACCGAACCCACGCCTTTCGATTAGATCTCGAATGCCTTACCAATTCGGTTATCTGGGCGACTGTGTTCTGCTTCACTTTCTGGGGTATTTATATTTACTACAACAGTATCTGACACTTGAGGGTGGTAGCCAGCGCCCGCATTTCTTTCTGTATTTCCAAACGAGCCCCTCATTTCCTAACCATATTATCCTGCGAAAGCTTAGCGAGGGCCTCGGTTGTGGCAGCCTTGACGCCAAGGTAGCATAAGAGGGATTCCTGCCAGTTACCCGCTTATGACAGGCTGTAGACGTTCGCGTCACGCCCCGGGGGTTGAAAAGAAGGTCCCCTTCTCCCCGTGTAGTCTGAGTGGCGCTGGCTACCCGTGTGTACACAGCTTGAGGGGCCCGCTGAAAAACAGTCGACAAGCGCTCCTCTGCCTAATGATATTAAAACGTTGTCTCAAGATGTTCTTTACTTGGGACGTTTTGGACGAGTACGGAAGGACTAGGTTAGTCTCATGGTGGGTTTCTTTTAGGGTTTCAGTCAGAATGTCTTCTCTTCGTAAATTGCGTGTTCGACTAATCGCATCGTCAATAATGTCTTCAGGATATTTTTAACCAATCAGGGAGGTATTTAGGTCCTCAGAATGTTTTTGCAAATTCGTCCCGTCCTTAGCATATCCGGCGGTACAGGTGTGAATCAGAACACAGTCGCCCCAGATAGTGAATCAGAACACAGTCGCCCAGATAGCCGAATTGGTAAGGCATTCGAGATCTAATCGAAAGGCGTGGGTTCGGTCCCCACTCTGGGCGCGTGTTTTTCTTCCTTTCTTTCTTTCTCGCTTCAATTAATATGAAAAAAATATATATATAATTTCACTAACGATATATATATATATATATATATATATATATATATATATTCCCTATGCCTCCTTTGGCGTTGTAGACTGCCCGCATTTCTTTCTGTATTTCCTAACGAGTATTTCCTAACTATATATATATATATATATATAGATATATATATATATATATATATATATATATATATATATATATATATATATATATATATATATCAGCAGGTATGAAGTTCCGGGCTACCGTAGAAATAGGTTAAAACTAGGGTGCAGACACTTGGAGAACACTGAACAAGGGTTGTACTGTAGCCAACAGTTTATCAAGGTGGACGTTTCTTCTTCGGGGATTATTTCAGAATAGACAGAAAAACGCTTATACACACTTTGCCTCTGAGGGCTACCTTCTCCTCACCCTCGCCAATGATAACCCTCGGGGAGAGCAACAGAGCGGGAGAGTAACAATAACATGACGTAATTATACTACAGGAGGTGGGAAAAAGGAAGAAAAGAGGAAGGGAGAGAGGAAAGTTTTAATGGAAAGGAGGCACTGTTGCAGCATTGATTGAGAGAAAACAGACGCGTAAAGTTCAACCAATGTGCGTGTACAGAAAAAAACGGCGTGCTGCTTCTGGGTGCGGATATATATATATATATATATATATATATATATATATATATATATATATATATATATATATATATACTATATATATATATATATAACATTTGGAGAGTCGAAGATCTGAAGCCTGAACGAAAAGTCTCTGGATGGCAGAGAAGCATGCCAACATCTGTCTACTTGTGATCAATGATAAAAAAGAACGAAAGAAAGCATTGGTTAATGTGGTTTGATACCATCGTTAGACAGAGACAAATGCCACATGGCCCGCAGATGGGCGAAGGAAGCTTTTAGCAAAACAAAACATTCATGGGCAGCCTTGAAAAAAAGGGTCAGGGGTCCCCAGTGCGCGGAGGCTCGTACGGGTTTGTCAGAGAGAAATGGTCCCTAAAGTTTGCGTAGAAACCGATTCACGCCTCGTAAAGAACCACAGGCGGAGAAGGATTTATTACCTCACCGCCACCGGACGGCCAGTTGCCACCGGACCGTCCCGCACCGCCTTCACCATCCCATCCCCCCCCCGTCTGCGTCGTCTTACAAATGCCGGCACAACGTGGGTCCCTTTAGGGGCGGCGCATGTGTTCCACGAACTTAAAAGAGAAAAAAAAGAAGAGAAAAAGACTATTCCATGATTATTCGTTTCGTCCTCCCTCAAAAATTCTCATGGTGGTTATGTCAGTTTCCAAAGAACTCAATGTCCCTGTGGTCTCAT
This sequence comes from Haemaphysalis longicornis, assembly GCA_013339765.2. Classification (NCBI taxonomy): domain Eukaryota; kingdom Metazoa; phylum Arthropoda; class Arachnida; order Ixodida; family Ixodidae; genus Haemaphysalis; species Haemaphysalis longicornis. The sequence continues at coordinate 72,524,483 of CM023454.1, forward strand.
TTATTCCTTGGTCAAACGTACAGATTTTTTGAGTAAAGAATGATTCTCTTGATTGCCCCTCGTATTTGGTGCGGAAGCCGAACTGAATTAAGACGGCCTGTATTCTTGCAAACGGGTGACCCGGTAGTCGGAGATGCCTGGACAGCGGGAGGTAGAAGAGGCCCTTTACATGCGACTTGTGATTGTTAAACCTTTTGCACAAAGATGTTTTCGTTGGCCAATACTTCCTCCTCACACTTAAGGCAACGGAGTTTGTAGATTACATTAGAGGTGTCACTGTTGAGGCAGTCTTTGATTTCATATTTAGAGTTTGACCTGGTGGCCTAGGCAAAATTAGAGGTTTCCATGTAGGGAAAAAGTTTACAGCGCGCCTTGCCGCATGGCCGGCATCCAAGAGTTGGCTCAGGTACTTCTGTTTTGCCCTGACTAAAAGGTGCTTCACGTTTCTGGTGCGCGCGTACACAGCATGGGGGGGGGCGCTGAAAAGCAGCCTAGAAGCGCTCACTCTGCCTTATATTATTAAAATGTCGGCTCAAGATGCTGTTTACATGGGAGGTTTTGGACGAGTACCTAATGCCTAATTTAGCTTCCTGGAAGTTTTCTTTTGGGGTTTCAGTCAGAATGTCTTCTTTTTGTAAATTGCATGATCGTGTAATCTCATAGTCAATAATTTTTTCGGGATATTTTTGACCAATTAATGGAGGTCTTTAGCTCCTCAGCATGTTTTTCAAAATCGTCCCGCCCAGACCATTACCTGTGGTACCAGAGTGCTTGTGAGTAAGGTATACTTGTTGTACAATGGCGAGGATGGCTGCTGTAGAAGTGAAGATATCGTTGCCGGTCAGCGTTCTTCCTGTACAATGTTGTTGAGACTCTCCCTTGGTGCAATATGAGCGTGACATCCATAAAATTTGTGGTTTCAGTTGATATCTCACAGGACAGTTAAATTGACAGATGCAGAACGTGGATTTCTTGGATAAATTCCCGAGGCTGAAGAAGATGTCGTCGATGAATATTTTATAAATAATAGGTTTTGGACGGCATTATGCAATCAACTATGTGTTTTGATGACCCCATAAAGACATTGGCGTATGTAGGTGCCTTTTTAGTACCCCTGGCTGTGCCGTTAATTTTTAAGTATCGTCATTTTATTTATTTTTTAATTTATCATAGTACCCACAGCGTCTATTCAAGGTATTACAGTGGGGGGGAGAAACTAAAAATTCCTCGAAAATACAGGATTAACAGAAATATAAACTAAAGCCCAATGAAAAGGCAAAACTCGGCATGTTCAATGAAGAGACACTACAAAGAACAAGAAAATATTGTCGACTTTGAAGAGATTGTACCCAAGGCTGAGGTGGAGGGGGGTTTTCAATGTTGCAGAGGTTACGTCCAAGCAAAAAGTAGGGTCACCGTAGCATCAGACTGTGGCAAGGATGCCATCAGAGTGAGGAATGTTAATGTACAGGGACGTAACATCCATGGAGATGAGAAAACTGCCGGTTGGGACCTCGAGGCCTGAAACCTGGTGGAGAAAGTGACCTGTATATTTTACGTATGAGTGGAAAGTCTGGTGGTTGTGCTTTGATGAGGTGGTCAAAAAAACTGGATATTTTTCTGTAACCGTTCTATTGCTGGATACAATGGGGCGACCCGGATTGTTTTCTTTGTGTATTTTAGGTAGGAGATAGAAACGTCCTGGCTTAGAATTTTGAGGTAGCATTGCTTCATACATCAGATTGGTTATTTTCTCATCAGGCAGAAGGACATTGCTGTATCCACAATTTCAGCTTCAAATCGCAATGTTGGGTCGTCTGTGAGCTTGCTGTAGAACGTCGCGTCAGCTCGCTGTCGCTGTTCCTTGTTTAGTTAGTAAGCCTAGTTTATAATTACCAAAGTCACGCCTTTGTCTTCAGGTTTTATTACAATGGCAGTATTCTCACTCACGCACGCCCTGTGCTTCACGCTCGTCCTTAGCGAGGTTGCCGCGGATTGGGCAACGGTTTTTCGAACTGTCTGATTATATCTTTCTGCAGGAACGAAGTGTAGGATCAAAGTGGACACCAAATGAGCAACGGGATAAGCATTTGGATGTATAGATTGTGGCCGTACAAAAAGATATATTCACAGAGTTCAAAAAACGGTTGCCCATACGCCGCAACCTTGCTCGGGACGAGCGCGAAGAACTGAAGTGCCTTAGTAAGGATACTCCCATTGTATGAAAACCTGCAGACAAAGTCGGGGCTGCGGTAATTATGAACAATACTGATTATCTAAATGAGGGACAGCGACAGCTAGCGGACGAGACATTCTACGGCAAGCTCACAGACGACCCAACATTGCGGTTTGAAGATGAAATTATGGACACACCAAAGCCCTTGCTGCGTGCTCGGAAAAGAACCGATTCGATGTATGAAGCGATTCTACGCAAAAATTCTAAGCCAGGACGTTTCAATTTCCTACCTAAAATACACAAAAAAACAATCTTGGTTGTCCCATATGATGCAGCAATGGAATGGCAACAGAAAAATATCTAGTTTAATTGACCACCTAATTAAAGACATCCCCAGATTTCCCCTCCTACGTAAAGGATACATGCTATTTTCTCCGCGAGGTTTCAACCCTCCATGTCCCAACCGCCAGTTTTCTCGTCAGCATGAATGTTACGTCCCTCTACATTAATATTCCTCTCTCTGATGGCATTCTTGCCACAGTCTCATGCTACGGTGACTCTAATTTCTCCTTGGACATAACCCCTGGAACCTTTAAAACCCTCCTCCATTTCGTCGTTGAGTACAATCATTTCGAATTCTACAATAGCCACTACCTCTAAAGAACGGCACAGCCATGGGTACTAAAACAGCACATACATACGCCAATATCTTTATGGCCTCATCAGAAATGGAGTTTACTGCAAATTGCTGTCGAAAAGCTTTGATTTATAAACGATTTCTCGGTGACATCTTCCTTTGAAATAATGTTGAGGCAAGCCTCACGAATTTACCTCAGAAATCAACTCTCTGCATCCGTCAATTAGGCTGACCTATGAGATATCAACTGAAGCCACAAATTTTGTGGATGCCAATCCGATATTGCACCAAAGAAAAGTCTCAACAACATTGTATAGGAAGCCCACTGACCGCCAAATATACCTTCACTTCTACAGCAGTCACCCCCGCCATTGTAAACCAAGTATACTTTATCAAAAGCACACCTGTACCGCCGGATATGCTAAGGACGGGACGAATTTGCAAAAACATTCTGAGGACCTAAATACCTCCCTGATTGGTTAAAAATATCCTGAAGACATTATTGACGATGCGATTAGTCGAACACGCAATTTACGAAGAGAAGACATTCTGACTGAAACCCTAAAAGAAACCCACCATGAGACTAACCTAGTCCTTCCGTACTCGTCCAAAACTTCCCAAGTAAAGAACACCTTGAGACAACGTTTTAATATCATTAGGCAGAGGAGCGCTTGTCGACTGTTTTTCAGGTGGCCCCTCAAGCTGTGTACACACGGGCCAGAAACTTGAAGAATTTTAAGTGCGAATGCACTTCTTACGCTACCCTGAGTCAAGCTTGTGCCGCCGTCCGTCTTCAGCCGCAGGTGTTATCGCGCGCGCGCCTCCTCGCCCTTAGCAACGGCGCGGAGCGGAGGGGAGAGCGTGCGTAGCAACGGCGCCTTGACGTAGTACGCCACGTGACGTCGCGCGCTCTCGCCTCCTCTCCCCTTCCGCTCGCCGTGACGTCACGCGTTCTCGCCTCCTCTCCCCTTCGCTCGCCTGCCGTTTGCGCGCTCTCGCCTCCGTCTCCCCTTCGCTCGCCTGCCGTTTGCGCGTTCTCGCCTTCCTCTCCCCCTTCGCTCGCCTGCCGTTGCGCGTTCTCGCCTCCTCTCCCCTTTCACTCGCCTGCCATTGCGCGCTCTCGCCGTCTCTCCCTCTTCGTTCGCCTGCCGTCGCACAGGGCGAGGGTTTAAAGGCGAGGCTGTCGCGGTCCGAACGTGATCACGCGGGGGTGTTAATGTAACTAACGGGCAAATGCCACCAAATTTCAACAAACTCCCCCTCATAGCATAACCCGTGCATTCGCACTTCCTCATGCTCCCCTTCGGGGAAATGTGGGGGAATTTTTTTTAGTCAGGGCAAAGACAGAAGTACCTGGGCGAACTCTCGGCTGTCGGCTATGGGGCAAGCAACGCTGTAAAATATGTCTCCCCACGGAGACCATCAACATGACCCCAGGCCACTAGGTCAAACTTTAAATATGAAATAAAGAAAACTTTATCTGTGACACCCATAATGTTAGCAACTAACTCCGTTTCCTTGTCTGTGTGGGCGAACATGTTGGCCAAGCAAAAACATCTTTCCGCAAAAGGTTTAACAATTGCAAGTCGCACGTAAAAGGCCTCCCCCTCATTATTCTGTCGGGGTATCTGACTACCCGGTAATTTGTTTGCAAAAATACAGGCCATTCTTATTCATTCCGGCTTCCGCACCACATACGAGCTGTTACAAAGAGAATCATTCTTTACTCATAAATTCCGTACCTTTGCTGAAGGCATAACTGAGACCACACGGACATTGAGTTGCTTTCGAAACCACCATGATATGTTTTGATGGAGGACGAAACGAATATTCATGCAATAGTTTTTTTCCTCTTCTTTTTTTTGCTCTTTTAAGTTCGTAGACCCCATACTCCGCCCCTGAAGGGATCAACGTTGTGCCGGCATTTGTGAGAAGACGCAGATGGGGAGACGGTGGAGGCGGTGCGGGACGGTCCGCGTGGCAACTGGCCCTCCGGTGGCGGTGAGGTAATAAACCTGTCTCCGCCTGTGGTTCTTTACGACCGTAAATCGGTTTTTACGGAAACCTTCAGGACCATTTCACTCAGATGGACCCCTTACGAGCCTCCGCGCACTGGGAACTCACTGACCCTTTTTTCAAGGCTGTCCAGGAATGTTTCTTTTCTCTAAAAGCTTCGTTCGCCCGCCTGTGGGCCATCTGGCTCTTGTCTCTGTCTAACGACGGTATCAAACCGCATTAACCAATGCTTTCTTTCGTTCGTTTTTAGCATTGATCACCAGTAGACAGAGGTTGGCATGCTTCTCTGCCATCCAGAGCCATTTAGTTCAGGCTTTCGAGCTTAGGCTCTCCAAATGTTATGCATCACTCTCTCTCCCTCTGCAACCAGACGCAGCACGCCGTTATTTTCTGTAGACGCATATTGCTTGATCTTTATGCGTCTGTTTTATGTCTAACAATTCCGCAACTGTGCCTCCTTCCCATTTACAACCTTCCTCTCTCCCTTCCTCTTTTTCCCACCTCCTGTAGTATAGTTACGATGTGTTTTTGTTACTCTCCCACTCTGTTACTCTCCCCGAGGGTTATCATTGGCGAGGGTGAGGAGAAGGTAGCCCTGAGAGGAAAATTGTGTACTATAAGCGTTTTTCTGTATATTAAAAGATAACCCCCCCCCCCAAAAATAATTGCCACCTTTAGAAACTCTTGGAAACACCATATATATATATATATATATATATATATATATATATATATATATATATATATATATCTATATATATATATATATATATATATACATATATAGTAAAAAATATGTATAGCTTATAACAAAACTGTTTATTTTGTTTATTTGTCGCGTTTCGGTTGGTCCTTGGTCAATTTGAGATGACACGCAACAAGGTAATGGCGTGAAATAAAAACAATTATGTTCAATTCTCTGCAAAAATTTACGACTAGAAAGCTAGCGGTGGTGTAAAAGTTTCCACAAATTAAGCGCTATTGCAATTTAACGGACACTAGCACTATGGCGAAAATTGTAGGATAACATGTTAACAGTGGGATGGTTTTCGGCTGATTCAAGGACTATAAATTTTGTGGTTTGTTTGGGATGCTATAACGCTAATGCCTATTCGTCTTTTGACCAAACTAGCATTTTGTGTTGCGATATTTACTGGTGTACGCACCGAAGTAGATTGTCGCGCCATGCATCTAACTTGCGGTTAGCTTGCACAGAAGATAGCTTCCAGAAATCGTAACATGACACGGGGCTCTTTGTCAGCGAGGAAATTTGCATCGGCAAGCATTTGTGTTGCACCGCGTGCTGTAGTTCCTCTTTACTCTCCACCTAAATAAAGCCTACCTCTATCTAGTATACATGCTAATTAGAGCAATCTTATACCGCGCGTTTTAACTGTCTGATTCGATGGGATGAGCCTACAAAATACAGCTTATCTATTATGGGCGCACTTAACAAGCCAGCCCCGTGCTGCACTGGCATGTGCATGCGGTTTTTAGAAGTGCGTCAAGCCCTCATCAAAAGTATTTTGAAAGCAATTTTTATAGACAACTGGGAGATCCAAAGCAAAATATAAATAAGACAATTTGAATTGGCTCGCCCAGGCAGTCACTGTTCGGAGTGCATAGGCACTAGAAAATGTTCGCTTTTGGGGGTGTTTTTGTTTGTAGTGGAAACTGCAGGCGGGTCACTTCACGTCACTTATAAGCGCTATTCCCCTAAAGAAGCTTCAGTTTCATAGGCATGCCAGGTGTCAAGAAGAAAAAAACATTACTGAACACCACCTGTTGATGTTATGAACTACCTGAAAAAAAAAGAAAGTGCAAAGAAAGTCGCATATATATGGTGAAACTAGAAAGAATATTTACAAGTCTCCGTATATACCTGCTCTGAGCGGCCTTTCTGAAAAACGTAAATTAGAGCGCGAAACAAGTTTTGCCTCTGTACCCATGTGAACTGGTCCAATTTGTGATAAGTCTACCTTCAAGGTCTTTCCCTTCTGTTTCGTGGAAAACTTCTTCTGTATGACTTGCTCAGCATCGGTCTTCTTTGTTCTTTTTATGCTCCACTGTTTCCTTTTTTGATTGTAAATTCCAATTCACAAAGAGATCTAGCTTTATAGGAGTTATTTGAAGGCTATAAAAATATCAATTCCTAAAACAAAACAGATTGAGCTACTTGTGTTGGAGCAAGCGTACCATGCTTTGCAAAACATGTTTAGGCACAAAACAAACACCATTGAACGGATGCATTTTCCTAAGAAGCGGAAGCGTTGGAAATGCCACGTCTATTCCGAAGCATAGGCTTTATGTTCCAGGAATGATAGATTCTAAGTATGAAAGATGTCATTTACAAGAACGCTAACAATCAAGTGCCCACAAAGTTTGGGATACCTTTCTTGCCTTTATTTGTTGCCTAGTTGGTAATCGAGATGGGGAATGTCGTTTTTTAGAATCAACAAATTGGTTTTCTGAAAAACCCAAAACGGCGAATCCAATAAATCTCATTTGGTGTAGAAAAAAACATATATTCATAAATCTTGAATGGAGAATTTTATTTTTTTGATAAAACGGGAAATAAGCCTAGCGTGTACAAATATTACGCGTTGTTGATTCTGGGGCAAGAGGAAATAATAAAGGATTGTAAGCAACGTCTGCAAGTGCACAAGGCTGGATTCCCATGAAGGCTATCTCTTGCATGAATTAGAGGGGTAATGTTAGGCTTTTCTAAAATGAATTAGGAGAAAGTACGTCTAGAACGACAAATTATTAAAAAAAGGCCTTAAAATATGGCGTGGTGTATTTTCGACGACAACCTCATGAAATACGCTTGCATAATTTAACCAGAAAGTGGAAAAGGCAGCACATCTAATTTTGATGATGGAGAACGGTTGGGACCTCTGCCTACCACAAGTGGCAATGAATAGATAGAAAGCTAGCGAAAGAATTTTTTTGACAATAAAAAAAACGCTTGTTTTCTAAAGCGAAATGGTTGTGCGAGAGGTAGGGCGTGCGAGAGGTAGGATTCCGGCAGTGAGTAATATTACGCTGGGGACTGTACAAAAATCAGAAACGTATGTAGCAACAACATGTATTTAGCGCTTTGATCCGGTCAATACACCTTCTTAAAAAGCTAGTCTAAAAGACACGTGCTTCCCTAAAACCTTTTATATTTTAACAAAACACAATTTGCCAGAACAGTACTTGAAATTACCTAGCTTTTGTAGAATTATTAAGCACCAACCATCAATACCGACGGCAATTATTTAACTAAACACAGCTGAAGCCATGCATTTCTTATAGGGCAGAGGAAAAGCATCAATGCGTAAGGAAATAGTGACAACTTGCCTTAATTTTGTCCTGAAATCACAAGCAGGTCAGGCTGTTTACTCAAAAAACTGAAGAAACTAGAAAACAATATCTTTAAAAAATCAGGGGGAAGCAAATACTTTTGAAACAAAAACAAGCGTGCAACACGAACAAACACATGCAAGATACCACGCAGTGATTCTTCAACTGGCTATTATTGCAATCGCTTTTTATACCCGAAAAAACGCGCGCTTATTATATTTCGAAGTAAAGCACCTTTAATGAGTATGTTTGATACAACACTTTTGCAGGGTATTTATTTGGTATTTAAACGAGCGAGAGGCACAATTATGCTGGTCACCCAAAAATGTATGTTTTACTAGAAGTAGAACTTGAGTTTTAAAATATAGATAAAAAGCATTTAGAAATTACTAAAATGCATCTGACGTAGCAACAAAAAATATTTGTAATCCTGCCAAACATTAAAGAGGCCTTCAATTAGTGAATTTTCAAATGTTGTTCTTTGAGTTGCTTGGAGATCCCGCTGCTCGTTTTATCAAAGTAACTCGGAATACATATTGCCATATAGCCAAGAACGACGCTAGTTTCCTTCAAAGAACAAACCTTTATTACAGAGAAACTGTGCTCCACATATACCTAAGTATATACAAGTGGTGTCGAAGCAGGAAACGAAGTCGCGTGCATAGACAGGCCTCGGCAATTGAATGGCGCACTATCTGGCCAGTGAGCTAATATTTTTCGATGTGATTGTTTCGCGAATCATTTAATTACATCGAGACTTCCCCTCTTCCGGTTTTCAAAATCAAACGCATCACTAAATATCAGCAATAAGACAGCCGAGTCCTGCCTGTCTCCTTCTGCTAAACTAACGAAATTTCTAGCCATTACAGCACTGTAATCACGTGACCAGTTATTCTCGGAGCGTTGCTTGGGGAAAAGCGCCGAAGTTGGAGGAACGTGCTCCGCCGCGTCGCTCAGTTTTCCATCGCTGCCCAGAGCACCGTTACTTCGGCAATAAAAAAAATTGGTTGCCTGGCAACCAGACACAAGCCACTCTCAAAGTCAGTAACTGCGGGGAAAAATGAGTAAACGCTCTGTGGTCGGGTAGCCACTGAGCTCGGGTTCCCACATTACCACATAGAGACGAATAAGGCGACCACTCACTTCCAATATTAGTCGAGCGATTCATTTTATCATAGAGTTCAATGCGGATTATACTAGAAGAAATCTGCCGCTGCAGTCTTGCGCCCTCGTCTGGGGCGCTATTGCAGCTAGCGATGTTCCTCGCCCACTGGGCTTGGTTAGCCACCTGGCTATTGTTTTGTGTGAAAGCACATACTACAAAGATGCGTAACATTATTGTTAACATGCACAAAGCTTGCTAGTATTCACTGCCTAATAAACCTTTTTTACCTTCATTTTATTATTATCAATAAAAATATAATAATATTTTACAGTATTGTTGTTGGTTTTTTGCAGCCAGGGGTAATTTTTTATCCTGTTCATGAGTCATGCCGAAAACAACTGGACCGTGCCTGCCTTGTGTAAGACGAAAATCTCGGTGAAGCCCTGCTAGCTTAAGCGGTGGCGCCAGATTTCTCTCTAGTACAGAGTATATTACGCTCTGAGGCGTTTGAGATAAGAAAAATACACCAGAACACAACAGATCAAAGAAGGTTGATTCATTCTTGCCACGTCGGGGCGACACGCCATGTATTAAACGAGAGAACCCGTGCGGCATAACAAAAAATAATGCAACACGCGCTTTCTTTCTGCAACTCATAGCACAGCCGGGCATAGCCGGATGGTAAAAACAAAGCGCATAAACAACATACTACATCCCTGGTTTGGGGCATTATCCTCCGGTAAGAGCGCGTCGACCAGATGCTGAAATAAAATGAAAACCTAACAAAAGGGGCCCCTCATATTGCGTGGTAACACTTGAGAGGAATTACGTGGGCGCAGTCTGGCCGCGTGCGTCGTCATGATGTGCCGGAAGAAAAACGCGCGGTGAACCGGTTCGTGTCCACAATGGCCTGACAGAAGCTTGTCAGTGATTAGGCGTCGTATTATGGCCGTTCAAACCTACAGATCACCTGGGTGATACTTGAGTATATGCGACAAAGGCTGTAGTTTAGGGTATCCGCCAGCTGCTGGCCAGTAGTACGTACGCCAGCAAGCTGACGGGCGTCTTGCACACACTGTAGATAAATTGACGGCCGCGTTAAGGTCGTATCCTAGGTGTGGCCGTATGGAGTGGAACATCGACGTCGCCTTTCTACCATACACAAGCTAGCATGGAGTCATTCTTTTAGTTTCCTAGAGCTCTGTATTGTACGTATCCCACTCCGTACTGCGTAATAAGCTCCCGTGTTCAGAAGAATAACTACATCAAAGCCGTTAATGGGTAGCTGGACATAGAACGACAGTTTACACGAGTTTTGAGTGCGTTTGGGAGTGAGGGTATTGGTCTTTTCGTATAGACGGTATGCCGCTAGGCGGCGAAATTGTGGTCCTAGTAAGTGCAGACTCTGTCATGGTACCTTTTGTCGCGGAGTTAGGGAGTTAAATTAACGTTAGGTCGCTTTGTCTGCTGATGGTCCCGTCGTAAAGCATGATATTCGGCGTGTTTTTGCGTGTTTGGAGGGTTTTTCGTTTTTCGTCATAGTGCCGCTTCACCTCCATAAGCTTCTGCTTTTGTTTTCGCCTACGTTAGCTGCAGAATATGCTGCGGATGAATTCTGCACTGGTGCGGCGGCGCAGCGATCCGCATGGTTTCGGCGATGGCGAATGGTTGAAACGTGCGGGACCCTATTTGGTGTGAGACAGGTATTCGTCGATGTCGGTCGGGCGTTCCATTCTCCTTGTAAGGGGCGTATTGCATCGACGGGGAAATCTCGCAGTCCGAGTTCTTGTATGTACATTGTTGGTTTATGTGACTAGCTGGTCGGCAGAGATTCCACACAGGGCAACGATCTGGAGGTCGCCACATGTCTGCATTCAAGGCAGTGGTGTATTTATAGCTAGTGGTCGGGTGGGTGGTGTTGGGCGGTGGTACGGCGGATTTCTGGGAGATGAACTGCGGAAGGGTGGGAAGGTGAATGGCTGTGGTCTAGGTCATAACATTGCATTCACGGGTTTCCGACAAAATCGACATAACCAGTGGATGTTACACGTCCTCACGAATCATTTAGGTGAGAACAGGAGAACAGCAGTGCCACCGTCGCTCGAAAGGGCTTCCTCGGGTGTTTACGAACTACCTCACGGGTTGTGTCTTGGACACTTAACTGTAATTGCAATTGTTTGGATGTCATTGGTCACAAATCCGCTTAGGTTAGAATCATAATGTCGCGAGCGTATGTCAAAGTCTTTATTGTAGTAAAGGCCTCGGACAGAAATTTATTGACAATTTTGTTCGCTAGCGAAAAAGCCAGCGAAAAAGTCTTGCTAGCAACGTGCATCAAAAAAAGTAATATCTTGTCTTGCCTCATCTCTGATTAAGCGCCATGAAAAAATTGCACCACCTCTTTAAGGAACATTGCGAACCCTTTGACAGGGTGCTGTGTGTGCGTTTGCAGCAAAAGGCAGGCTTATTCCCTCCACACAACCCTTGTGAACATGGTCCAGGACTTATGTTTGAAGTGTGCAGGACGTCAGTGAGCTCCTGTGGTTATTTAAAATATTGCAGGCTCATCACCTCAATAAAAACACATCCTTACAATACTAGACGTGCCGCATTTTCTAAACCAGTCCTCACAGTTTTCACATTCATATCCCGGAACGATCGTGGTTCTCTGGGGTGTGGTAAGACAGTGGGAGGAGTGGCATCTTGCCCCATGCTGTTGGATCCGCGTTCTTTCTCTTGGTTCTTTTTGGTGGGAGACTAAATTCTGCCACCAAAACATGGAACGGGAGGAGATGGAGTGAAACTTTATTTTTGATCAGAATAAAAGAGAGTTAGGACCTGTGGCCCTCCGCACAGGTAATGTCCCTATTCCGGGACCCCATTGGTCAATGCCGCCACTCTCGCCCGTCGAACTAGAGCCCTTTCAGACTCCAGCCCCGAGCAATTGAGCAGGGCTGCCTCCCATGCCTCTCTGGTAGAGCAAGGGTTGGGGGATAACGCAGGGTTGCGCTGGCATGCCCACACCATGTAGAAGGTGTCGAACACCTCCCCACAGCACAAACACCACCCATCTGTTTTAGGGTCGACATGCTTTGCTGCTGCAGGGCACATGAATGTGCTCGTCTACAGGCGCCGCCGTATTCGCTCATCGTCCTTGCTCCGATCCTTTGCAAGGGCCGGGTAAAGCCGGCGGTTATCGCTGTAATGGTTTACGATTTCTCTAAACCACAGAAGTGGTTTGCTAATCTCCGAGCCGGGAGAGCATGGGTGAGGCGCCCGGTGGGTAAGTGCTCGGGCAGCCGCGTCCTCGTTACCTCTTTATACCCTGATGCCCCGGAGACCACACAATTTCTTTAGGTGCGGGGTCTACGAACCGCACCACTCGTTTTAAAATTCTGTAGGACAAGGATGGTACCATGCCCGCTAAATAGCTTTCACAGGCTCGGCGAGAGTCCGTGATTATTGTCCTTGACTTCGGGTGCGAGGCCACGAGCGCTATGGCAATCGCCTCGGCTTCCGTGGAGTTAGGAGCCCGGTAGGAGAGCCCAGCGACTTGCTTGTCCCTGTGAATTACAGCGGCAGTAAAGAACCCTAGAGGTGATGGTGCTAGCCACATCGACGTAGAACACACCTCGCCCATTTACGAATTTCTTTTCCAGGGTCTTAGCGTGTGCTTCCCTCCTGCCTTCATGAGTGTGCTTTTCCATGTTACGCGGAAGTGGATGCACCCAGAGCCTGTGCCGCCACAACTCAGCGGAGTTTGCACGTCTCCTCTGGGATGCAATCATGTTTGATTTGTAGGCGATTAAGCAAGTGGCGCCCAAACGCCGTTTGTGCGAGTCTAGTGTACTGATTTGTTAGATGAGCCTTTTTCAGCCCTTGTTACGAATTGAGCACTCCCAGGGCCGATAACCTGGTGTTGGAGGTAGCCACCGGGGAGGTCAAGGGCTCGATTTGCAGCCTTCCAAGTGATGACGTCAATTGCGATTCTCGTGTTAGTTTGTTCGTACGGAGGTAGGGTACGGTGTAGAGGATCCTAATGATTACAAAGGCATGGGTGAGCCGGAGCGCGTCCCTGCCTCGTAACCCGCTGCGCTTGTTGGTTACGCGTTGTATCATCCGTCCGACCTGTTCACCTGTTCGCTTCATTTGGCAATGGTGGTCTCTGGACTAAGTTTGTTGTGAACAAGCAGGCCCAGGATCCTAATTTCTTCAACTTCTCTGATAGAACCACCTGTTAAAGAGATGCAAAGCCTTGTGTTCTCTGCAGGATTGGGTTTAATATGCAAAAGTTCTGATTTTGTTGGGGCACATTGGAGGCCGGAGTCATATAGCATAGCTTTCGACCATGCTGGTAGCCTTTTTGAAGGCGGTCCTTAATTTCCCCAAGGCTGCCTTCTGTGCTCCAGATTGTTATGTCATCCGCATAAATGGCACGTTGTATACCCTCTACCTAAGCTAATTTGTGCGGCAGCAGCTTCATAGCGATGTTAAAGAGTAGCGGCGATAGGACCGCTCCTTGTGGAGTACTCCTTGTACCTATGTTATATGGACCGTACTCCTCATCTTCGATCCTCAGGAATGCTTGACGATTGGATACGAATTCTCTGACGTACGCAAAGTCTTTCTGACCACAATCCGTTCTACTTAAGTTTTATAGGATGCTGCTGTGCCGGACGTGTCAAATGCCCCCTTGGAGATCTAGGGCAATGAAGGCTTTATCGTTTTGTCGCATTGTAGTTGGTCGCATTACGTCGCGGTGTAGCTGGAGAAGGACGTCCTGTGCTGACATATGTGGGCGGAACCCTAACGTAGTGTCAGCAAAGAGGCCCGTGGACTCAATGTGTGGAGAGAGACGATCCCGCACCATCGCTTCCATGAGCTTACCCGCGCATGAGGTGAGCGAAATTGGCCTCAGATTATCAATATTACCAATTTTTCCTGCTTTTGGTATAAAAGTGACCAAGGAGGTATTCCATTCTAGGGGGAGTGGACGGCCGTCCCAGATTTGATTTATGTGATCTAACAGTTGCAAGTAGGCCGAGTCCGAGAGTTTCGCCAATAGTTGGACTGTTATACGGTCTCTTTCTGGGGCCGTAACTCGGCGCATCTAAGATAAAGCTGCCCGAAGATCTTGTAGTGTAAAGGGGTATTCATGTCTGGGTTCTGCTTCCCTGTGTATTGATACTCAGGTCCATTGGAGTCTTCCGTGCGGCAGAGATATCTGTCACATAGAGTATCCGCGAGTTGGGTCGTCGTACCTTGGTACTCGTGTAGGGCTCTTCGGAGTTGACGTTGTGTTTTCCCTCTCGTCTGGGTTGGGTCAAAGAGACTGCGAAAAAGGCGACATGTCCCCTTGGATCCCATTGGACGCGCAGCTGAATTGCATCTCTCTATCCAATTTGCGTCTCTAATTTGGACAGCGTATTCTGCCGCTTTTTCAGTCAGTTCACTGATGCGGGCTCGAAGTTTACGATTAAGTTTCTGTTTGTTCCATTAGTTAGTAAGGCTCCGGAGTGCCTCCCATATATGCATCAGATGGTTGTCCACAGTTGGGTTCTTTTCGGTGGTCTGAATTGTTGTAACGTGTTGCCATTGTAAGGCAGTGATCTTTTTCGCCCACTCCGTATAGCTGCCTGTGAAGAGAACAGGTGGAACTTCTTGCAGCCTAAATTCATGCCAGTTGGTTAGTTTGGCCTGGCCCCACTTTCTTCTAGCAGCCTTCGCCAAGAGGGTGATCCTAAGGAGCCAGTGATCGCTAGCGAGTGTCTCCTCTTCGTTTTCCGAAGTAGCGTCTCTACTATTTTTAACTAGGAATGGGTCAGTACACGTGTCGCAAGTTACCGAGTTTCCCATACGCGTGGGAGATGCCGGGTCCATGAGCAGCGTAAGTCGAAGCGTGGAGATTAACTCCGCTAACCTTTTGCATCTGTGCAAGATCCATAGACCTGAAGCCCCTCCACGTATTAATAATAAATACTAGTAGACCTATACACCGTTGTCATTCTTATTAAAGAACCACATCTTGCGCTAAGGAAAACCGTATGTGTCGAGCGTTAGGTTAAAGCCGAACGTTCGGCTAGTCATGGTTGTATATGTATTACCATGCCACCTGTGACGAAGCACAGCGACCAAGAGAGAAGCACACTGGAATTGATGATTGATTTTGCGTTTAACTCGCCAACGCCACGCAGGTGATTAGGCGCGTCGTCAGCCAGACCTCCTGATTAATTTTGACCACCTGGGGATATTAAACGTGCGCCGAAGTATCGAACAAACTGGTGTTTTCGACTTACGCCTCCTTCCGAGAAGCGGCCACCGCGGCGGGAAATTGAACCCGCGTTCATAGGATCAGCAGAACAACGCCAATGTCTATGTGCCGCCACGCCGTGTAAGGACGATTTTTTCGTCCTCCCTGTCTTCATTACGTGGTGTTACGGTTTCAGGCAAGTGTTCACCTCGGCGGTACAATAAAATAATAGTGGTGCGGCCAATTTAAAAAAAAAACAGATTTAGCGCATTGTGTGCTTTAAAATTGACGTAGACATTTGGCCCAAGTACATTAAAATTCGATAAAAAATGATCGCTGACGTTGGGGCAAATATGCTTGGGACTAGCCCATTCAAGGAGCCTGAAATACTGGTTTGTTGCGTAAGGAGAAAATACAATTATTACCTTCCTTGATGCTCAAGTGGATACAGTATAAGAGTGTGTATTTGTTACCGTGCTTTTTGTTTGTACTAGCTGCCTCCCAGTACGTATTCAGGGAACACATTCGCACAATAATAAACGTACTACCTTTGTTATCACATCCATTTTTTTAGTTTGTGGAATATTGAAACTGTGCTCAATGTTTAAACCTGCTTTAGTTTCCCCGCACTGCCTTTATACTTTTATGTCCACACAGTTACTATTTACATGCTACTACTTGTATTTCTGTCAACCGTGAGAGCCGCGCCTTTATTGAAAATATTTGATGAGGTGTGTGTTGATGTTGTCGGGCAGTAGTGTCGCGGATCAGCTCTTGTGTAATGATTATCAGATAAGCTGCCACAGGTTTAGTGACGAACCCGATAGTTTACATCTGGATTTCTTTTTATTTTAATTGATTGATTGGAAGTTTTAACGCGCCGACGCAACGCCTACGATGAGGCGCCCCGTAGGTGATGGCTCCGGATTAATTTTGACCCCCTTGGGATCTTTAACGTGCGCCGAGATCAATTACATGAGAGTGTTTTTGCTTTTCGCCTCCATTAGAAAATTGGCCGCCACAGCCGGGAATCAAACTCGCAACATCCTGCTCAGCAGGACAACGCCTTAACTTGTTGTTTTTTTATTCTGTCGATTGTAACCTCTGTGTCACGGTTATAGTTGTCTGCTATATTAAAAGCACATATTTCCTTATCTCATTGAGCGATTCGCCGTCCCGGTGAATTTGACCTTCATGTGAACGCAGCAAAGCCGTATCCTGGCGCCGCGTCGCGTTACGCGTCGGGCTGAGCTCCGCCGACGAGCGTGTTCGCCCATTGCGGCTCTGCGCTGGCGCTCACCGAAGCGGCTTCTTGCTGACCAAGTGACTCGCCCATTGCATGAGAGTTTGGCCCTTCATCAAAGTGAGGCCGGGACATGTTGTGCGAGCTTTGCGCGGCAGTGGGAGGCTTTCAACCGTCGTAGGCCAGCGGTGTCTGACAACCCAGCAGATATAATGATGATGGTTGCGTTTTTATGGCACAAGGCCGACTAAGGGCAAAGAGCGCCAGAGAAAAGGTTATTTAATGAAGTGAAGTGGTTACCACAGAAAGGGTAGGTAAAAAAAACGTGTAAACCGAACATAGTAAAATCAATTAAATATAATGTGATGGCTGGTGTATAGGGCCAGATTTGATTATGCGTGGTAGGAAATGAGGTTTAAATACTTAACGTCTGACAAGTAGTCAAACACACGTTTCACGGAAAACATTGCATCGTCAACCACAAAGAGCAATGGATGTAGGGGAATATGTTGTCTGTAGAGTTCTCTGAAGTGTTTGTGTCGTGTTGTGTGAAGTGCCTTGCATGTGATTAGTATGTGCACTACAGATAGGGTTTCTCCGCATCTGCTGCACTGGGGTCTAGAAGATCCCGTCAGCAGATACGAGTACGTTGCATGGGTGTGCCCTATCCGCAGCCTACCCAAGGCGACTTCCGTGTGTCTGTTGTGTGAGTCAGTATTGTTTCGTCCCAAGTGTGGCTTTATTACGTGTAGTTTGTTATCTGTCTGTTCATTCCACTGTGCTTGCCATTTCCGACGAAGGTGCTGTTTTATTTGTGGCTTAAGGTCACTCTGTGGTGGTCTTGTTATATCTACTGTGTTCTATAGTGCAGCAACTGTGGCCTTCTGATCCGCTACCTCATCGCCAGCAATCCCAGCATGGCCTGGAACCCCGCACAACACCAAAACAAGTTTTTGAACATATATAGACATGATAGCGTTGAAAACCATATGAAAAATTCAGTTTTTGCATGGCTATTATGATGCCAATGCGCGCACTACGCTCGAGGAATCTGTATATATGATGGACTTAGAGATTTTGTGTTCAAGAATGTGTTGTGCAATGTGTAAGATGCCATATGCTTCAGCTGAGTAAATTGTGGTGTATGTGCTCATGGTTCTGCATGCATCAAAGTTTGGTCCATGAGCAGGGCAAGATACTATGGTTGCAGTTTTTATGCGTCACTATAAAATTCTGCACATTGATACTTGTACTGCAGGGACAAGAAGTGCTGCAACATTGCAGTTTGTAATACCCTGGTTTTACCAATATTCGTGAAAGACAAGTCACAACACACAGGTTGAAGCTGCCAGGGTGGTAAAACGTCAGTAAAAGAGGATGTGTAAATGTCTGCAAAGGAGATGTTGAAATCCGAAGCTTCCTGTCTCACTCTAAGTGAGAATGGCAAAGGAACGGACGGGCTATTTACAAACACTGGTGATGTGGATGCATCATTAAAACAGGTTTAAAAGGGTGGTTGTTCATCGATGAAATTTTGAAAGTGTAGAGCAAGTCCATGTACGTTCGTTGGTCCTCAAGGCACCATTTGTTACATTCAACGTATAACTCTTTGCTGGGCTAGTGCGGAACGCACCCGACGCAATGCGGAGGCCCAAGTGGAGTACTGGGTCAAGCATCTTTAGTGTCGTTTTTGATGCCGACCCATACATGACGCTGCCGTAGTCTAACCGAGACCCGACTAAGGGGGTAAACACCCGGAGAAGCAGTTGTTTGTCTGCACCATAGGATTGATCTCAGAGGACCTTGAGAATGTTTAGTGTTTGGAGGCATTTATGTTTAGGTGCTTTGACGTGAGGTATGAACGTGAGCTTCTCATCAAATATGACACCTAAAACTTGTGCTTCCTTTTAACAGAAATAAATGCACGGCCAAGAGCAATCTCAGGGTCCGCATTAAGCGCTTGCTTGCGGGAGAACAGAACACAAGTACTTTTGGCAGGGTTCAGTTTAAAACCGTTAAGGTCCGCCCATCCAGCAAGCTTCTTAACACCGAGCTGTACTTGAAGTTCGCAAATAGGCACGTTACAGGATTTAAAAGATAATGGAACATCGTCTACATAGATGGAACAGAAAATGGTTAGTGGCAATCCCTTTCGGAGGGAGTTCATCTTAACTATAAACAATGGGCGTCTTAGAACTCCTCCTTGCAGCACACCATTTTCCTGCACATGTATCCCGGACAGGGATAACCCAACCTTAACACGAAATGTCCTCGTGGACATGTGACTAGAAATGGTATTTAACATATTCCCTGACACACCAAAGGACTTGAGGTCGCTAATGATGCCATATCGCCAGGCTGTGTCGTAGGCCTTTTCAAGATCAAAGAATACCTTAAGGCAGAACTGGTTATGAACAAATGAATCTTTTATGAAGTATTCCAACGCAACAAGTTGATTCGTTGGTAGATCGCCCCACCCTAAAGCCTGCCTGGCAGCTCTCGAGAAGACCGTTGTACTCAAGGAAGTACACGAGCCTGCGATTTATCTTCTCGAGCAGCTTGCACAGGCAGCTTGTCAAAGCGATGGGACGATAACTGGCGGGAGAGGAAGGGTCCTTCCCTTCCTTCGGGAACGCCACTACTATGGCCTCCCTCCAAGAGTGTGGAATCTGCCCCGAATGCCATATTTTATTGTATAGGTGTAGGAGTGTGTCTGGGTGTAGATGTTGTATCATGGTGTATGTAATCTTATCTACCCCTGGAGCTGAAGGTTTATATATGCTCAGGGCAACCCTAAACTCATAGAGTGGAAATTCAGAATTGTAACCAGATTTTTACCTGTAATTGTCATGTAGGGACTTTTTTTTTCACAAGCGGTTTTATGTTTCAGGAAAGTGTTTGTGTAGTGTGCAGAGCTGGAAACGTCTTGGAAGTGCTGTGCAAGTGTGTTAGCCTGGTCTTCCAGTGTGTCCCCTGTTGTACTGACCAGGGGCAGGCTGTGTGTCTGTTGTCCTTTTAGTTTTCGTATACGTGTCCATAATTGTGTGTGTCTGTGTAAGAGTTTATGGATGTCAAGAAGGTGTGCCAACTCTGTCGTTTTGCCTCACAGCGCACACGTTGTTTATCGCCTTGGCCCGTTTGAACAAGGGGAGGTTTCCCGACGTGGGGTACCGACGAAGGATACCCTACGCCTTGTTCTGGGCCTCTCGCGCCCGCCTACAGTCCTCATTCCACCACGGCCTCCGCTGGTGTCGCGGGGCTCCAGAGGCGTGGGGAATGGACATTTAGGCGGCGTCGAGGATGTGCACCGTGAGGAGTTGGGTAGCTTCTTGAACGTGTAGGTGTCCTATGGATGTGTGGTGTAGTTTCGATGTCTCTGTTAATGTGTTCCGGGGGGGGAAACCTTACTACCGGCCTGCACGTGGCCCCCCCTGCCGGCGGACTGGGCTGTGTCGGTCGGTTTCGGCTGTCCTGCTTTGGTCCGTCGCAATGGCAGGAGTCAGTGGTGTGGCAGGCCCACTGTATTGGGTATTCAACGCCCATGGGAGCTTGAGCAACTCCCAGGCACTCTGAGGGCAAGTGCCTTCCAAGAACACCGATGCGTGATGTGGACGCAGGCCCGGACAGCCTGGGTGGCTACCGAGGTTGGTGCTTGGAATGGTAATTCGAACAAAATTTGCGGTCGCAAATTTCTGTGGATCAACTATGATTCTCTTTGGCCGGGGGCGGTAAAGCGCCCCTGTAATCCAGTGTGGTGGAGGCCGGGGGGTCAATGTTGCGAAGTGCAACTGCACCAAGCGGTACAGTTTGTGTTATAGTGGCGCACGGTTGCTGAAGCAATGTGAGCGCTACTATGAGGCCGGGGGAGTGGCGAGCCCCTGTAACCGCAGCTAGGAAGGGGCCTATAAACACGAACCGATCTGCTCGCCGAGAGAGGTTACGAGCCCTTGTAACCCAAGTCATAGGGGTACATGCGGTACAGTTCGTTTTATCGTGCCATGCTGAAGCATGGGTACACACAATGAGGCCGGGGGTGTAGCGAACCTCTGTAACCGGAGCATGGAAGGGGCCTTTAAGGCGAACTGGTCTGCTGACCGAGGGAACTTGATGAGCCCTTGTAACCTTCAGTCTTGGGGGCGAGAGTGCAGAGCCACTGGGAGTTCCTCAGATGATCCCTTTTATCCCGAAAGATGGTATTTGGGGAGCAACTATGACTCTCCTTGGCTAGGGGAAGTAGCGAGCCCCTGTAATCCAGTGTCGGAGGAGGCCAAAGGCTGGGGGTGGTAACGCGCCCCTGTAATCCAGCGTGAGAGGAAGCCAGCAGGTCAATGTTGCAACGTAATCACTGCGCTCAAGCGGTACAGTTCGCACGTAGTGTTGGCGTACCATTTCTGAAGCAATGGGTAGACCACTACTGAGCCGGGGGCGTGCACATCCCTGTAACCATAGCTTGGGGCTCGTTCTGTTGAACTTGCGAACTGGTCTGCAGGCCAGGGGTTGTGAAAAACCCTTGTAACCTAATGTCATAGGGGCCAGAGCGTGGAAGTACGGTAACTCCACTAGACCACCTCGAGGAATCGGGGAGGCCGCACAATCCCTGCCCAGGGAGCGTGCAAAACGGCTGCCACTGCGGAGGTTCCTGGTACAACTGGAATCAGGTCCTACGCGGAGTTCGGGCGGTCGGGTGTCAACCCGGAACTTGGCAATGCGATTGAAGCAGGAAAGCGTGTCGAGAACGCTCAACTATGACTTTCTTTGGCTGGGGGAAGTAACGCACCCCTGTAATCCAGCGTGGGAGGAGGCCGGTGAGTCAAGTTGCGAAAGTCCCTAAGTGCCACAAACGTACAGTCGTTGTATTGGGAATACCGATTAAATTCGGGAAACCATTACGGGCCGGATGACTGGCGGCCCTTGTAACCGCAAGCTTTGGCGGGGCCAGTGACCTGATCGCTATAGGTCGGGGGGAGTGACATACCCCCGTAACCAAATGTCATGGGGGCTAGATGTTGTACAGTCCGTATGAGGCCGGGGGGGGGGGTTGCGCCCCCCGGTAACCTTGCTGCGAGGGGCCTATAAACTGATCTTTGGCTGTCACGGGACGTGCTACCAGGAGCTACTTGGTGTTCCGCACGACGAAAACGAGGAAAGGTGAGGTTAGTACACCGACCGGGGAAACTCTCCTTGCATAGTAACGGCTAGTAGGCCCGGACCGATCTCGTCCGCCGAGCCGCCCAGCCCAGCGGCAATGCCACAAGACTCTTGTTCCACTGAGCGAAAGAGTAGGCACACAGGAGGACATAAGAAAAGGGCTCGCAGAACAGCCCTGTGGGACCCTTGCGAACGTGGTTGGCTTGCCAACATGGATTTCAGTTCACGTTCGCATACAAACTTCCGGTGTCCGGAGACCGTGAAAAGCAGGTGTTGCAAGTACCCGTGTATAGTGGAAAGCTTCACTGGTGATTCATGAGTACCTTGTGCGGGACAGTTGATCGAGCACGTTAGTACGCATCGGCCTCAGAGCTGGGGGTCGGGGGGGGGCCCGACCGTCGCCACTAAATAGGGTACTTCCTGTCTCCGACAGTTGGGGCCCAGTTATCGGACCCTATGGGTGAGCGGTAACCCGTGGCAGGGGTCGCATATTTGGCAATTGGCACTGTCTGATGCCCTCGCTGAGCAATCAGTCTTGGAAGAGAGTCAGACAAAAGGATTGGAGCAAAATTGCTTCCCTCATTCCCACCCTTTTTCCCATAACCCATCCCGATGTCCAAGTTCCCGTTCCCAGCAACCCACCCTATCTGGCTTTTTCCTAGGGGGCACCAGAGGGGTCCCCCCGGGCTCGTCCCCCTGGCGGTCGGTCGCAAGAAAGTCTTTCCCGTTAATTTCTCTCCACCTTCGTGTGGACAAAATTCTCTTTGCCGGTTGGCCTGTTTTTGTACTGTTGCAATTAAGTATAACCGGTTGTACTTCGTGTGGTACCGGGGAGCTATTGAAAGGCTCCATTTACTCGATGTTAATGTGTTCCAGTTAGCTCGTGCCTCATTAAACCTAGTATGGGATGATGAACTGTTTGGGCCTTTACCTATATATGTCAGTGAAGTGGGGAAGTGGTCACTGCCATATGGGTCAGTGCCCACACCCCACTCAACACATGGAAAGAGAATTGCCGAACGAATAGCCAAGTAAAGATTTGAGTATGTGTTGTTTCCTATGCTATGGTATGTAGGCTGTTTATTTTTGAAAAGGCATGCTCCAGAGGATGTTAAAAACATCTCTATCAGGCGACCTCGGGCATCCATGCGAGAAGAGCCACAAAGAGAATTGTGTGCATTGAAGTCGCCTGTTAGGATGTATGGTTCGGGCAGCTGGTCGACCAGCGCCTCAAAGTCAGAGTTCAGAAGTGCATGATCAGGAGAGATGTAGATATAGCATACCGTTATCAACCTAAAATATATTATTATGCGGACGGCTACAGCCTCAAGGACGGTGTTCAAGGTGACAGGATGGCATGCTAAGTATTTGCGGGCGATTATGGCCACACTGCCAGAAGAGTGTGAGCAGCCAACACTGTCCTTTCTGTATACCAGGTAACTATTCAAGAAATTGGTGTGCTTGGAATTCAGATGTGTTTCCTGGACACACATTAAACTTGGATGATTGGCATGCAGAATCTCATATACGTCGTCAAGATTACTCCGAAGGCCTCGGCAGTTCCATTGAACAATGTTTTCTCTTCCCATTAATTAGTGTGAGAGCTACTGGAGTGTATATATTTATGTGTCATCTTTCGGGGCTGTGACTCTTGGATTGGGCTTTCTGGGCCTTTCTGTAGGCTTGGACGTCGAAGGCCGATCCTTGCGCTGCGTTGCAGACAGGGATGGCACTGACGTCCGATGTCCTGGGTGTACCCATCGAACCGGGCGCCCCGGACTTGGCCCCCTTTCGGGCGCCCTTCGTTCAAAGTCCGGTCTTCGATAATGCACTGTCCGGTCTTCGATAATACGTTTTACCAAGTTGTCTAAAGTGTGCAACGATCGGGCACACAGAACTCGAATGCCCGGCAGACAAGGCAGAGTTTCGCCGTGTGCATTGCGCAAGGAGACACTACAATAAACACTGCAACGCAGCAGAAGAGAGCTGTACATCCTGCCTAGAGCTGCCAGACGTGACCGAAGTGGTCGCTTACCATACCATGATGTCTTCCCAGTGTACGCCCAGAAGGAGAAAGAGATTCTTCAGCGAATTCTGGTTTAAATGGAGCACCCCTAGCAAGGAACCTGACTAAAAATAGGCGTGAAATCCACCTCACGTCCTCATATACACCTGTGTGCATACCTATCTACAGGAATCAGCTACCTATGTTGCAGTACTTGAAATGTTTCTTTTGTTACAAGGCGATCCTTCCCATTCACTTTCCTAATATAATCCGGCTCTTTTTTAAGGTATAAATGTCGCCCAACTCTGTCCAATGTTAATACTGGTGCCATCATTAGACACAATTCTTGAGTCCGAAATCACTTCTCTGCAACAAGTAGGTAATGGCGTGCGAATTCCTACCTAAGCATCTGATTCCACAATTTTGTATGACAAGCCCAAATGAAACCAGTAATTATTATGACATTGGGTGTTCCAACTCAAACCTTTGAAACCAAACTTGTTTTCTTGAATGCGAATCAATATGAAGAGTCTTAGAAATGAGGTTATGAAGTGAAGATGTTATTACACTCAGTTACATGTGAATTAGTCACCTTATTTCTTACGAAAACTTGGTTGACTGGGACTGACCCAATACCATTGCTCGAAGAGTACTTTCAATGAACCTGAGAAGGGAAAAAAAGCAAAGTCGTCAGTCTATGCAGAAAAGACATCATGAGTTTCACAGGTATTCAAAAATTTCCTGAAATTACCGATGATTTTGAATGCTTAGCTTTTCAGGTACGGAAAATGGCTATGTGCTAAATCTACAGAACTTCTACGGATGAGAAAACAACATTTTACACGTTCTTGGACCGATTATTGATCCATACTTGTTCGCACGGTAAATCGTGAGCTATTTTGGGTGATTTGAACATCGATATGACCTTAGAAGACGGAGAATCTCTTGAACAGAAAACCTTGTTATCTTGTCACGGTTGTGTTAATCACATGAAGTTACCACCTAGAATTCACACGAACAGTACCAGACTTTTGGATGTCTGTATATGTGATTGTGATATATCGACATGAGTTCTGACTGTAGACAATAGTGATCATTTTCCAGTTTTCTTTTTATCGAGACTCTATCTGTTATAGATGTTCTATACCTTCAACCGCGCTTCTTCCGTAAGGTCAACAACCGCACAACCGAACATTTCCACTAACTATCAGAACCGTTAGATTGGTCAATTGTTTATCGAGTAAGCGATGTGAATATTGTTTGTAATGTTTTCCTGCAATGCGTAGGGGAACACTACGATGCAGCCTTTCCTATACAATCTGCAAGTAAAAAGACCAAAAAGTGCGGAAACACAGGGTCAATTTAAATCTGTATAAACACCTAAAAAGAAAACAAATATAGTTTACGCACTTTTTTTTTACGAAGTATCCCGAATTACGCAAGGCATACATAGGGTTTCGAAACAACCTACACAGCGATTGAAAGAGACCAGAAGAGAATATCATGAATGGGTACTTTTGCACGCAAGAGGCCAGCCTAAAAGGGTATATAGGATACTGCTAAAATAACAAATGCAAAAACACTAGCGCAGCCGCAATTCCCACATTTAGATGGGGAACCGACAGAGAGCTTTCAGCTAACCCACTGCATGAATAGTCAATTTATTGATGCTGCTGCGCACCCAACGCACACTGAGAACAGCGACCGCAGCGCGACTGGCACTCAACGATTGGCCAGCTCTATCTACTCCGAGCCTACCGAAGATAACTAAGTACGGGAATTTATTGGAAAAATAAATAAATATGCAGCCGCAGGAGTTCACAAGTTTTTATCGAAGGTGAATAAGCGCGTGGCACTAGAACTACGTGACGTGTTAGCGTACATTATTATTTGTCTATCCACCAGCGTTTTTTCCGAGGAACTAAAGTTCTAAAGCGACCACAGTTCAAAAAGGAGCAGCACACGACAATCGTATCCAATTACACGCCAAAATCTATCCTGACAGTTTTTCAAACTTTTTATAGGAGTAATCTATTATACATTATCGACTTTCTTAGACACAATGTTTTTTTCGAAATATCAATTGTTTCAAAAATCTAAATCAACAGATCCAGCATTACTGTACATAAAGATAAAAAAACTTGCAAACACCTAAAACAGGCAGTTACCGATTGGACTGTTTTTATACCTTAAAAAATCATTTTATTCGATCGATCATACAATTTTGTTAAGAAAATTGGAGATGTATGGAAAACGTGGCACGGCAGGCAACCCTTTAAAAAGATATTTGATTCATAGAAAGCAGTTTGTTCAACTAAACTCAATTGCATCAGACATAATAAAGCTAAAACAAGGTGTCTCGCAAGGCTCCACGTTTTGTTCGTTAATTTTCATAGCTTATGTAAATGACATCCTAAATAAAGAAGGTCCGAAAGAAGTTGTAATGTGTGCGGATAAAACTAACGTAATCTTCACATATTATAATATAAGTAAACTTAACTCAATGCTAAATTCTTACTCCCAAAAATTATCAAATTAGTTATTAGATAATAAATTCCAACTGAACGCTACAAAGATTGCTTACATTATATTTAGACCATACAATAAAAATGTCGACAAAGAAATTCCGAATATTCCAAAGTTAAACCCAAAGAAATTCCTAAGGTAAACCGAGTGACAGAACGGAAGTTCTTAGGTGTCTAGTTTCAAGAACAACTTTCGTCGAATATGCATATTGCTCATATGTCCACCGAACTCTAAAAGGATAGGCCTCAAGTATCAAATCGGCCATTTCATACGACTATGGTTGAAACAAAACGTATACAATTCTCTCACTTATTCGAAACTATGCTACGGTATATTTGTGTATGGGACCACCACTAAAACTAATTATAACAGGCTCATTGTATTGAAAAAAAAAATTTGGCATATATTTAGATAATCTTGTCTGCTACGGATATTTGAGGACAAGTCCATTGTTCACTGAATATTCATTGGTTCGAGCAGACCAAATATATTACATGAAGGGTCAGTACGCCATTTATTAGCAAAAAGCATACAATCCCATTAACAATATATCTTCTGGCCACCATCTCAAGCGTACAATATGGCAAACTGAAAAAGAAAGAATGAACTAGGCTGAGCAACCTTTCCTGTACCGGTCAAGTGAAATAGTCAATAAATTGAGGAAATGTAAACTTCGATGCCAGTTACCCACATTTAAAAACAGGTTAACGAAATTTTACCTGAGCAAAACGCTTGCAGTACTGATAGATAATTGTTTGAAGTACATGTCCATATGTTCTTCTAAAGGTAATAAATAAAAACAATTACAAAATAAAATACATTATTACGTGATTCTGATGTAGTCGTGTGATTAATAAAAGTTAATGTGTACGAATTGCAGCGTTCGTGTGTACACTGTCATCATTCTATGAATTTTAGACTTATGCATCGTAGAATACATTGGAAATGTAATAATGACTGCTTTTGTCCTATTTTTCTACTAATATTCTGATATTATACTTAAATATAAGAACAGCCGTGTTATTACGTACACTTAAATAGAGTGGCTGAGGCCTCTCTAAGGCAATGTTCGCCTTTAGTCTAAGCCTGCCCTTGGGTTTTGCCAAGAAATAAAAATCAAATCAAAAATAAAACCAACGATCTTTTTCACTTAACTGTAAAGTCACTAAAATCAAAGGACCAGTATGAATAGGCCCCCCATTGCAGCCCTGTTGCCAAAGGGGAAAGGGGCAATTACCTTGTGAAAATTTTTTGGTCTGTTTTTTTGTTTCTTCACTCATGTTCGTGCCGTTTGACAATTATTTGTGGTAGAGCTTTTTCCGTCTTCTATTTCTCTAATTTTTTCGCTGCCCACCAACCATAATCGCATGCTACAAACTCTTCCTTTTCTTGCCTGCCGTCACGCTTTGTACTTTTGCTGTATATATAAAACCCTGAAAGCAACCTATTCTATACTCTGAAAAAAGTAAGTCTAATGCCTGAAACGTCAGTAAGCTTTGTTTAATGGTGTTCTCATGTGTCTCTACCTCTTGTTATCGTAATTTTATCGCGCTGTGAGTGAGTTTTTGTTTGCACACTATATAATATATATATATAAATGTATATTTATATATATATATTTACATATAAATATATACATGCATACATATTTAAATATATATATATATATATAATATGTGTAAGATAACTGCTATCACAAGGTCTTATATTCTGTCCCCCTATGGGTAAATTTATTAAATTCCACCTCTACCAGGACTTAGACAATTTTGCGAGGAATTTGCGCCTTCGTGAATACTTCTACGACCGGGAAACAAACTCAGACAAAAGAATTCCAGGAGCATCACACAAATGTTGGACACCGAGCGATGGTGGGGGCAAACATCTCGATATGTACATTTCGGCCGCTCAAAAAGACGTGTTGAATGCATTAAAGAAAACAAACCCTGTCCGCAACAACCTATCAACTGATGAGCGGAAGGCATTTTTCTCCCTCCGCCATCGGAATGACATTGTTATAAAGCCGGTGGACAAGGGCGGAACAATAGTCGTAATTAACAAAACCGAGTAAATTAGAGAAGGACTCCGACAACTGAGTGATGAGAATTTTTATGAGGAACCTCCTGCAGACCCAATACAACAGTTCGTATCAAAAATCACCCTTGAACTCACAAGGCTTCTTGAAAATGGCGATATAACTAGGGACATGTTTAAAGCAATGACGCCCACCCACTCAGCACCGGGACGCGTTTACCTACTCCCCAAAATTCACAAAAGTGGCAATCCAGTCCGCCCTATTGTCTCTTGCAATGCTACTCCAACAGAATTAATTTACTGCTTTCTTGATTTTATTTTGAAAACGCTGTTCCCACAATTCCGGCCTATTTCAAGGACACAAACCATTTTTTGAGAGAGATGTCTGGCCTGGTAATCCCCCCTGGCAGCTTCCTGGTTACAATGGATGCCTTATCGCTTTACAACAATATTCCCCATTCAGATGGCATCAGGTATACAGTGGAGGCATGTCAAAACGCTGATATGGCACTAGATATTCATGAGCACGCCCTTACTACCCTATTTGACCGGGTGCTTCGTTACAATTATTTCCAATTAGAAAACAAACATTACTTTCACATTAGCGGCACAGCTATGGGCACAAAAATGGCACCAAATTACGCGAACTTGTTCATGGCGGCACTCGAGGGACCCTTCTTGGAAGCTCAACCCGTTCGCCCGCTCATATACAAGCGATTCCTGGATGACATCTTTTTTGTCTGGCCGCATTGATTTTGGACTTCAACGCGGTACACCCTTCTATATCTTTTACGCATTATATCTCAAGGACATCGGTAAACTTTCTCGACGTCACCATTCAGGTAGAGGGCACGACCACGATCACAGCCCTGTATAGAAAACGCACAGATCGCAAGCAGTATCTGCACTTTGAAAGTGACCATCCACGGCATTGCAACATGAGCAGTCTGTATTCCCAGGACCACAGACACTGCAGAATTTGCTCTCACAACGCCGACTTCGACCACAATTCCCAACAACTAAAAAATGCCCTCATTCGTCAAAAGTACCCAGCAGCAGTGGTCGATGAATCCATCAACAGAGCTCGTAACCTAAATCGCGAGGAAATTCTACATGGAGGGAATCCCAGGAATGAAGGAAGCCAGACAAATCTTGTCCTCACCCACTAATCTGCGTTGCCTAAACTTAATAACATTCTTTTGAGACATTCTAATACTGCAGCAAAGTAGCCGGCTATCTTCAATTTTCCAAAAGTCCCCCCGAGTTGTTTATCGGCACGGAAAAAACCTGAAAGATATGTTAGTCAGAGCCAAGACGACTACCATTGAGGGCACTCAACGGGGATGCCAGCCATGCAAGAAAACACGTTGTAAGGTCTGTTCACACATGACAACCACCACTACTGCCAAAGCTAGCTCATCAGATTACTTATTCAAAATAAATGCGCATCTAAACTGTGACAGCAAAAATGTCGTCTACATGCTTCACTGTGACATCTGTGGCCTGCAGTACATCGGGCAAACAGAAACCGCCTTCCGTAAACGCTTTACAATCACTGTTCTCACGCTAAAACACAACCGAACTTGCCCATTTCAAGACATGTCAGCCTCCCAGGACATTCATTCGACCAAAATAAAGTCACTCTGCTAGAGACTGGTTTTTACACTAAACAAGAGCGCGAACAGAAGGAATCGTATCTTATTTATAAGTTCAAAACACTGACTCATGGTATCAACGAGAGCGCTGGCAGCATGTCGTGCCTCGGGAGGACCACGGACGTTGATTCACAACAGGAAGTGGATGGACATTGTTCCATCCCCTTTCCCCAAGCATTACAGTTTTTTTATTATTTTTAGGTATTCAGGACCACCCACCATTACGTCAGACAACGGGCGCATACCGAGAGGGAGCGCCACCCAAAAAAAGCCGCCTAAGCACCGCACTCGACGTGCCGCGCGATAAATGCTGTCTACGGTGGGACAACTAAGAAGAGTAAGCAGAGAGAGGCAGGTGACGTTGAACGGCAGTGCCATTCTGGCCATACCTTGAAATTTTTCGTGTTCTTTTAGACATAGCGGTGGCGTAATTCAGTGGTTTTCCGTTTCGGCCCTCCATTGAACTTCACGCTTGTCGCGTCATTAGTGTGCCTTTACACTACTCTACGCTGCGGCCAAGTACGGACGGGGCAGTCGTCGTCTTCTCTGAACTCGCCGCACCCCTGTTTATCTTGATCCCGGTCTTCCGCGCCCTCCGACCGCTGTACGGCTCGCCGCTGGCTGCCGCTAGTGCCTTTCTCTGTCGACATGTCGCGGCCCTTCAAAGGGCAATAAAGAAAACTTATCACCGGTTTCTTGGTAAAAGCAATGCCTCTCCGTATAACGGCCTCCGTATAAACGGAGAGATTGGTTCAGACAAAAGGGGCATTTCACCTTGTATTCTATATGGGAAATAAAAGTTCTTCAACCAAATATATCAGAAAAAAGATTGGGCCCATCTCCCCGCGAGTGGGACTCGAGTAAATGCGTCGCATAGGGGGTGGGTGTATTGCGTTAACGTTTAGTGTTTCGGGAGTTGGTGGTAGTGAATGCGTGATATCAGCAGCTTCTTGACGTAGTTTGACTGAGTCAAGGAGATAAGGCGCGTTCGTAGCCTCCCATTCTGTGTCGGCTTTGTGGCGCAGTGGGTAGAGCACCATGTACAGTGCGTTCCGCCCGCAGGGTCGAGGGATCGAAACCAGGCGCCGGATAATATTTTTTTATATAGTGTAGGGAGGGGTGCGGACACTGACAGTGCGGACTACGGCAGACGTCAACGCGGGTGACATCGTGAGTTACTGAAATGCTCTGCATTTAAAAATCAAATGATATAACGTTCTAGTCGTATAGTCCATCTGGTGTGACAAAGGCGGGGTTCTCTTTGTCGCTGGGATGTGTAGACATCGGTAAGGAATCGGGCCTCAAGTAGAAGGATTGGCCACGCTGTTGACTGCCTCCACGTGTTGATCATAAATACACCGCGCTGTTTACTATTTTATATTTATTTACTTTCTGGATGCAACTGCATTACATGTATAAATCGGGTTAAAAACAGTGTATGGGCAATGCATCATGAGTTTGGGTACATACTTGAAGCACATTTACATATTTAAAGTATACAGAGCAAGACAGAGGAATGAATCGGAATGTTTACAATCATGCTTCACAAAATAAAACAACACAGAAGGATTGAAATAAAACCAGAAAACCAGAGACACACACACAAATCTGGTACTATTGACGCGCACCTCAAATGCGCGTTTTGGGGTGCTTGTGAGCTTTACTCAGAAGAAGCAACTAGAAGCAGTGGTTGAGAAGAACCCTCTTTACCGAGAAGCCCTCGAGCTGCCAGATGCAAACATTGATGATGATGCGTTCCGCATAGAACTCGTTTGTCGTTGTCGTCGTCATCTTGGCAGCGATGTCAAATTAAAAGTTCGTTACCATGCTTACGGATACGTTGCAGTTTCCCTCCCTTCCAAATGAAGCATCGCGCCGATGCTAAAGCGGAAAGGAGCAAAAGGTCATTTGCATCCCGTTACGTCCTCACGAAAAATGGTTTCACGCGGATTATGTGGATGATGTTGGGCCGACGACGACGGCGCACTGTGGAAACGCTGTCCGCAGGACTAACAGCATACGTTACGTCGCTGTTTTGCTGTAGTACTCTGCATGGTCCGAAGTAGCACTTCATGAGCTTCTCTCATACCTCTGCGACTGATCGGGCTCCATAACCACACATTGTCACCAGGCTGGAAAGTGGCGTGCCTGTGGCGAGCATTGTAAGCAGTAGCATATGCAGATGTTGTTGCCTGATTCGATGTCTTCCGAGCTAACGCGCCTCTTCCGCGGGCGCTGTGCGAATTCCCGCTCTGTCGTGCCCTCACATCCCCCGTCGTGAGCAAGATAGGCATCTGAAATTGCGACAGTACACAGGAGAGAATGGCGTCATGCCAGTGGTTTCTTGCCTGGCTATATTGTAGGCAAAAGTATCGTATGCTAGAACGTGGTCCCAACTTTTATATTGTTCGTCTCGTCGATATGCATACTCAACATGTATGCAAGTCTTTTGTTTAGGTTTTCAGTCAGTCTGTTTGTCTGCGGTAAGCTGTAGCTTTTCGGTGGGAAGAACCGGTCATGTTTATGACGGCGCGCACCAAATCCTCGTTGAATGCGGCACCCCTACCTGTAATCACAATTGCCGGAGCACCATGGCACAAAACAATGTTTTCGATGAAACATTGGGTCCCCTAGAGAACCACGTCGAGGCTTTTGTTTCGCAGTATTGTGTAAGATAGTCGGTCGCAGAAGTGTCCATTTGTTGCCGGCATTACACTTAAAAAAGGTACCCAACAAGTCCATGATGATTTGTTAAAACAGCGTTTCTGGTATTTCGACAGCTTGAAATAAACCGGGTGTTCATCGCGGTGGTGTTTTACGTCGCTGGCAGTTACGGCAGGTACGGATGTATTGGTTCACTGTCCACGGAAGTATGGGCCAGTAGTAGTTCTGTTTACATCGGGATGTCATACGTGCATAACCGAGGTAGCCAGCGGTTCGGTCGTTGTGGCAGGCCTTTAGCATTTCTTATCTCAGGCTCGTGGGAACAACGAGAAAAAAAAACTCTCCAATTCCAGGTTAAGTTTCGCTCGTAGAGGACGGGGTTTGTCAAGGAAAAATTCGGGCTCAACGTATGAACAGCTTTAGCTTGTGCGTAGTTCGCCCTTCAAGAAATCCTAGAAGTGGCTGCCACTCAACTTATTTCTTTTGCTGATCGGACAAAGTTGTGGCGTCGATGGCACGAAGAAACGCCGCGTCGTGATCATCTTCGTTTTCGGGGCACTCGACTGGAGCTCGAGATAGGCACTCGGCCTCACAATATTGTTTCCCAGACCTAAAGACACCGTCATATCAAACTCCTGAAGTCGAAGGCTCCAGCTGGCTAAGCGACCAGTAGATTTTTAAACTAGCCAACCAACAAAGAAAGTGGTGGTCCCTAACAACTTGAAATGGGCGACCGCGGAGGCCGTGGATGCCGCAGTGTTGCTCAGCTTCCGGAAGCGAAACTTCTCTCCATGCCATCTTGCCATTCAATCTGCACGGCTCCAAGACCACATTGCTGGCATCTGTTTGGATTACGGTGGCCGCATCTTCATCGAATAGGGTGAGCAGAGCCGGCACTTGTAAGCGACGCCGCAGGTTCTCGAAAGCAGCCTGCTGCACAGATGTCCAAACAAAGATGACGTCAATGCGGGTGTGGCTTGTTAGCGAAGCTGCGAGGTGAGCAAAATTTGGGATGAAGCGCCGGTGTTACGTAAAAAGGCTTAAAATCGGGGTGCGTATTTTTTCTCGGCAGGCGTCAGGAAGTTGGACACGGCGGACACTTTGTCAGCATCGGGCTTGATGCCGGCTTTCTGACAATGTTGCCCAAGAAGTGGAGTTCTTGGTACCTGAAATGACACTTTCCCCTTTAAGTGTAAAACCAGCAACTGTTATAACGCAAAGTACACAGGACAGTCTTTTCAGGTGTTTTGCAAAGGTTGAAGAGAACACGATAACGCCTGCAACTTCAGACACGTCGGCCACTTGAGACCAGACAGAACAGTGTCCATCATTTGTAAGAATGTGGCAGGTTCCAAACTCAAGCCGAAAGGAACGAATATAAATACAAAAATTCCGTCCGCAGTATGAAGGCTGTTTTCTTGTGGTCGCGCTCATACACGTCGATCTGTCAGTAGCCACTCTTTAAATCCATCGCCGAACCGTAACGGGCTTGACGAAGTCTTTCAATGGAGTCGTCGATACAGGGCACACGTTGTTTGTCACTTGATTGAGCCTTCTGTTATCAACACAAACTCGCAATGTAGCATCCAACAATTACGCGTGATGCCCACGAGCTTCGAGAAGGCTGGATGACATCATCGCGCATCATCTGCTACATTTGACTGTAATTTGCGTTCAGTTCCCTCACAGAGACATGATACGAGTTTTGTCGAAGTTGCCTCACATTATCATCAATAATGATGCGATGCTTTGTAATCGGAGTTTGACGCACACCAGATGTCGAAGAGAAACACTCCTTGATGGTTGTCAGCAGCTCGTGAAGTGCTTGTTGTTCACATAAAGGCAAGCCAGAATTGATATGTATGACGGGATCGGAGCTGGTTTCACCAGGTGCCGCGCTCTGTAACCCAAAGTAGTCTTCACTATCTGCAATATGTTTTAAATAGGTAACCGCCATGCCTTTGGCGACATGTTGGCGTTCATTGCTAAAGTTAGCAAGCAGCAATGCAGCACAGTCAACAAATAAGTGCAACACGCCTCGAGCAACTGCGATGCAATGACGGAATATAAGTTCATCGATTGGCTCTGCTATGCTCTAAACTGTGTTAAACATGTCGCAGTGAACTAAAACTAGCAGGCACGACCGCGGTGGTCTGTTCACGTCCTCGTCGAAAACCCGCAACGGCGCTCTGCATGCGGCGGTTCGGGTAGGCGGTGGGTCGACGAGAATGTTATTAGGTGTTCAACAACGCGGATAACAGCTTTGTACTTCCATAAAAAGTCGATCCCTCAAATAAAGTCCTTGCACAATTCCGCGAGGACCACGAAACTGCAGACAAAATCAGCGTCGCCAATGGCGATTCTGGCAGTGCACTTCCACCCATGCGTCATCAAATGGACTCCTACAAGACAAATCTGAAGTCCAGACCACAGCATCTTCACATTTTTCAACCGATCGGCGAGGTCCTGCCTTAATATGGAGTAGTTTGCACCGGTGTCAATAAGAGATACCACTTGATGTACGTCCATCAATACAAATGAGAAGGTCAGCGCTTCCACCTTCAGCGAAAAACGTTCTTGCGGTATGCTTTTCCGTCGGAGACGTCCAGGGGTTTTTCATATTTCGAGTAAGTATGCTACCAGGATGCGGGCTGGCGTGCACTCCCTGAGGCAAGGAATCGGTCTGCGGCACCCGTTCAGGCACTGGAGTTGTTGGAACAGGTGGGTGACCGTGGACAACCGACACAAACTTGGTTGGAGCTGCTGAGGCCTATGCTTCGGAATAGTAAATACTTGCCGGATCTCCTGACACATGGTGTCCGCGACAGAAGGATGGGAAGGCTGCAAAGAGCCTATCCCGTGCAGCTGTAGTGCTTCCCTATATTTGCACGAGCTCAGCTCACGCAGTGACGTGTCACTGGATGCAGACGCTGCAGCATTAGCGCTTAGAGAACTGCCGGTTGCATTGTCATACTGCCAGTATATCTCCTGTAGGGCATGCTTGTTGGTTGTGGCCTCCTTAATGAAATCCTTCACTGCACGGGGTGGATTTTGTACGAAGCCAGCGAACAGTTGTGCCTTCACACCATCCATTAGATGCCGCAGTTTCTGTGGCCATGACATTTCTGGGTCGGCTATCCGGAAGAGGCATGCCATGTCGGCTACAAACATTGCCATCGTCTCGTTTGGTTTTCGGATGTGAGACTGCGAAATGCGCTGAGCGTGGTCACAGTGGTCGGTGCTGGCGAACGCCTCTAGTTGCTCTTAGAGAAATTTGTCCCATGTAAGTAACCTCGCTTCGCGGTTCTCTAACCATGTCCATGCACCCTTTTCGATCAAGAAATAGACAGGATGCATCTTTGGACGAGCGTTCCACTCGTTGAACGATGCGACCCCCTCAAACTTCTCCAGCCAGTGCTCGACGTCCTGAAACACCTCACCGTGAAGAATGGTCGTTGTACGTGGCGGTTCGAGAGTTACCTGGGGTGAGAGTGCCTGCGTCATCACTTGTATTTCCGGGGCTTCACGTCTACGTAGGGTTGGGTTAAGCTAACCGCACTCTGGAGACAGTGGGCGTTGGCGATGACTAGCTCAATAGACAGGTGTTTGGACAGGGCGAGGCGGTTCCAGGCTGGCGGAATGGGCCCTTGCATTGGGTAGTTGTACCCAGCAAGCTCCACCAGTGACGCGTACAGCAAATGTGCATTAGGGGTGTTTGTGAGTTTTACCTAGAAGACGGTAATAGAAGAAGGGCAAAGATGAACGCTCTTGATCGCGAAGCCCTCGAGTGTTTAGAGACAAACACTGATGAGCATGCGTTCTGGATACCACTCGTTCGTCGTCATCATCGTCTTCTTTTCAGCGATGTTACAAATTAAAAGTTCGTTTCCATGCTTGTGGGTATGTCACATTATGACCAGTAATCGCCACCTTGAAACAGACGTGATTGATTACGGATTAACAGTTTGTCGGGCAGCAGGATACAACATTGACCTGATCATCACTTGTTGCCAATTCACATCAGGGTGAAAAATGCAGTTAATTCCTAGGCGATGAATTAGCATTATATCTCTTATGAAAGAAACAAAGTAATGATAATATTATGTGCATCGACTGATCAACAAAGTTTGAGGCAGATTTTATAGAAGAGACATTAGATGTGCGAAAATATCAAGCGTGTGGAGCGATTCTGGATGACTTCGATAACAGCAAGTATGGAGTTAACGCGTTGGTCTGACATCCTGTATGCATACTCGAGGTGAGGCGAGAATAATGTTTTATATACGTTTGGCTTTTCATTCGTTGAGGAAACAGTAATATTTCGACGTTTAAACCATGCATGCGATTTGTGTTATTTGCTGTTTGTTGATGTGTGTTTAGCAAAAAGGGTGTATGATATTGTCAGGAAGCCAAAGACGACGCAGCTGTCCTAAAGGAACACAAGTTTATTGGAGCGAACTTGTGCTCCCCTAACAACTTAACGAATACAGCCGGCGAAGCAGCAGTCAACCAGTTGACGTGCACAAGCGAGCATCGGTGAGTCGAATGCCATGGAGTCTGCTCCGCAGGATTTTAATTTTCGGCTCGACTATTTCCGGAACAGTTCATTTACATTTGAAACATTGCAGATCAAAGAAAAATATTCAAGGCTGTGATGTTAGTCCGATATACTCTCCCTATCAAAGGATATAACTGGCGCGGTATAAAGAATGGTACGCGCGCTTCACTTGGCCCACGGATAACAGAGATAACACACCCCGGGTGAGCCGATCGGCAAAAGCAGAAACATATATATATATGTATATTTATATGTATATATAAACATATATCTATATATATATATATATATATATATATATATATATATATATATATATATACAGAAAGAAATGCGGGCAGTCTACAACGCCAAAGAAGGCATAGGGGAATGGTTGGACTATATTTTTTTACCGTTAGTGAAATTATATATTTTTTTATATTAATTGAAGCGAGAAAGAAAGAAAGAAAGAAAAACACGCGCCCAGAGTGGGGACCGAACCCACGCCTTTCCATAAAATCTCGAATGCCTTACCAATTAGGCTATCTGAGCAACTGTGTTCTGCTTCACTTTCTGGGGTATTTATATTTACTACAACTGTATCTGACGCTTGAGGGTGGTAGCCAGCACCACTCAGACTACACGGGGAGAAGCGGACCTTCTTTTCAACCCCCGGGGCGTGACGCGAACGTCTACAGCCTGTCGTAAGCGGGTAACTGGCGGAAAACCTTCTTATACTACCTTGGCATCAAGGCTGCCACAACCGAGGCCCTCGCTAAGCTTTCGCAGTATAATACGGTTAGGAAATGAGGGGCTCGTTAGGAAATACAGAAAGAAATGCGGGCAGTCTACAACGCCAAAGAAGGCATAGGGGAATGGTTGGACTATAATCTTTACCCGTTAGTGAAATTATATATTTTTTTATTTTAATTGAAGCGGGAAAGAAAGAAAGAAAGAAAAACACTCGCCCAGAGTGGGGACCGAACCCACGCCTTTCGATTAGATCTCGAATGCCTTACTAATTCGGCTATCTGGGCGACTGTGTTCTGCTTCACTTTCTGGGGTATTTATATTTACTACAACTGTATCTGACGCTTTAGGGTGGTAGCCAGCGCAACTCAGACTACACGGGGAGAAGGGGACCTTCTTTTCAACCCCCGGGGCGTGACGCGAACGTCTACAGCCTGTCGTAAGCGGGTAACTGGCGGGAAACCCTCTTATACTACCTTGGCATCAAGGCTGCCACAACCGAGGCCCTCGCTAAGCTTTCGCAGGATAATATAGTTAGGAAATGAGGGGCTCGTTAGGAAATACAGAAATAAATGCGGGAAGTCTACAACGCCAAAGAAGGCATAGGGGAATGGTTGGACTATACGTTTTTACCGTTAGTGAAATTATATATATTTTTTATATTAACTGAAGCGAGAAAGAAAGAAAGAAAGAAAAACACGGGTGTATATATATATATATATATATATATATATATATATATATATATATTATATATATATAAATATCAGCCATCTGCCAGCCTGTCAGCCTTGATGCCAAGGTAGCATAAGATGGTTTCCCGCCAGTTACCCGCTCATCACAGGCTGTAGACGTTCGAGTCACGCCCCGTGGGTTGAAAAGAAGGTCCCCTTCTCCCCGTGTAGTCTGAGTGGCGTTGGCTACCATTCTCAAGCATCAGATACAGATGTAGTAAATACATATACACCCAGAAGTCAAGGAGAACACAGTCGCCCAGTTAGCCGAATTGGTAAGGCATTCGAGATATAATCGAAAGGCGTGGGTTCGGCCTCGACTCTGGGAGCGTGTTTTTATTTCTTTCTTTCTCACGTAAATTAATAAAAAACAGTGTAACAGCACTAAGGGTAAAAAAATACTCTAAACATTCCTCTATGCCTCATTTGGTGTTGTAGACTGCCGGCATTTGTTTCTGTATTTCCTAAAGATCCCCTGATTTCCAAATCATATTATCTTGCGATAGCTTAGCGAGGGCCTCAGTTCTGGCAGCCTTGATGCCAAGGTAGCATAAGAGGGTTTTCCGCCAGTTACCCGCTCATGACAGGCTGTAGACGTTCGAGTTACGCCCCGTGGGATAAAATGAAGGCACCTTTCTCCCCGTGTAGTCGGAGTGGCGATGGCTACCATTCTCAAGCGTCAGATACAGATGTAGTAAATACAAATACCCCAGCAAGTGAAGGAGAACACAGTCGCCCAGATAGCCGAATTGGTAAGGCATTCGAGATCTAATCGAAAGGCGTGGGTTCGGTCCCCACTCTGGGCGCGTGTTTTTCTTTCTCACGTAAATAAAAAAAAATGTAACATCACTAACGGTAAAAAAATAGTCTAACCATTCGCCTATGCCTTCTTTGGTGTTGTAGACTGCCGGCATTGGTTTCTGTATTTCCTAACGAGCCCCTCATTTCCAAACCATATTATCTTGCGATAGCTTAGCGAGGGCCTCGGTTCTGGCAGCCTTGATGCCAAGGTAGCATAAGAGGGTTTTCCGCCAGTTACCCGCTCATGACAGGCTGTAGACGTTCGAGTCACGCCCCGGGGGTTGAAAAGAAGGTCCCCTTCTCCCCGTGTAGTCTGAGTGGCGCTGGCTACCACCCTCAAGCGTCAGATACAGATGTAGTAAATATAAATACCCCAGAAAGTGAAGGAGAACACAGTCGCCCAGATAGCCGAATTGGTAAGGCATTCGAGATTAATCGAAAGGCGTGGGTTCGGTCCCCACTCTGGGCGCGTGTTTTTTTCTTTCTTTCTCACGTAAATTAAAAAAAAACAATGTAACATCACTAAAGGTAAAAAAATAGTCTAACCATTGCCCTATGCCTTCTTTGGTGTTGTAGACTGCCGCATTTCTTTCTGTATTTTCTAACGAGCCCCTCATTTCCAAACCATATTATCTTGCGATAGCTTAGCGAGGGCCTCGGTTCTGGCAGCCTTGATGCGAAGGTAGCATAAGAGGATTTTCCGCCAATTACCCGCTCATGACAGGCTGTAGACCTTCGAGTCACGCCCCGGGGGTAGAAAAGAAGGTCCCTTCTCCCCGTGTAGTCTGAGTGGTGCTGGCTACCACCGTCATGCATCAGATACAGATGTAGTAAATATAAATACCCCAGAAAGTGTAGGAGAACACAGTGCCCAGATAGCCGAATTGGTAAGGCATTCGACATCTAATCGAAAGGCGTGGATCCGGTCCCCACTCCGGGGGCGTGTTTTTCTTTCTTTCTTTCTCACGTAACTTAATAAAAAACAATGTAACATCACTAACGGTAAAAAAAATTCTAATCATTCCCTATCCCGTCTTTGGGGTTGTTGACTGCCGGCTTTTCTTTCTGTATTACCTAACGAGCCCCTCATTTCTAAACCATACTATCTTGCGATAGCTTAGCGAGGGCCTCGGTTCTGGCAGCCTTGATGCCAAGGTAGCATAAGAGGGTTTTCCGCCAGTTACCCGCTCATGACAGGCTGTAGACGTTCGAGTCACGCCCCGGGGGTTGAAAAGAAGGTCCCCTTCTCCCCGTGTAGTCTGAGTGGCGCTGGCTACCACCCTCAAGCGTCAGATACAGATGTAGTAAATATAAATACCCCAGAAAGTGAAGGAGAACACAGTCGCCCAGATAGCCGAATTGGTAAGGCATTCGACATCTAATCAAAAGGCGTGGGTTCGGTCAACACTCTGGGCGCGTGTTTTTTTCTTTCTCTCACGTAAATTAATAAAAAAAAATGTAACATCACTAACGGTAAAAAAAAATAGTCTAACCATTCCCCTATGCCTTCTTTGGTGTTGTAGACTGCCGGCATTTCTTTCTGTATTTCCTAACGAGCCCCTCATTTCCAAACCATATTATCTTGCGATAGCTTAGCGAGGGCCTCGGTTCTGGCAGCCTTGATGCCAAGGTAGCATAAGAGGGTTTTCCGCCAGTTACCCGCTCATGACAGGCTGTAGACGTTCGAGTCACGCCCCGGGGGTTGAAAAGAAGGTCCCCTTCTCCCCGTGTAGTCTGAGTGGCGCTGGCTACCACCCTCAAGCGTCAGATACAGATGTAGTAAATATAAATACCCCAGAAAGTGAAGGAGAACACAGTCGCCCAGATAGCCGAATTGGTAAGGCATTCGAGATCTAATCGAAAGGCGTGGGTTCGGTCCCCACTCTGGGCGCGTGTTTTTCTTTCTTTCTTTCTCACGTAAATTAATAAAAAAAACAATGTAACATCACTAACGGTAAAAAAAATATTCTAACCATTCCCTATGCCTTCTTTGGTGTTGTAGACTGCCGGCATTTCTTTCTGTATTTCCTAACGAGCCCCTCATTTCCAAACCATATTATCTTGCGATAGCTTAGCGAGGGCCTCGGTTCTGGCAGCCTTGATGCCAAGGTAGCATAAGAGGGTTTTCCGCCAGTTACCCGCTCATGACAGGCTGTAGACGTTCGAGTCACGCCCCGGGGGTTGAAAAGAAGGTCCCCTTCTCCCCGTGTAGTCTGAGTGGCGCTGGCTACCACCCTCAAGCGTCAGATACAGATGTAGTAAATATAAATACCCCAGAAAGTGAAGGAGAACACAGTCGCCCAGATAGCCGAATTGGTAAGGCATTCGAGATCTAATCGAAAGGCGTGGGTTCGGTCCCCACTCTGGGCGCGTGTTTTCTTTCTTTCTCACGTAACCAAATAAAAAAAAATGTAACATCACTAACGGTAAAAAAATATTCTAACCATTCCCCTATGCCTTCTTTGGGTTTGTAGACTGCCGGCATTTCTTTCTGTATTTCCTAACGAGCCCCTCATTTCCAAACCATATTATCTTGCGATAGCTTAGCGAGGGCCTCGGTTCTGGCAGCCTTGATGCCAAGTTAGCATAAGAGGGTTTTCCGCCAGTTACCCGCTCATGACAGGCTGTAGACGTTGGAGTCACGCCCCGGGGGTTGAAAAGAAGGTCCCCTTCTCCCCGTGTAGTCTGAGTGGCGCTGGCTACCACCCTCAAGCGTCAGATACAGATGTAGTAAATATAAATACCCCAGAAAGTGAAGGAGACACAGTCGCCAAGATAGCCGAATTGGTAAGGCATTCGAGACTCTATCGAAAAGGCTGGTTGGTCCCACTCTGGGCGCGTGTTTTCTTTCTTTCTTTCTCACGTAACCTAATAAAAAAACAATGTAACATCACTAACGGTAAAAAAAAATATTCTAACCATTCCCTATTCCGTCTTTGGGGTGTTGACTGCCGGCTTTTCTTTCTGTATTTCCTAACGAGCCCTGATTTCCAAACCATATTATCTTGCTGATAGCTTAGCGAGGGCCTCGGTTCTGGCAGCCGTGATGCCAAGGTAGCATAAGAGTGTTTTTCCGCCAGTTACCCGCTCATGACAGGCTGTAGACGTTCGAGTCACGCCCCGGGGTTGAAAAGAAGGTCCCCTTCTCCCGTGTAGTCTGAGTGGGCGTGGCTACCACCTCAAGTGATCAGATACAGATGTAGTAAATATAAATACCCCAGGAAGTGAAGGAGAACACAGTCGCCCAGATAGCCGAATTGGTAAGGCATTCGAGATCTAATCGAAAGGCGTGGGTTCGGTCCCCACTCTGGGCGCAGTGTTTTTCTTTCTTTCTTTCTCACGTAAATAATAAAAAAACAATGTAACATCATCTAACGGTAAAAAAATAGTCTAACCATTCCCTATGCCTTCTTTGGGGTTGTAGGACTGCCAGGCATTTCTTTCTGTATTTCCTAACGAGCCCTCATTCCAAACCATATTATCTTGCGATAGCTTAGCGAGGGCCTCGGTTCTGGCGCCTTGATGCCAAGCTAGCATAAGAGGGTTTCCGCCAGTACCCGCCTCATGACAGGCTGTAGACATTCGAGTCACGCCCCGGGGGTTGAAAGAAGGTACCCTTCCTATCCCGTGTAGTCCTGAGTGGCGCTGGCTACCACCCTCAAGCTCAGATACAGATTAGTAAAATACTAATACCCCAGAAAGTGGAAGGAGAACACAGTCGCCCTAGATAGCCGAATTGGTAAGGCATTCGAGATCTAATCGAAAGGCGTGGGTTCGGTCCCACTCTGGGCGCGTGTTTTTCTTTCTTTCTTTCTCACGTAAATAATAAAAAACAATGTAACAGTCAATAACGGTAAAAAAAATAGTCTAACCATTCCCTATGCCTTCTTTGGTGTTGTAGACTGGCCGGCATTTCGTTCTGTATTTCCTAACGAGCCCCTCATTTCCAAACCATATTATCTGCGATAGCTTAGCGAGGGCCTCGGTTCTGGCAGCCTGATGCCAAGGCTAGCATAAGAGTATTTTCCGCCAGTTTCCCGCTTCATGACAGGCTGTAGACGTTCGGAGTCACGCCCAGGGGGTTGAAAAGAAGGTCCCCTTCTCCCGTGTAGTCTGAGTGGCGCTGGCTACCATCCCTCAAGGGTCAGATACAGATGTAGTAAATATAAATACCCAGAAAGTGAAGGAGAAGCACAGCGCCCCAGATAGCCGAATTGGTAAGGCATTCGAGAATCTAATCGAAAAGGCGTGGGTTCGGTCCCCACTCTGGGCGCGTGTTTTTCTTTCTTTTCTGACGTAAAATATTTAAAAAACATTGTAACAATCACTAACAGTAAAAAAATAGTCTAACCATTCCCCTATGCCTTCTTTGGTGTTGTAGACTGCAGGCATTTCTTTCTGTATTTCCTAACGAGCCCCTCATTTCCAACCATATTATCTGCGATAGCTTAGCGAGGGCCTCGGTTCTGGCAGCCTTGATGCCAAGGTAGCATAGAGGGTTTTCCGCCAGTACCCGCTCATGACAGGCTGTAGGACGTTCGAGTCATCGCTCCGGGGGATTGAAATGAAGGTCCCCTTCTCCCGTGTAGTCTGAATGGCGCTGGCTACCACCCTCAAGCGTCAGATACAGATGTAGTAAATACATATACCCCAGAAA
Organism: Haemaphysalis longicornis; assembly: GCA_013339765.2. Lineage (NCBI taxonomy): Eukaryota > Metazoa > Arthropoda > Arachnida > Ixodida > Ixodidae > Haemaphysalis > Haemaphysalis longicornis. The sequence continues at coordinate 72,568,766 of CM023454.1, forward strand.
GTGAAGGAGAACACAGTCGACCAGATAGCCGAATTGGTAAGGCATTCGAGACCTAATCGAAAGGCGTGGGTTCGGTCCCCACTCTGGGCGCGCGTTTTTCTTTCTTTCTTTCTCACGTAAATTATTAAAAAACAATGTAACATCACTAACGGTAAAAACAATAGTCTAACCAGTTGCCCTATTCCTTCTTTGGTGTTTGTAGACTGCCGCATTTCTTTCTGTATTTTCCTAACGAGCCCCTCATTTCCAAACCATATTATCTTGCGATAGCTTAGCGAGGCCTCGGTTCTGGCAGCCTTGATGCCAAGTAGCATAAGAGTGTTTTCCGCCAGTTACCCGCTCATGACAGGCTGTAGACGTTTGGAGTCACGCCCCGGGGGTTGAAAAGAAGGTCCCCTTCTCCCCGTGTAGTCTGAGTGGCGCTGGCTACCACCCTCAAGCGTCAGATACAGATGTAGTAAATATAAATACCCCAGAAAGTGAAGGAAGAACACAGTCGCCCAGATAGCCGAATTGGTAAGGTAATTCGAGAATCTAATCGAAAGGCGTGGGTTCGGTCCCCACTCTGGGCGCGTGTTTTTCTTTCTTTTCTCACGTAATTAATAAAAAAAAATGTAACATCACTAACGGTAAAAAAATAGTCTAACCATTCCCCTATGCCTTCTTTGGCGTTGTAGACTGCCGGCATTTCTTTCTGTATTTCCTAACGAGCCACTCATTTCCAAACCATATTATCTTGCGGATAGCTTAGGCGAGGGCCTCGGTTCTGGCAGCCTTGATGCCAAGGTAGCATAGAGGGTTTCCCGCCAGTACCCGCTCATGACAGGGATGTAGACGTTCGAGTCACGCCCCGGGGTTGAAAAGAAGGTCCCCTTCTCCCCGTGTAGTCTGAGTGGTGCTGGCTACCACCCTCAAGCGTCAGATACAGTTGTAGTAAATATAAATACCCCAGAAAGTGAAGGAGAACACAGTCGCCCAGATAGCCGAATTGGTAAGGCATTCGAGATCTAATCGAAAGGCGTGGGTTCGGTCCCCACTCTGGCGCGTGTTTTTTTTCTTTCTTTCTCACGTAAATTAATAAAAAAACAATGTAACATCACTAACGGTAAAAAAAATAGTCTAACCATTGCCCTATGTCTTCTTTGGTGTTGTAGACTAGGCCGCATTTCTTTCTGTATTTTCTTAACGAGCCCCTCATTTCCAAACCATATTATCTTGCGATAGCTTAGCGAGGGCCTCGGTTCTGGCAGCCTTGATGCGAAGATAGCATAAGAGGATTTTCCGCCAATTACCCGCTCATGACAGGCTGTAGACGTTCGAGTCACGCCCGGGGGTAGAAAAGAAGGTCCCCTCTCCCCGTGTAGTCTGAGTGGCGCTGGCTACCACCGTCATGCATCATATACAGATGTAGTAAATATAAATACCCCAGAAAGTGTAAGGAGACACAGTCGCCCAGATAGCCGAATTGGTAAGGCATTCGACATCTAATCGAAAGGCGTGGGTTCGGTCCCCACTCTGGGCGCGTGTTTTTCTTTCTTTCTCACGTAAATAATAAAAAAACAATGTAACATCACTAACGGTAAAAAAAATATTCTAACCATTCCCCTATGCCTTCTTTGGTGTTGTAGACTGCCGGCATTTCTTTCTGTATTTCCTAACGAGCCCCTCATTTCCAAACCATATTATCTTGCGATAGCTTAGCGAGGGCCTCGGTTCTGGCAGCCTTGATGCCAAGGTAGCATAAGAGGGTTTTCCGCCAGTTACCCGCTCATGACAGGCTGTAGACGTTCGAGTCACGCCCCGGGGGTTGAAAAGAAGGTCCCCTTCTCCCCGTGTAGTCTGAGTGGCGCTGGCTACCACCCTCAAGCGTCAGATACAGATGTAGTAAATATAAATACCCCAGAAAGTGAAGGAGAACACAGTCGCCCAGATAGCCGAATTGGTAAGGCATTCGAGATCTAATCGAAAGGCGTGGGTTCGGTCCCCACTCTGGGCGCGTGTTTTTCTTTCTTTCTTTCTCACGTAAATTATAAAAAAACAATGTAACATCACTAACGGTAAAAAAATAGTCTAACCATTCCCCTATGCCTTCTTTGGTGTTGTAGACTGCCGGCATTTCTTTCTGTATTTCCTAACGAGCCCCTCATTTCCAAACCATATTATCTTGCGATAGCTTAGCGAGGGCCTCGGTTCTGGCAGCCTTGATGCCAAGGTAGCATAAGAGGGTTTTCCGCCAGTTACCCGCTCATGACAGGCTGTAGACGTTCGAGTCACGCCCCGGGGGTTGAAAAGAAGGTCCCCTTCTCCCCGTGTAGTCTGAGTGGCGCTGGCTACCACCTCAAGCGTCAGATACAGATGTAGTAAATATAAATACCCCAGAAAGTGAAGGAGAACACAGTCGCCCAGATAGCCGAATTGGTAAGGCATTCGAGATCTAATCGAAAGGCGTGGGTTCGGTCCCCACTCTGGGCGCGTGTTTTTCTTTCTTTCTTTCTCACGTAAATAATAAAAAAAAATGTAACATCACTAACGGTAAAAAAAATAGTCTAACCATTCCCCTATGCCTTCTTTGGTGTTGTAGACTGCCGGCATTTCTTTCTGTATTTCCTAACGAGCCCCTCATTTCCAAACCATATTATCTTGCGATAGCTTAGCGAGGGCCTCGGTTCTGGCAGCCTTGATGCCAAGGTAGCATAAGAGGGTTTTCCGCCAGTTACCCGCTCATGACAGGCTGTAGACGTTCGAGTCACGCCCCGGGGGTTGAAAAGAAGGTCCCCTTCTCCCCGTGTAGTCTGAGTGGCGCTGGCTACCACCCTCAAGCGTCAGATACAGATGTAGTAAATATAAATACCCCAGAAAGTGAAGGAGAACACAGTCGCCCAGATAGCCGAATTGGTAAGGCATTCGAGATCTAATCGAAAGGCGTGGGTTCGGTCCCCACTCTGGGCGCGTGTTTTTCTTTCTTTCTTTCTCACGTAAATTAATAAAAACAATGTAACATCACTAACGTAAAAACAATTGTCTAACCATTCTCCTATGCCTTCTTTGGTGTTGTAGACTGCCGGCATTCTTTCTGTATTTCCTAACGGAGCCCCTCATTTCCAAAACCATATTATCTTGCGATAGCTTAGCGAGGGCCTCGGTTCTGGCAGCCTTGATGCCAAGGTAGCATAAGAGGGTTTCCGCCAAGTTAACCCGCTACTGACAGGCTGTAGACGTTCGAGTCACGCCCCGGGGGTTGAAAAGAAGGTCCCCATTCTCCCCGTGTAGTCTGAAGTGGCGCTTGGCTACCACCCTCAAGCGTCAGATACAGATGTAGTAATATAAATACCCCAGAAAGTGAAGGAGAACACAGTCGCCCAGATAGCCGAATTGGTAAAGGCCATTCGACATCTAATCGAAAGGCGTGGTTCGGTCCACTCCTCGCGGCGGTGTTTTTCTTTTTCTTTCTTTCTCACGTAAATTAATTAAAAAAACAATGTAACAGTCACTAACGGTAAAAAAATAGTCTAACCATTCCCGTATGCCTTCTTTGGTGTTGTAGACTGCCGAGCATTTCTTCTGTATTTCCTAACGAGCCCCTCATTTCCAAACCATATTATCTTGCGATAGCTTAGCGAGGGCCCTCGGTTCTGGCAGCCTTGATGCCAAGGTAGCATAAGAGGTTTTCCCGCCAATCTACCCGCTCATGACAGGCTGTAGACGTTCGAGTCACGCCCGGGGGTTGAAAAGAAGGTCCCCTTTCTTCCCGTGTAGTCTGAGTGGCGCTGGCTACACACCCTCAAAGCGTCAGATACAGGTGTAGTAAATATAATACCCCAGAAAGTGAAGAAGAACACAGTCGCCCAGATAGCCGAATTGGTAAGGCATTCGAGATCTAATCGAAAGGCGTGGGTTTGGTCCCCACTCTGGGCGCGTGTTTTTCTTTCTTTTCTCACGTAAAATAATTAAAAAACAATGTAACATCACTAACGGTAAAAAAAATAGTCTAACCATTCCCCTATGCCTTCTTTGGTGTTGTAGACTGCCGCATTTCTTTCTGTATTTTCTAACGAGCCCCTCATTTCCAAACCATATTATCTTGCGATAGCTTAGCGAGGGCCTCGGTTCTGGCAGCCTTGATGCCAAGGTAGCATAAGAGGGTTTTCCCGCCAGTTACCCGCTCATGACAGGCTGTAGACCTTCGAGTCACGCCCCGGGGGTTGAAAAGAAGGTCCCCTTCTCCCCGTGTAGTCTGAGTGGCGCTGGCTACCACCCTCAAGCGTCAGATACAGATGTAGTAAATATAAATACCCCAGAAAGTGAAGGAGAACACAGTCGCCCAGATAGCCGAATTGGTAAGGCATTCGAGATCTAATCGAAAGGCGTGGGTTCGGTCCCCACTCTGGGCGCGTTTTTCTTTCTTTCTTTCTCACGTAAATTAATAAAAAAACAATGTAACATCACTAACGGTAAAAAAATATTCTAACCATTCCCCTATGCCTTCTTTGGGGTTGTAGACTGCCGGCATTTCTTTCTGTATTTCCTAACGAGCCCCTCATTTCCAAACCATATTATCTTGCGATAGCTTAGCGAGGGCCTCGGTTCTGGCAGCCGTGATGCCAAGCTAGCATAAGAGTGTTTTCCGCCAGTTACCCGCTCATGACAGGCTGTAGACGTTCGAGTCACGCCCCGTGGGTTGAAAAGAAGGTCCCCTTCTTCCGGTGTAGTCTGAGTGGCGATTGGCTACCATTCTCAAGCGTCAGATACAGATGTAGTAAATATAAATACCCCAGAAAGTGAAGGAGAACACAGTCGCCCAGATAGCCGAATTGGTAAGGCATTCGAGATCTAATCGAAAGGCGTGGGTTCGGTCCCCACTCTGGGCGCGTGTTTTTCTTTCTTTCTTTCTCACGTAAATTAATAAAAAAACAATGTAACATCACTAACGGTAAAAAAATATTCTAACCATTCCCCTATGCCTTCTTTGGTGTTGTAGACTGCCGGAATTTCTTTCTGTATTTCCTAACGAGCCCCTCATTTCCAAACCATATTATCTTGCGATAGCTTAGCGAGGGCCTCGGTTCTGGCAGCCTTGATGCCAAGCTAGCATAAGAGGGTTTCCGCCAGTTACCCGCTCATGACAGGCTGTAGACGTTCGAGTCACGCCCCGGGGGTTGAAAAGAAGGTCCCCTTCTCCCCGTGTAGTCTGAGTGGCGCTGGCTACCACCCTCAAGCGTCAGATACAGATGTAGTAAATATAAATACCCCAGAAAGTGAAGGAGAACACAGTCGCCCAGATAGCCGAATTGGTAAGGCATTCGAGATCTAATCGAAAGGCGTGGGTTCGGCCCCACTCTGGGCGCGTGTTCTTCTTTCTTTCTTTCTCACGTAAATTAATAAAAAAACAATGTAACATCACTAACGGTAAAAAAATTATTCTAACCATTCCCCTATGCCTTCTTTGGTGTTGTAGACTGCCGGCATTTGTTTCTGTATTTCCTAACGAGCCCCTGATTTCCAAACCATATTATCTTGCGACAGTTTAGCGAGGGCCTCGGTTCTGGCAGCCTTGATGCCAAGGTAGCATAAGAGGGATTTCCGCCAGTTACCCGCTCATGACAGGCTGTAGACGTTCGAGTCACGCCCCGGGGGAAGAAATGAAGGTACAGTTCTCCCCGTGTTGTCTGAGTGGTGCTGGCTACCATTCTCAAGCGTCAGATACAGATGTAGTAAATACATATACCCCAGATAGTGAACAACACAGTCGCCCAGTTGCCCGAATTGGTAAGGCATTCGAGACCTAATCGAAAGGCGTGCGTTCGGTCCCCACTCTGGGCGCGTGTTTTTCTTTCTTTCTCACGTAAATTAATTAAAAAAACAATGTAACAGCACTAACGGTAAAAAAAATAGTCTAACCATTCTGTATGCCTTCTTTGGTGTGTAGACAGCCGGCATTTCTTTCTGTATTTCGTAACGAGCCCCTCATTTCCAAACCATAATATCTTGCGATAGCTTAGCGAGGGTCTCGGTTCTGGCAGCCTTGATGCCAAGGTAGCTTAAAAGGTTTTCCACCAATTACCCGCTCATGACAGGCTGTAGACGTTCGAGTCATGCCTTGGGGGTTGAAAAGAAGGGCCCCTTCTCCCCGTGTAGTTGAATTGGAGGCGGCGCTGGCTTACCTCCCTTCTTGCCGTAACATACAGCTGTAGTAATATAAATTACCCCAGCAATTGGTGAAGGCGAGACCACAGGTTCGGCCCCGATAGCCGAATTGCGTATAAGGCAGCTTCGAGATTGTAATTCGAAAGGCCTTGGATTCGGTCCCCACTCTGGGCGTGTGTTCTTCTTTCTTTCTTTCTCACGTAAAAGAATAAAAAACAATGTAACATCACTAATGGTAAAAAAATATTCTAACCATTCCCCTATGCGAAAGGGTAATCGCCTATGCCAGCCGTGGTCTGTCGAAGGAGGAGAAAAACTATTCTGCCTCTGAGAAAGAGTACCTGGCTATTATATGGGCGATTTCAAAATTTTGCCCATACGTGTATGGAAGGCCATTCAAGGTTGTAACAGACCACCATGCGCTGTGTGTGCTCGCCAAATTGAAGGACCCCTCTGGCCGTCTTGGGCGGTGGAGCTGGCGCCTGCAGGAGTTCGACGTTACAGTCGTTTATAAATCCGGCAGGAAACACTCCGACGCCGACTGCCTGTCCCGCGCCCCCGTCGACCCACCACCACAAGACTCTGATGAAGACAGCGCGTTCTTCGGGATCGTGACGGAGAGCGACCTAGCCGCCCAGCAGCGTGCCGACCCCGACTTACGCGTCATAATCGAGTACCTCGAGGGATGCAACGTTGCCGTTCCTAGGACCTTCAAACGCAGCTTACCAGCATTCACCCTGAGAAACTCCGTCCTCGTGAAGAAGAATTTCAGCCCCGGAACAAGAGCGAATTACCTTCTCGTCATCTCCGCGGACCTTCGTGACAAAATTTTGGAAGCGTGCTACGACGACCCGTCTTCCGGACATCTCGGCACAGCCCGCACTATTGGAAAAATCAAGGCGAGGTACTACTGGCCCGGCCTTACCTCTGATGTCACCCACTACGTCCGGAGCTGCCGTGACTGCCAGCGACGAAAAACGCCGCCGACAAGACCCGCCGGACTTCTGCAACCGATCGCCGTCCCATCGAGACCATTTCAACAGATTGGAATGGACCTTTTAGGCCCGTTCCCTACGTCACGATCACAGAACAAGTGGATTGTCGTAGCGACAGACTGCATGACGCGCTACGCAGAGACCGCCGCTCTTCCGAGGGGGACTGCACAAGAAGTGGCAAAGTTCTTTATAAGCCAAGTTGTGCTGCGACATGGAGCCTCGGAAGTCCTAATCACCGACCGCAAAACGGCATTTACTGAGGAGCTAATGCAAGGAGTATTACGCTACAGCAACACGGATCACCGAAGAACGACGGCGTACCACCCCCAAACGAACGGACTAACAGAACGTCTGAACAAGACAATCGCAGATATGCTGTCAATGTACGTTGACGTTGAACATAAGACTTGGGACGAAGTGCTCCCGTATGTCACGTTTGCGTACAACACGGCTATCCAGGAGACGACGCAGCTGACGCCGTTCGAGCTTGTCTACGGTAGAAGGCCCGACTACGATGCTCGACGCCATGCTTCCGCACGTAGAAGACGACGGACCTCAACGCCGACCGTCCACGGATATCTTCAACGTGCGGAGGAGGCCACGCCAGCTCGCTCGAGTTGTATAACGGACCAGCAGCTGGTGGACGCGGGCCGCTACAACCTCCGACGCCGAATGACGCCGAGTACCAACCAGGGGATCGTGTGTGGGTTTGGACTCCCATCGACGACGCGGACTCAGTGAGAGCTCCTGCCGACGGTATTCGGACCCTACCAGATTCTACGACGTGTCGGCCAACTACTACGAGGTTATCCCCGATGGTGATTCCGGAACATCACGACGACGCAAGCGCCCGAAGTCGTCCACGTGGTTCGCCTTAAACCTTTCTACGGACGATAACGAATTTTATTTTTATTTTCGGACTGTCGCTTATGTTAGCATCGGGTCGATGCACTCTTAGAGGGGGGTAATGCCGCGAACCATACATTGGGTTTGTTTATTTGTGTTTTGCTTTTATCGGCCCGGCTGCGCCGGTCTGTGTTATCTCTGCGCCAAGGGAAGTGCGTGTTCCATTCTTTCTTTCTGTGCCGAATGTGTTATCTGTCGTGATAGGGAGAGCATTCCGATCTAACGTAAACAGCCCAGAATATTCTTCTTGGATCTGCTATGTTCTCGATGTGAATCGACGTTTCGAGAACCACGCGCGCCGAAAGATAAAAAGCCTGCAGTGCGGACGGCGGGGGCATTCGATTTCTGCGACGCTCGCCGACGGCACGTACTCACTTTGTTGACCGCTGCTTTGCCGGCCTCTGTATTCTTTTGAGTTGTTAGGGGAGCACAAGTTCGCTCCCATAAACGTGTTTCTCATTCAAGACAACTGCATCGTCCTTGTCTTCGTGACAATATTTACTTTTCAACGTGTATAGGAAAAACACACCCGAGCGCTGAAAAAGCACGTTTCTCTTGGTGTTTTTTCATGGACCGTGCTGTTTTAAAAGTAACTGATACTCTGGCCAAGACGCACCATGAAAGTTTTGCTACAGGAGTACGCAAAATCAAATTTATCTAACCCGCCTTTTCGAAGGAAAACAAAAGAAACTGTGCATGACTACTTTAAAGGACTATATAAAAGTAATAATGCGGTTAGTATCAGTCTTAACTCCCCTCAATTTCAATGGTTGCGGTGAACGAAAATTTGCATAAATATTAATTATAGCGCAAGTATTTGCAAAATAATTTTAAATCCAGCTTTGGTGCACTTCCGGCATTTTGAAATGTGTACAGCATAGCCTTCCCATTGTGTAATCTACAATTTTCAGCTACAAAACACACGGCCGAATATCCGTCATTGCCGCAAGCAGTTGAGGCTGGCACGGAACCACTTCGGGAGACCTTGCCGCACGAGCACCGAGGCTTTAATACGGTGCAGAAATTGGAGTGCGACGCCAGGGCGGACACACATGAACTATTCTAAGAGAATAGTCTCCGCCTCGCCTTATGTAATTATCCTTCCTCCAGAAAATCTTGCCGGACCTGCTTGGTGGGTGCCAGATGTTCGGTTTCCGCCGGGAATTGTTTCTGTAAATTTCTCTGCGCCGGAAACGACGCGGCACCACGAATGTTGCAAAACAGGACTGCAACACGAGGGTGGGTTGACATACAAGGGGGCCGTTTCTATAATGCCGGCCGTCTGCATTGGTGTACGCAGGGTGTGTTAATTGTGCAACCTTAGTAAGATGCTTAGCACAAAGAAAATGCGTACAGTGACAGCCAAGATAGTGTCGCTTCTGCCACCGCATTGGTCTTCTCTGTGTTAAGCCCCTAATTAGGTATGCATTAACTCACCTAACGCCTTTTATAGCATAATGTACTCTTTCGTAGGGCAGTTAATCTCGATGGACCTGCATGATCGCTGATCAGCAGAAGAAGCAGATGGTACCCATCGGTGTGATCGGTGCCCGAATTTGGCATGGGCATGTAACAGTCTCTGGGGGATACGTCTTAATGTAATGCGACAGTAGACTGAAAGCGGCGTAGAAGAGGACAGTAATTCCAAGGCAGACCAACAAATAGAATGTTGCCCATTCTAAGGCGCTCGCATTAGGCAGCGGCGACAGCATAGCTATACATGGCGTAATGTACTTTTTCACACAACAGGAAGCTGGCCGGACCAGCCTGATGGCTGCCAGCACTTTTAAGTGCGAATGCACTTTATAAGCGACCCCAAACCTTCCACCGCCGGCGGCGGCGTCCGCAGTCCTCCTCTCCCTAGCAACGGCGTGGAGCGGAGAGGAGCGTCGGTAGCAACGGCGCGGTGACGTCACTTCACCACGTGACCGCGCTCGCTCCGCCTCCTCGCCGTGGCTGCGCGGGTGCGCGCCGCTCCCCGCACCGCTCCTCGCGCCGTGACGTCATGGTATGACGTCACAGCGCGCCTCCTCTCCCCAGCAGCTGCCGCGCGCCTCTCTCTCCACCGTGACGTCACACTCTCTCCTCTCCCCCTCGCTCGGCTGCAGCTGCCGTGCGCCGCTGTCCCTCTCCCCTTGCGCTCGCCTCCTCTCTCAGCCACCTGGCTCGGCGCGCTCGGCGCGGCGTACCCCCCTATATATGCAGCGATAAACTGCCAGACCTCCGTGGGTCGGCTCGCGCGCGCTCACGGGCGAATGCCAACGGATTTTAACTTTACTCCCCCTCATAGCATCACCCCGTGCATTCGCACTTAACCATGTTCACCCTCGGGGAAATGCTTGGGAGTTTTTTTCCTGCTGGGGAACTATTTCTACAGGAGACGTCTACACGTGAATTGACACTATACCGAAAAGCCTCTTTGAATAACTCTCCCTGAACCGATGTAGATTAATAAATAATTTTATTACAAGTGACTAGGTGCAGCAAACCCGGGTAATCGGGTAGATCAAGAAGTTTGAGCTACAGCAATAAAACAACCCAATGTATCAATGTTTTTCTTAGTAATGGGTTCGGACAGCGAAACTTACAGCTGTTACTTCTAGCCCCAGAACCGTCTTGCAGAGAGGAAATCACTGTTCTGTGTTTTGTCTTTCATTGTTCTCAGAATGGGTTCGAACAGCGAAACCTATATCTCTTACTATATCTCTATAGCCACAGACCAGCCTTGTAAGGAGGATATCAGCGTTCTGTGCTTTGTCGTTCATTGTTCTCAGAATAAATATCTTAACTTTCAACTTGTATGACGTTTGCACATTGAATACCTTTTCGCAACTCAAATTTCTCTTCGGCTGTTGGCCGGTGACTTCCTCAAGTAAAATGTTACCTCGGCACCAAATGACGTAACTATCTTGCCGTCTAACCTGATGCCTTAAAAGAAATGAGGTCGTTTATTTGAAAGTAAAATAATGTTTATGAAATCAAGCACAAAAATTCCGTTTCAGAGAAGTCATAGATTTCCATATCATATAAACATAAATATTTAGACGGGCCAATCTGTAAAGCATAAAGGCATTTTTTATCTCGATCTACCCAGGATAATAGATGGGTAGAATAAATCAACGGGAACGAATTTACGAAGCTTGGTCATCTTAGGCGCCACTAGAAGCGTTCAAACAAAAACACGACTTTTAAAGAAGGTAATACTGTTATCACACAAAGCCAGATACACATCCATGGTGTGGCACCCGCTGACAACAGTCCTTACTTGTAGGACATATTCTGTTCAAGCCATAGTCGCACGAAATATTTTGTCATACTATCCTCGTTATGAAAAAGTATGATCCATTATGCGAAGCTTAAATCAACTACCGCTTGATACAAGCAAAAGTTTTATTTATACTTCTTCCACCGATAGTACTGCAATGATAAATCATTTATATAAACAGATCTTTTGACCGCGCTTCATACAGCGATCATTTTTCCAACTCGAACACAGTCCTCCTTAAATCAAATAACCAATCTTAGGCTTTGCATTGTCTTCGTCGTGTATAAACGGCAAGTACCTCTTTTCACTGTGCTTACACTTCCATTGCTTGTCCCGGCTTATGCTGCATATTTTATGTTGGAATTATCGTCTTTTTGACCTCTGTATTGAGGATGACTCACGAAACGTAGTTATTATTATCACTGTGTGTCTCTTCTCTTTAGCAATGCCATACAAGAACTTAAGGTATATAAGTAAATAAATAGCTTCACCGCATCAAATCCGGATATATTGTTTGATATCTGTTATATGCGTTTTCTGTGCAAAAGGAAAAGAGAAGGCCCATTACATGGGACGTGGCAAGGCCGCGGTGATAGAGCGCGCTATCAGCTCCGGTTGCACAGTCGTGGTGAACTCAGCTGTCTTGGGGCTTCGCTGTCTCACCGGTACATGGCAAACCGACTTCCTTGCCGAGGACCGGTTCTGGGGACTGCGATTGTGGAGGACCTCTTGGGACACGGCACGGGTCCGGTCGGATACGCTCGACAATCCCAGTTCCTCGGTGTTCATTTCCAGCTCGCCTCTGTCGCCGGCCTCTTTCGCTGGCAGCTTCCCATTGGTCGGTGGCCGGAGCGAGCTGGTGCCGTGGTCGCGAGCACTCGGCGCCGTAGCCAGTGTCACTAAACTTGGAGCCGCGTGCCTTGAGCGTTTGTTGTCATTTTTTTACGTCTTTTCTTCTAGTGTTGGTCCTTTTTGCCTACGCGATTTCTTCGCATGACACTCTTTTCTGTCTGGGTTGTCTAGTGATTGCTTTCTTAACACATATTATTGTAAGGCTGCTTTTTGTTTTGAATTTTTCTAATGAAAATGTGTTGCATCCCTGCACGGATCTTTATCGTTATCAATGCCTAAACAGAGGGCAGAGGCTCTAGCTACTCTTGTTGAACCAAGTGTGAATGATCATATATCTTGCAGACATTTCACTACTGTATCTTTTTCTGCGAAAGCCTTTGTTAGACTAGGAGTATCAGCAAAAATAAAAAAGTCAATAAAAATACCCGCGTGCACAAAAACTGAAGCAACTAATTCATCTAAAAAAATTAGGCCTGAGAAGGAAATCGATCTGCCGGTCATGCACTGCAGACTCAACTATTAGAAAGCTTTAGCACTCAGCAATTGAAATTTACACTTCAGTAACGGAAACCAAATAAATGTGCAAAATAGTGTGTATGACATATTTGTTTAAGCTAAGTATCAACACAAAGCCATTCGCTCAACCACAAAAAGGGGATGTAATTTATGCGCCCCAAACCAGAAAATATGACATTGCCAAACTGCTATACCACGCCAACGTAACACGGAGAAATATTTTACTGTGGGTCTCGGAGCATCCACATTTTTTTTGTTTTATAGCCAGCGCGGTGTGCTTGCCCCTCTTCCTTCTTAAGAAGAAACAAGTTCAATAGGCCAGCGCTATGTAAGCCTAATCATCAACTATACCGAGGTTTTACGTTTTCTAAATTAATTGAGGGATCGCTGTTTGTACAGTCGCATCCTGATACGGGGATATTAACCGGATATATGTGGGCGCCACATTTTTAACACTAAAAGATACAGGCAGTATGCTTAGCAATTCATGTAGGGAGACCACATAGCTTTGTAATGGCTAACACAAGTGAATGGTTTCTTGCCTAAGGACGAGAAAGCTATGATCTGCATAAACGTAAAATATTATTCGTATTCCCCATTCAAAACTGAACTTTGAAGAATGTTGAAAACAAAATTGAGAAAAGAAACACTAAAGTACGTCCTTGCAGTAGGAACGAACCAATCCAGGAACGAAGACATGCACTAATTTTGCTACACTCTAGACGTCAAAGTATTGTGTTCTGCGCTGTCATTACCCTGCAATATATTTAAAATAACAAGTGCAGAGACGTATTTAGGCAACATGCTAATTTAGCTTTGCTAACAGTGTAGAAATTACCTTCCCGTAAAAATCCCCATGGGTGAAGCCTATTTCGATGGAACCAAACTGCTATTGGTTTAGAGATGCTGCCTAAGATGACCTGCAGAATTTTCTAATTCAGCTTTACGCATTTGCTAGTCGCAGAAAGTGTGGTGATGTTATCAGCACAAAATATAAGCTTTGATTTTCAGCAATGGCACCATCCTAAAGCAATTCTATTCCGAAGCTAACCAGCTATTTTTCAAGGACATGTAACTATTTTAAGTAAATGTTTAGGGCATTCTTTGTTATAAATTTGTAATGTTGTAATGCTCAATACTTCTGGCCCAAGGAACGCCAGGGACAGCTGCGATAATACATACGCCAATTCTGATATTTTCACAGGTTTTAGGCAAACATTGCAAAGCTGACTGATCAAAAAATGATGAAAAGCAAGAAAAGGCGGATCAAAAACCTGCGGCATTTTTTTGCGAGCTTCAATGATTTTGTGGCTTGAATAAAGAACAAAATTTCTTATTGCATTGCTCTCGTAGCCTCTATGTTGAGCGTAGAGGGTGTAGACCGTAGAGCATATATCAAGCATGTCTTTCGCAAGTTTGAAAGAGCGGAAAATTTCTGGGTTTTGTGGATATCTTTCGCTGTGGTCGCTGTGCGTTTATAAAGATAGCCGCCAATTTCTAATTAAGGATATTTCACGTACATTCGTTTGTAAGGACTAGCTTTAAAGCCTTTAGTCTTTCATTGTACATTGAAGCGGTCCTTCGTCTCCTTGGCCTAGCGTGTTCTTTTTGAATTAAGGCGGGGCAATAAATTGAAAAAATTTCAAGATCATCAAATAGATGCATGTATCCTGATCTACTCTGGTTTGTTTATTTGAAACCAGGTTTTAAATACTGCTGGTGGTATAAGTTGTTATGCTTTGCCGCCCTAGCTCTCAGGGGCTCAAAGTGGCACGCGTATTTTATTTCCTATAGATTTTCATTGTAATCACTAGATGTAGCGTGATGCGTAGCACAGCAGCAATAATATTGCCGGAGATATAACTTCAAGTCTGGACCTCAATCGTTGTGCGAAAAAATGTCCCCAAGCCACATTTATACCAACGCATAGTGTAAGCATTTATTGAGACGCTGAGCCGCCTACCAAGGAAACCTTCGTAGAAATCACAAGAGACAATGTGAGAGTTGTAGTCACCAGAAATATTAACACGTGTTTAACGCGACGTCAAAAACGCATCACAACGAGCGGTGCACACGAGGCCATCCGGAAAATAGGAGATTACCAGACAAAATGCAAAGCAGAGAGGCAGGTTAAATTAACTGCTTTTATTTCACGATCCACGGACAATTTTAAAAATTACTTATGTGCTTTGGTGCAAAAATTTGAAGACACGGTCAATAACAATCCAACTACTCTAGAATTGTTCAAAGCAGAACGTTCAATAATTCCGGAACTCAAATGAACAACACCGAGTTGCCCAGGTTTCCTGCAGTACAATAAAATATCGTTGCACCCAAGAGAGTTCCAAGGTCTAGTCTCTAAGAGCCAACCATAAACCACATCTGAAATACGGTATTCGACCGAGTCCATGGTAACCCGTCAGCACAGTGTACCAAAGGAGCTATAGCTTTACGAACGTTTTCAATTGATCTGTTGAATATCCATCGCGAAAGTTTTTGTTGAATAATTGCATCGTTTTGGTACAATCAAGAGGTGTGCAGTACTTGGCTGTTGAATCGCGAAGGCCAATAACGAGGCCCGCTCGCAACGTCTTTATCTGTTTTCCGGCTGCGCATACGGCTATATAAGGAAGCCTAATCACGCTACGCGGGTCTCAAGAAGCCAATCCAGTTCAAACGTCATGTAACTGAGACACACCTAATGCATAATGCCTATAACGGTTAAGAATTGTTGCCTGGCATTTGTTATTTCAGGAGGGTTAATTTCAGCCATAGACGTCTTAACAGAAGTAGAGGCCAAGACGAGAATTGAGGCAAAGTTACGTGATCTTTCTCTAGACTTTGCTTGCCCAAACTGCGGGTGCTCCGGCATTTTTGTATCTCTCAACAGCCGTTACTACAGTGTCACGAGCTAGAGAATTTGAATAGTAAATACAATGTTTACTTCCTCCATCTCGCCTAATCCTGGGGATGATAAAACACACAAGAACAGCAGCCATACTATGATATGCCCCCCCCCCCCTCGTCCGACGCAATGCCCAAAAAGCCGATACTACTTGTACAGTAAAAGACGAGCAGAAAGCATCTGTGCCAAATAAATAGGTCACCACAACTTTAGTTTTAAAGGAACATACACACTTCTGAAGGCATTCATTATCCACAAAGGAGATTAAGGGTAGTCGTTCTCAACGTGACAGTATCGGTGTATAGCTATGGCTATACCTCTTCTTGCATATCATGTGCGGACATCTCGGTGTAAACTCTATGAGTAATGCCTTGTCCACAGCGGGTTTAGGTGAAGTAGCAAAAGAAGTGTAGTGGAAAAGAACAGATGTTTGGCCTCTTTCAAAAGCTTGTTAATATTCTGAAACCGTGGTGTTATAAAGAGACCATCTTTCGCTGTTGTTAGCTTTCAACGCCTTCCTGTAAAACCTCTTTTTTTGTGAAGCCTAGTTAAGGCGGATGTAAACCACGGGGAGCGATACGTACAACGGACGGTACGGAGAGGGATAAATCTATCTATAGGCGATATTACCTTATTTTTAAACATAGTCTAGTTTTCATTGACCGAGCGGAGAGAAAAATCGCGTAAATATGAATCAAGAAAAAGTGAAAGTTCGTTGTTAACGGAATCAAAGTCAGCCGTTTTGTAATCGTGTATGACCCTAGTACGGTGCGTGCGACGGCAAAGCTTAAAGTTATCGATAAAATGCAGTATGTAGTGGTCGCTCAGTCAGGTGGATTTTCGATTAATGATATGCCAGCAGGCGTGGTAGTAAGAAGTAAAAATGCTTACTGTTAATGGCCGTTCAAACAGACACGGAAGTGATCGAATCTGCATTGTAAGCCGAAAGTGCACTTTTCTTAATTTTTGTGATATTTATACAAATGTAATTTGTTTCTTTGTTTTTAGGGGGGGATGACGAGAGAATTCCCGTCAAAGCTACAGTGCAACAGGTAGCTTTGCCGCAGTTTTTGTAGATCGTAAATGCTCGCTCAAGCAAATATTTTATGTTTAAAAGTTTTTTGAACCTTTCCTACTTTTCTTTTCTTAGCACGCAATTCGGCGTACATTCACCATTAAACTTCTTCAAGTATTGACTTTCTGGATATTCTTTCCATTGCATACTCGTGGCTGAGTAAACAATCAAGTGAACCAAACAGGAACTGCGAATTCTCAGACGCCAAACGCGACACACACATACTGCACTTATAGTTACAGAACTCCACTCACAGGGAACTATTGTCATTTTTCTTAAGTTAATCGCAATTATCTAATCAATGTGTTAGTGCAGTAACGACACCTTTAATGGTGCTGGTTTTAGTATACATGTCGTAACGATAACTGTCACGTAGCCAGCTGCTTTTCAATTCACTAGTCTTCCAATAACAAAAAAACGCCAACAAAGCATGCTATATAAACTTTTGTCGGGTTGACAATTCCTGAACAAGTAAATTCCGGTTTAATTCGTGGTTTAGACCGGCAGTTCATATCTACCTTTCGCCGCTGTTTTAAAGGGCAGGTGTTTTCGAACAATTCCTGCTACTTTTGCGGCAGAATAACAGGCAGAAAATGTGCTTAGCCCGCCACTCAATAGAAAATTGTATAAAAAAAAAAAACTTTCGCTGTATCAACTGCTTGGGTCCCACCCCGCATGCCCGTGTACTTGTGGAACGTGTAAGGCAGAGAAAAAGAATAATACATGTAAAGGTCCCGCAATACACTTGCTTCCCAGAGGCTTCCGTGACTTCCGAGAAGTCACCACACCACTTCCCGTGCCGGACGTGTTTGCGGTGTTACCCCACAAGCACTACAACACCGTCGCCCCTGCTGTTTACACCTCGCCGGCCTCGAGCACACATAATAGATTGAAGGAAACGGACACAGACGGAGCCGCAGAGGCTCCCATCATCACCTCGCCACGTTCCCTGCTCGGGGCGCCCTTGACGCTTTCGGCGCTGGTGAAAATGATAAGGTTTTTGAGGTATGCTGTGTCCAGGTCCAGGAACCCGGTCAGTCAGGCACACCCATGACATCAGACGATGAGACAGACGTCGAACCGTAGTCCCGTACTGGGATCACATCTGTACGAATGAAAGCACCAATTAACCCCGTCGGTGTAGTATTCCCTTCCCTTCCTTTGCTCAAATTTGATGGCGTAGCTTTGTTTTGTTTCCCCCCCATCGGCTAAAGAACGTTCTGGTCGCAGCCGGTGCCAGCGATTGAAAACATGTTGCAGTGCCCATGAAAGTGCCTTTAAACAAGACGTCGCAGGATACTTTTTTTGCTCCTGAACGCCCGAAAATACCACCAAGGAGCGGAGACCAAAACCTTAATTCGTATATGCGCTGCTGTGGGAAGGTGGTTTGACAGCACGCGCAGTTTTCAAGTAGTGTGTTTGGTGTTGTGTCTGTAAGCTGTGGTGGTAGTGGTGGTGGTAAAAAATATTTATCGAGCGCTGTTAAGAAAGAGACACCGTCTAGGAGCACCGGCAAACTACAGTCCCCTAGTCGAAGGCTACAAGACCCGTGGGCTCTAGCGGCGAGTTCGGCCAGCTGAATCACCCACACTTGAACTTGTTGGTCGCGGCTAGAGCAGAGTAGCCTCCGATTGCTCTACCGTGGTAAGGGGGCAAGGACAGAGTCAAATGGCGGGGGGGATTCGAGGGGCACGCGCCTACTATGTGGTGGAGGGAAGCAAAATGCACGCCGCACAACGTGCACGTGTGGCAGTACGAAGTGTGGAAGTGCAGGTGAAACAATGCGGAATGCGGGAAGGTGTTAGTCTGCAGTCGACGCAACTGAACAGACTTCTTGAGTTTTAAGTGAGAGCGGAGCCGGGGAAGTTAATCCAACTAACGCGGTAGTGCTGCCTTATTTCCCTATGCCTAACCAAGCGAACCCTCCCTCCCGGCCGCGTTTGAGAGGCAGCATCCGAGGAATCCCGGCAGCAGAAATGTCGGGCTACCTCTTTAGACAGCTCGTTACACGGAAGGGACGAATGGGCCGGAGTCCATATCAGGCGTCGAGAATATGCAGGCGGAGTCTGATAAGTCTGCAGGATATCTGCGGTAATGGGGGATACACGAACCGACGCAAAGTTCCGAAGAGCTGTCTTCGAGTCAGAGATTATTGCTGTGGCCGGGGCAGCTGTATGGGCCAGGGCAAAGGCGACTTCTTTACCAACTTCAGGGTGAGGCGTGGAGACGGAACACGAAGCTACAGAGTCTTCTCGGGATTTGACCACTACGGCGACGCAGGCTGCACTGGTCGGGATATTCCGGTGCATCGATGTATAGGGTAGTGGGGTGCGAAGTGTGGGCCTTGTGTCAGGCCTTGGCCAGGGCAAGGCAGAGTTCTTGATGGAAAGCAGGGTTCATATTCCATGGGATGGGGCCACACTGCAGCGGGATTGTAGAGTCACTCAAACTTATCTTGTATCCGTGCTGAGTAGCAAAACAGATGCCTAGTTTTTTTTAGGATGCAGCGCCCGTCGGTGTAGAGGCCAGACGGTGGAGTTGACCAGCGCGCTGCGCATCAACCAGCTCCTCGAAGGTGTTGTATGTCGCGGTGTTGATGAGCTTTTCAGGAGAGGTATGAAGCGGGAGACCCATGGCCAGCTTTTCCGCCTTGCGGGTGGTGCATTGCAGGCGTCCAATATCGGTCTGGGTAAACTTTAGAAAGGGGGTGGCGTGTGTGATGCGACTGGTTATAAATGCTTGAACCAAGCAAAGGAGGTCGGCTTTTTTGAGACCATGTTTGCGGTTGGCTATGCGGGCGATGAGTCTGCCAATATGGTAGGTGGTGTTTTCGAGACTGTGGATAATTTCAGTGTTAGCCCCATTTTCTTGAATTCGGAGTCCGAGAACGCGAATGGAGGGGACATGCGGAATTAGTTTGCCTTTTATCATGACCTAAATATAAGGGGCACAGGCACCCCGATGGCGAAGCTTTCTCGAGTGGTAGAAGAGCTCAGACTTCTGCGGTGAGCAACTGAGCCCCCGTTCATGGGCGTAAGTGGCGATGATCTTGGTAGCTTGCTGAAGACGGTCTTGAATTTCGCCATCGCGGACCCAGATGTTCAAACGGTGATGTCATCCGCATAGGTGCCCTAGTGCAGGCCCAGGATGCTTTCCAAGAGGGGAGGGAGCTGGAGCATAGTCACATTAAATAGAAAAGGGGAAGTGACTGACCCCTGAGGTGTGTCTTTACTGCCGAAGGGCATGGGGTCCGATTCAAAGCCTTGGACCGAGAGGGATGCTGTGCGACCAGTGAGAAAGTTGACGATGTTCTGGTAAACGCGGGGTCACACGTGAAGTTGGTTAAGCCCGGTCAGTATACTTTGATCAGTGACATTATCGAATGTCTTAGTCAAATCGATGCCCATGATGACTTAAGTCTCTTGCCGGGAGATAAAGGGGTTATTCAAAATTTGATGCAGAAGCTGCAGCATCACGTCTTGGGCAGGCAGTTTAGGACGAAAGACCAGCATGATGTGTGGAAACAGACCCTGATCCTACATATATGCTTGGAGACGCGACAGGTTGGCGTGTTGAAGGAACTTGCCCAGACAAGAGGTAGGAAAATGGGTCAGAGATTTCTTATAGCCAATTCCTTGCCTGGTTTGGGTATAGGAGTGATCTTCGCTGTTTTCCAGGAGGCGGGTATATGGCCCGATGTCTACACTGTGTTCATGTAGTCAGGGAGCGACTGTTCTGCGGTCCAGTGAGTTTCCGAAGAAAGCTTGTTAGTGATGCCGTCAGCAACCAAGGCTGAGTGAACATTGACACGTGTAAGGGCAGCCCTTACTTCGGCAACCGTGATGGGGTGATCAATGGTCTAGTTAGGGCCGCCGGTGTAATCCGGGGAAGGAACGGAGGCAGCGGATGGAATATACAGCTCCTGAAGCTGTAGAAGAAACTCCTGCGCAGAACCCAACGACTTGTGCAGAGAGGATGATCATCTCATTCTTCGTGTGCTCTCTTTTCTTCTCCGGATTTAGCAGGCGGCGGATAATATTCCAGGTCTGCGGAACATTCATATTGCCCTCCACGCGGTCACAAAGGGCATTCCAATGCTGGTTGGTTAAATTTGTGGCATGTCTGCTAATATGCTGGTTGTGCTTAGCCAGGCGGCGACGGTGAGGGCGGTTGTGCTTCTGCTTCTGGAGTCGAAGCACTAGTCCCTCCTTGGTTCCCATAAGTGGAGGAGACGAGAATCAACCACATCAAGGTGAGCCTGTTCAGGGACAGTTTTGCCTGCACCATCACGTTGTTCGAGGAGTTCAGTCAACGCACTAGGCCCTCGTTGGCTCCCATAAGTGGAGGAGACGAGAATCAACCACATCAAGGTGAGCCTGTTCAGGGACAGTTTTGCCTGCACCATCCCGTTGTTCGAGGTGTTTGGCAGTCCAATCATCCAAACCTTCTAAGGTGCCAGGTAAGGTAGCATCACAGAGAAATAGGAAGACATCCCAGTCGACCAGCTTGTGGGAACGGGTGCTCGTCTGTGGAGGTCCGTCCTGAACGAGGGTTTCAAACCCATGGTGGTCACTTCCCAAATTATCACCAGTGTGGGGCCAGACTTAGTTGGCGATGGTATGTGTGATGGTCAGATCAGGAGTGGTGTCTCTCTCGACGCTGTTGCCTTGTCGAGTTGGTGTGCCGGTTCTATGAGGAGGCTCGTATATTAGAGAGCACTCGTACAGGATCGTAGAGGATCGTAGAGAGCACTTCACGGGCTTTGCGTGATACAAGCGGATACCCCCATTCGTGGGTGCGGGCGTTGAAATCGCCGAATATAAGCAGCGGCTGGCCCTGGGCGTAGGACCAGGCCTTTTGCAGAAGCAACGTGAGATTCTGCGACTGATGCCGGCACTATAAATGTTCATGATGTGGAGGCATTGTTGCGTTTTCTTGTGGGCAGGTAAGATTTTGAGGAAACATATTCCGCGCCTGAAGCAATCAGGTTTACTTGGCCTGCCGGGATGTTACGTCGCACAAGTGTAGTCACACCTCTCTATGCTGAGACATCTGGTTCTGTGACTTGGTAGGGAAAAGCTCGATAGCCGGGTAACTTTGCAGTGACCTCTGTCTTTTGCAGGGCACTCACATCAGGGGTTGGGAAGGATCGGTGGCGCAAACGATAAGGATGCTGGTGGAGATGCCGCGCTTCAACCGAAATCCGCCACAATTCCACGGCCAGACCCTAAACGGGCTGGGAGGGCGACGGGGTTGCCGGAAGGGTGAAACTGCAGAGAAGTGACCTGATCAACAGAACCTAAGGTGACTGGAAAGCGAGTATACAGAGTGTGACGCGCAGGGCCTGGGGCTGCAGTTTTGGTGCGGACAGGTGCGTCTTTGGGAAGGACATTAGCAAACTGCGTGTTCAGCGTGGCAACCACACTTTGGGGGGTGACAACGGACGCTTTTATGTCCGCAAATTGACTGGCGAGCGAAGTAAGCTCCTAACAACGGGCAGTGTTGGCAGCATCAAATTTTTCCTCAAGAGCACGCAGATCGGAAACCGTTGAGTAGGTTTCAGTGGTGGGGTCATCAAATCGACGTTTAGGGTGGAGGGGGTCAAGAAGGAGAGGCTGAGATGCTCTCAGTACACTGGGACCAGTAAGTTGAGAGGAGCATGGGGATGGCCTTTCACAGCCGTTTTACGTCGGCCTAAAGCTGATGTTGAGCTGCGACCGCACTCTCAAGCAACGTGCGAAGCTAGGCAAGTTCTGAGCTAAAAGGAGGTGGCACGGGATGTGGGTTGGATGAGCTATGACGGACTGGCAAAGCAGCGGAGCGTGGAAGCTGTCCATGGTTAGGGGAGGCTACTTCTGCCCAGCTCACCTGAGACGACGGTCGCTGGTGAGTGGATGCACCCGTAGCGGGAGGGGGTGTCTGGGAACCACGGCGCTTGGACTTCGACCGGGATCGAAGATACTGCAGAGTCGACTGAATGGTAGGCTTGCTTTGAGGCACAGATGAGTCACTTGGGACACTTGGGAAGGAGCCAGTCCGATAACGGGTGTGGTGGGGTTCGCCCTTGCGATTGCGGCTTCGGCTGCGGGCCCTCCATTGCTGTCGCTGTTGAAGAACGAAGGGGGTGCGGTACCTCTGCTGGCAGACTGCATCTCCAGTTGGATGATCTAGGCCGCAGAGTGCGCACTTCATCGCAAGACAGACTTGCTCCCGTGATGGTTTCTAGACACCAAAGCCCCGCGAATTTTGGAAACATTCGTGGGTTGTTTTGGGTTTTGGAACCTTTTTGGTATTTGGGTCTCTATGTGGGGTCTGGAATGCGTGTGCATTGCACTCTTCTCCGTGGAATGCACCGCATTTAGTTTCTTCACCCAGTTTCTTTTGGTCTTCTTTACCCGCCGCTGTGGATCAGTGGCTAAGGCGTTGCGCTGCTGAGCACGAGGTCGCGGGTTCGATTCCCGGCAGCGGCGGCCGCTTTTCTGATGGAGGCGAAAAGCAAAAATACCCGTGTGTACGAGATTTCGGGGCACGTTAAAGATCCCCAGGTGGTCAAATTACTCCGGAGCCCTCCACTACGGCGCGCCTCATCACCTGCGTTGCGTCGGAACGTTAAATCCTTCAATCAATCAAATCAATCAATAATTAAATCTAAGAGATTGGAAGAAATTGAAGTAACACGTGTCAGTTGTCGCACTATCTGGGTTAGATTAAAGTGGCACAAGTGTAAATAAATGCAGTGCTCTCAGATGACCGCGACACAGATAAGGTTTGGTCGGAACCCAAACATATCAGCGAAGTTGAAATCACCAATCAGAAAAATCTGGAAAGCTGGATAGCGTACTTTTAGGTTATTTAAAGCATCGTGTAGAGAATCACAAAACGTAACAGGGGAATTGGGTGGGCGAAAGCACGCGCATACAACGACATGCTGATAATCAATTCTAACACATGCGCACACAAGTTCAAAGGAGGAAACAATGGGTATGACATGAGATGGTATTTCGGTAGAGACAGCTATCAAGACACCGCCACCCGCTTTTCATTGGCAGTCGGATCGGTAAAGTGGAAATTCCTTAGCACAATGAAACATTTCAGAATGAAGAATTTTATTCAATAACCATTTTTCGGATAACACAATATTATCAGCATCGCAGTCATAGATAATTGAAGATGAATCCTCACGTTTGTAAATTACACTACGGATGTTAGTAAAAAGGAAAGAAATTTCATTCTTAGCACGAGGTTGGTTTTTAGACTGTGATTGCTATTGTGGGCTGGCGGCGTTACAAATGGTTCCAGGGGGCAACTTAAGAACAGCTGAGCCGGGGAATTCGAATTCGGAGTTATCGGCTATTTCGCAAATGTATCCGTTTGTGCGCAGTACACGAAACATTTTTTGTTATTGAGTAGTTTTTTGTAGCGGACAGCGTACTTTTTCCCACTTGCGTTGCCGTAATCAATTAGCTTTTTCCGGGAATTACGTGTAGCTTTGCAGAAGTCTTCGCTGATGCTTATTTTCGTGCCTTTAAGTTTGGGTTTGTCCGACAGGATGGAATCTCTGGTTTTAATTGAGCAAAATATTACTATTATTGGCCCGCATTTGTTCGGCACGTAGGCCCCTAATCTGTGGGCCCGCGAAATAGTTTTCAAGTATAACAGTTTCAAGAGACGCAGGTAGTAAAGCCCGAACTTTCTCTTCAGATTCAGCCCAAGAATCCTCAGCTGTGTCCTCAAAACCGTAAAATATTAGATTGTCCCTTCGACATCGGTCCTCAAAGTTGTCTAGGCGAGAACCCAGCTCGGCGGTGTCCACTCGAACAGGGTCTGTGACCACTTGGTGTACTTGGACTTCTTGGCTCTCGTCCAGTAAATTTACCCAAGCTTCAACCGCGGCCAGTCGAGAGGTGATATCCGAGACTGTTTTTTCTAACTAGGTTTGGCTCGATTTTACTTCATTTAATACTTTCTTAAGCTCATCGTGGCGGGAATCAACATATTGAGTAATTGATTTATTAACAGTTCCTAGCTCAAAAGACAGTGTGGTAACATCTGTGCCGTCGGCAGGCCCATGGTTTTCCACAACGTCGCCACACATTAGTAGTAATTTAGCAACCTAAACACAATCAGCTGTCACAGACAACAACACGCTGGGGCTAGGAAGGAGAAGCAAGAATGTGTTATTTGAACGCTTACAGTTAAGAGATGGAGGAGTACCAACCTGTACAACAAAAGAAAACGGCGTTAGGAGTATAAATATAACTGCCATAAAAAGAACTGCGTTATGCTCGCCGGCTTCGCAGTCCTGTCTGGTCGCAAAAAAGGGTTCTCTAACGGCTCAATGCATCGCATGAATGGTTGGTCGCCGCCCTTCATGTTACTGTGCTGTGAAGCAGGTGCAGCATATTTGTTGTTTCTGTCCTTTAAGGTACTTCTGAAGGTTTCTCATCCTCCGCAAACTAATCGGTGTCGTCACAGCTGTCTCAACAATGTAAGCGTTATACTCCATCTCTGTAACGAGGACATCGGCCTCGTACAGCGTGTATTCCACATGTATTTGCCGTTCACGACAGCATTTGCTTGTGGGGGGTACTACGCGTTGAAACGGATACCTAACCAGCTGCAAGTACTGCACCTTTTCTTGCGTCCTTCCGGCTAATGGTTCGAGACATTCGTGGCCCTCTGAACAAAACGTTTTGATGCAGAGGACGGTACCTACATGGGGCCTCCAAGAGAAAAATTTAGGGCAAGAAAAAACTTGGCTAACCGATATTGCGGGAAAAAGTTCAATTAACCGAGCAATTACTGTTTGTGATGGGCACTTGTAGTCATTTCTAGAGTTTGAGACAATATTGCAGTCATTCTATTGATATATTTTACGCACGATTTCATCCCGGTGCCAACATATACTATTTGAATAACCTGAGATTAAAACAACTAGCATACTTACCTTTGTTCAAATACTTGTCGTTCCTCTGCAATACATCCCTGGCATAAATAGTTGACGAAACAAAAGTGGCACAGAAGCACGTATTTTGATCGACAAACCTCACAGTTCGCGTTAAAAATCGGTCACTAGCCTAAAACAGTAACATCAATGGCAATCTCTCGCGACACGCCGTATATTCCTCTCACGTTTATGCCTCCAGCATGGTGTCGTTTTAAATGCAGAGCTCTTGTTACTTGTCGTAAGTTCGTTCTTGCAGAAAAAACTGGCAATATAATACCCAGGGCTAATGAGCGCGCGTCCCGCTGCGACTGCGGAGTGCCTCTTAAACGCGCAGTGGGATATGAAAAAAATCGAAAACCCCGAGCAGCGAGAAATTATCCATTTCTTGTGAGCCCGTGGCTCCCGGCATCCGCTGATTGCCGGGTCCATGCAGTGGTTCTAGCAAAAAACTCCAGTCCGTTCGCGCGTGTAAAAAACACTGCACGCTAATGCTAAATATAAAAAGACACATTTCGAGGCGAGGTCATCGTTGCCGCAGTATTCTCTAGAAGCTAGTATGGATAATTTGAGACATGGCAACGGGTGTGCCAACCGTTCCCCAGGCGGCTTTCAGAACCGCCAGCGCTGCCTCAAGTCGATGACTAGGAGCTTGTGGAATTCCACAATACTGAGGAGGATGTTCTATTCGCCTCTCGCCGCGAAGATGACGACCTCTTCGGTGCATATGACAACGATTTCTAACTCCGATCTATGCAAATAAACAATGTTACTAGACTTGCCAATCTGTCGAGTAATGCTCACCTGCAACAGCTCCGCCATTTGATCTTGCGCTTGGATACAACATTTTAATATTTTAATTTACCAACTATTAAGGCGTAAGCTATCTAAGAGACCAAACATATTATCTTCCCGCATTGACCATTACACCTTCATAAGCAAAAAGCCTCCGGCAAATATAAAATAAATGACTGGTTTTCTTCACGTTAATGAACTTTTAAATTATCTTACCGACATCCTTTATGTTAAATGTGACCATAAACCAGTCAGTAAGATATCGAATCCTACGTTAATTTATTTCAATTACCAAAACTACAGCGATATAATTTTGTACCTAAGGTACGGTACACTCTCAATATGTTCAAATTCAAATATGTGAGTTTCTAGATAATTCGAGCTGTAAAGTTTGGTCGCGCTAACCCAGAATAGAATCCTATGTGCATTCGACTGTCAGTAGCTCCCTGGACCGATATTTCAAACTACAAACCAGAGTACCGGTGTGTTGGTGCCATACAAACGGCCGAAAAATTCACCCCACGTTTGCACCGGAACCGTCGCCGCGTACGAACTTGAAAACAAGAAACTAACATGGGTTGAAAGCCAACAGACTCCCTAATGGTTAAATTTATAAAGGACGTTTTTTGTGTACTACTTCACTGCAGCCGCGAGAGCAGTGTCTTTTTGTGCTGTCGGCGGTGAGGACACTATCTCTCCTGTAAAAAGCGCAGAACCTGTCGGCGCCAATGACGACGCGGAGGAAGAGGACGAAGCGATGTGCCTGTTATGCAGACAAAATGGATCGTTTCATGAAATGCCCGGCATCTTCGGTTGAGTTTTCTATTTTATTTTATTGGCTGGCTGCAGCGGAGCATTTTAGCTTTTCTCTTCGAGAAGAAAAGGCCGACTGCCACTAGGAAACTTTTTCAAGAGTTAAATTGTCGACATAATTACTGCTTCCCAAAACCAGTGTAACGTTCTCATTGATCACGTTGGGTATTCTCAAATTACATTTTCGTCAAACTGAGACAGCGACCCCTTGTATTCAAAATTTAGGCGCCTATACTCTAAACGTTTCCATAAAAAAATTGTGTCTGCTCCTTAACTTTGTTGCTCAGAGCAAGCGTTCGTAATCTCTTGTTGTAGTTGTTGACCAAAGTATGTTTGGGCGTGTGTATACTGTATAATCTGTATTGATTGTCAACATCAAACTGTACTCTGTCAAAGCAAGAATTTTGCCCCCCCCCCCCTTTGGTAAAGTCCTCTAGGCTTCCATGTGCCATAAATAATTCATTGAAATTGAAATGGTGAGAATGATTTACAGCTTTTATCTGGCGGTATGTGATCAATGGGAAAAGAACGAAAAAATTGATACTAATTTAAAAGAACTCCTTACTAAACTTTACGGATTCTCTCTTTCTACACATATTTGAGGTCTTAGGGCCTACGCGCTGCGGTCAACATCCACGCGGCCCTACACGTCACTTGTCTGGAATTATATTGGGATTAGGAAGTGCTTCAGTGTCCTGTATGCTTGAGCCAGACTAGTTGAGCAGAGCTATCATCTGATTCTTCACAACGTTACTCCAAGCATGGCGAACTGAGTTAGAAAACTGCGCCAGCTTGTAGACTGGGACCTCTACGGTCGCCATCAACTACAGTGGCCTTCATGACCTTAGGTGAGTCCTGCCCAATTCTGCGCCCGGCTTTCGAAGCAGCTGTTCGTATGACGTTGATCGAGAAATCGCGATCTCCTCCGCGCCGAGAACTTTGTCGTCTTTGGGACGGCCGATGCACCCTCAACTATCGCCAATGCATAAACCAGCACCATTCAAGGCACGTCGCGTTCGAGGCAGCAGAAGACAATATGTGGCATAATGAGAACTTCTCCAGCAACAGGCCATCCGCCCAAACTCCCAGAACAATCGTTCTAGTGCCTGGAGCTGTACCGGGAGAAATGAAGGTGGGCAATTTGAAAATCTTCAGGTGGAGGTACGCCTGCTGCCGTTTCGTCTTCATATTACAGTCAAAAGCTTGATGCACAGTGCTGGGGTTATCGCACCTGTTAGTATCAAGCGCCACCTTTTATGTCTAAAACCACGAGTTTGGCCACGGACGTCCTGCCCATGGCCGGAACCAAGCGCTGGCAAAGGTATCGGGTTTCTTTGTCAAGGAAACGCGGAATGGTTATCTATGAAATCATTGAGTGTTTACCGAATACAAATTCAATAAATCAGAATGCACCAGGTTATGACTTGGAATTGTGAGCACCAATGAGTGACTCGGAAGCCATTCGAATAATAGGCATACTTTCGATATCACAAAGTGTCAATTTGTTGCATATAGAGAATAGTGGCTATATAGAAAAATGTTAACTTACATTTTTTGTATCCTGAAAAGGGTTTATATCTTAGCGTGTCTCTGCTTCATCAACAAAAACCCAAGTTAGCAATATTTTTAAGAAAACGTCACACAAGAACATACCTATTTAAAGAGGGCGATGTGTAGTGAGATGAAAAACAACTATTTGTAACATAGCATTTGTATCTATTTTAAATCTGGGGTAATCATTTATGTGTCCAATAAGAAAGATGGTGTATCTATCAGCGGCCGTTCAGCGCGTGAATGATAAACAATCGGAAAGGAGATCAGCAAGCGGGCAAAAAGGCTATTGGTCGCCGAAGAAGGCGTGGCCGCAAGCAGTATCTCTTTTTTATGAGGGGGGAAGAAAGAGGAGAAGTAAGGAAGAGGCGACGGGTACAACCACTACTACCGAGAAATATTGAGAAGGATTGATGGTGACCATTTGACATATACTCCAGGGTAACGGGCGTACTAGCAACAGTCGACCCAACGCTTGGAGCGCCCATTCGTAACACAGACCTTGCACCAGCGGCTGTCGACCGCACTGCGGGATCCAGACGAAAGCGGGATTCCCGTACCACTAGCGACAAAACTCTTGGAATTTATCAGTGGTGTCATAATATTAGCGCCGTGAATCATAACCGAAGTCGGCTACGGCATAGCGCGTCAAGCTCACCATGCATACAAAACTGTAGAGGTCATGGGCACTGATTGCCACCCTCAGCTTCTGTGTAAAATGTGTTTTTAAAGCGTGAATTAACAAGCGAAATTCGACTGTAAGGGGCTCGCTGTCCAAGAATGTTTACAAGTAGATAGTGTTAATAGGCTGATCCCCGTTTAGCTTATCTTTTATACTTCTTTCCTTTTCGCTTTTGTATCAAGACTTGCTCTCCTTAATACCTCCATGTTCCTCGTCACCCATAAAACAAAAGTCGTCTTTAAGACTGTTTGAAACACATTAAAACATGGAAACAGCTAGTTATACTTGAAGAAGTCTTGTGAAAGCTTATTACAAGAAGTTCATTTCTAAACTCATTCAAGTTGTCTTCATGAAAACCATATACTTCGAACTCTACAATAAGAAGTTTTGATAAACGTTTAGAACCCCTGACTGAACTAGATGTTATTCATACCTCTACTATTAGCGTTTTAATAAAGTTTCCATTAAAAATGCGTTTCCTTGGCACATGCATCATGCAATGAGGTCAACAGGCCCTTGACCATTACCTGTATGTGGGCAGAAAAAGAAATTTGGATCCCAGTTTGCAATATTGGGACTTACGAACCAAGCCAGGCGCAGGGATGATTCAATGTACATTTGTTGATTCCACATATCAAGCAAAAACTTCTAGGGTTCGAAAAAGAAGCCATTGAGTCACCCAACAGGCAACATTTGCGGAAACGAAAATATGTTCAGGAAGAAAGGATCGCGCCTTTCATTGAAGGAGACAAACCAATTACAGCATTCTGGAAAATTCCTGGATGTTTTGTCGCAGCTTGGAGCGCCTAACATAGCCACAAGGTTTCCATAAATTGCCTGAGGATGTATCACCAAAGTACCGAAGGCGTGAAAAGGCTTAGTTTTAAATGAAGGATGAAAAGAAAAGGATTGGGAATAATATTGAACGCACCTGCGGGCTCACCTGCATGCGGTAATTTTCGGGGGTGGGAATATCACAATAATCATCATCGTTAGCAGCCTGCTCAGTCCAACGGCAGGGTGAAGGCCTCTCATATTAATCTCCAACAGCTCTCGTCCTATTACTCTCCAGTCGCGTGTGGGCCACAGAATTTTCTTATGTCGTCCCTACATCGTGTTACTTGCCCTCCTTTATATTTATACCAATGTCTTGTTAAGCAATCTGGTATTCTCACCGTTCTTCGTTCGTCGGTTCGTCTCACTACTTGACCGGCCAGAGACTTTTCTGTCGTTTTACCCTTTCGTTTCTTTCGTTTTGTTCGTTTTTGTGGCAGACCAAAACGAACGAATACTACATTTCTTTCCTCTTAAAAATGCAACCGTTGTACCGGTTTCCTAACTTTTGTCGATCGCCTCCGAGTGGGCTGATGTGGGACCGCCTAAGGAGGGTGTTCGGCCGTGACGACTGGAGGTTCTGTAGCAGCTGGTGTAGGAAACACACTCCGACCATCCGGTTCCGGTAGCTCTGGGCTTCGCTCTTTTTGCTCCTTCCGCTTTGGCGTGCGTTGCCACGCAGTAGACGGAAAAGGAGTAGTCACGCTGTCAGGTTCACCTTTAGCCTCCGCGCCTTCAGTCGCCCCCGTAGATGTAGACTCCGACGTCGATTCGCGACGGCGGCGGACTTGGTCGATATGATGCCGCACTAGCCCCGTTGGCGTGTTCACTGCTATTATTCTCGCCCCCGAAGCAGATTTTACACGTCCAGACTTCCATCGTTTCCCGACACCGTAGTTCCACACGTGGACGCTGCCGCCTGGTGAGATGGTCCAGTCGTCAGCGCCCGGCGACAAGTTCCCATCCCTTGGCGGTAGGCATGTGTCAAGACGGGAACAAAGCTGGTAGCCGAGAAGCATTTACGAGGGTGACTTTCCTCTTTTTGCAGGGTCCTCCTGTAATGGAATAACAGGCGCTTGAGGTTATCTTCCAGTGGGCAATCTTGCATTTTCCGCAAGCATCTTTAATGGTTCGCCCGGCTCTTTCCGCTGCTCCGTTTCACTGAGGCGTGAAAGGCGCTGGACGCAGGTGCACAATATTGTTTCTTTCTACAAACATGGCGAACTCCTGACTTGTGAATTGGGTGCCATTATCGGACACGATAGTACGTGGCACACCGAACCGACAAAACATACTTGTTAAGCAGCGAATGGTACCCACTCTGTTCGCATGCATTATGGGTACTGCTTCAATCCACTTCGTGTGAGCATCTACCACCACAAGTATAATCTTGCCGGCTAACGGGCTCGCAAAATCGATGTGGATCCAGAGCACCTCTTGGCAGTTTTCGGCCAACTCACCAGTGGTGCTCCCGCAGGCATGGGCAGGTTTTCTATCCAGCTTACACACTGCGCCGACAATTCTGACTCTCCCTGTCCATGCCCGGCCACCAGAACAGTGACCGTGCCACCGCTTTCATTGACGAGGAGCCTGGTGTGTTTCATGTAGGAGTTGCAACATCCTTTCCTGCGCTTTCCGTGGTATGACGACTCTGTTGCCCCAATTGATTAGCCGGTGAGCCATCGACAGCTCCATTTCGCGATCAAAAAACGCCTTCAAATCAGGCGCCATTCCACTTGTGGTTCGAGGCCAGCCATGCAAGATGTATTACGCGACACGGGCTAACAACGTGTCCTCGGCAGTGAGCTCCTGCCACTCGCGCGTCGTCACTATAATTTCGTCAAGGGCTTCCAACGACAGTACGTACTCCGGAGGCTCCCCCTTAGCTACCGGTTCCACTGCCGTCGGGGCTGGTAGTCTGCTGAGGGCATCTGCTGTCAGTAGTTGTTTCTCCGGAACGTGCTGTAGCTTGTACTGGTAGCCTCCCAGGAACAGTGCCCATCGTTGAATGCGCGCGGCGGCCATCGGCGACGTTGGTCGGTTAGGCATGAGCAGTCCCAGCAGTGGCTGATGGTCGGTTACCAGGGTGAATTGCCGACCTAGGAGGTAGTCACGGAAACGAGAAACGCCAAAAATCAGTGCCAATGCTTCTCGCTCCAGCTGAGAGTAGTTTTGCTCCGCTTTTGCTAACGTTATTGAACGAAACCTAATTGGTCTGTGCTCATTTCCCTCCGAGTGAAACAGAACAGCACCCACGCCGTACGGGGAAGCGTCAAATTCTACCTTCAGTTCCTTGTTGAGATCAAAAAGAACGAGAAGTTGCGCATTCTTCAAAATTTCTTTCGCTTTTTCGAACGCTGTCTGCTGCGGTTCCCGCCATTCCCAACGGGCTCGTTTTTCTGTGAGATGATACAAGGGGCTGAGCACAGTAGACATATTGGGCAGGAAACGGGCGTAGAACGTGAGCATGCTAAGGAACTAGCGCAATTCGCTAACGTTACGTGGGTGCGGGGCTTGCATGAAGGCGTCTACGTTCTTTTTAATAGGGTGGAGGCCTTGCCGATCTATACGATGGCCAAGGTAAGTGAAGGAAGGCTGCCGAAACTTGCATTTGTCAATCTTAAGTTTAACGCCGTGCTCTCGGAACCGCTCCAGCACTCTCTTGAGCTGCTCTCCGTTATCACCCTTGCCTCCTGACACTAGCACGTCGTCAAGGTGAGCTTGGACACCCGGCAGCCCGCCGAGTACTGCATCAATCTGT
This sequence comes from Haemaphysalis longicornis, assembly GCA_013339765.2. Lineage (NCBI taxonomy): Eukaryota > Metazoa > Arthropoda > Arachnida > Ixodida > Ixodidae > Haemaphysalis > Haemaphysalis longicornis. The sequence goes on from CM023454.1 coordinate 72,601,804, forward strand.
CTTTGAAAAATACCCGGTGCGGAAGCTATTCCAAATGGAAGTCTGTTATACCGGAAAAGCCCGCGGTGTGTGTTAATGACACGCAGCCAGCGGGGCGCTTCGTCAAGGGGCACTTGATTGTATGCATCTTTTAAATCCAAGATGCTGAAATATTCGCCTCCGCTTAAGCTTGCGAGTATGTCCTCTATCACCGAAACAGGGTAGTGCTCCACCTCACATGCCGGGTTGAGGGCGACCTTAAAATCACCGCATATCCTCAGGCTTCTGTCCTTTTTCAAAACGACCACGATAGGCGTAGCCCATTCTGCATGTTGCACAGGTGATAGAAAACCAAGTGACACCAGCCGATCAATTTCACGAGAGACTTTATCACGGAGGGCGCAAGGAAGAGATCTCGGCTTACAGAATTTTGGTGTCTCCGGCTCCTTGAGTTTCAGGCTGGCTGGTGGACCTTTGGTAAGTCCAAGGTCTGTAATCCAAAACAAAACATCCCCGTCGCGAGGGGCACGATCAAATGCAGAGCATTTCCGGGGGCGCACGACGTTATGTAGTTTGCGTTACGTTATGTTGTAGCACTTGTTGCTGTTGGTTGTTGTATTGTATATAAATGAGGAGACGTAATTACGTGGTCACGTGACTTCATTTATTAGCAGGTGGGTATGATTATTATTCTTCTCTTCTCTTCTCTCTCTTTTCTTCTCTGGCTGTTGTTGTTGCGTCGTCGACGTCTAGATGCTACTGGTTGAGTTAGTCCCCCCATTCGAGGGAGTCGATGGGAGACGTCATTGTTGAAGTTGTTCTTGTTCTTGCTGCTGCTGTATCAGGAGCTTCTTGACGTAGTTTTAATGCGTCAAGTATATAAGCCGCGTTCGTAGCCCTCCATTCTGTGTCGGCTTTGTCGCGCAGTGGGTAGAGCACCATGTACCTTGCGTTCCGCCCGCAGGGTCGTGGGATCGAAACCAGGCGCCGGTAAGTATTATTTTTTTATATATAGTGTAGGGGGAGGGGTGCGGACTACGATGGACAACTACAACGGGTGATATCGTAAGTTAAAGAAATGCTCTGCATTTAAAACATCCTCGAACTCGCCGAGCAGTCGGTTCAGCATATTGTCGCTTGACTCGGCACTTGTAAGATCCGGAGCAGTCAGGTCTCCATCGGAACGCCCGTCTTGTCAAGAAAAGCGATGAGATCGCGGCCACATAGGCTGGGTCCTGCACAGTCAAAAACGATCAGGGGACAAGGCACAGATACATTTTTATACCTCACGGGAAGTTCGAGTTCACCCAACACCGGAAGCTGTCCCGCGTAACACGAGAGCTTGATTCGTGGTGGTTGTAGGCACGGCCACTGTGCGTGGGGTCGGTCGTACACTTGGCGCGATACGACGCACACCGGGGAAGCAGAATCCACTCCATGGCCAGTTCTACGTGGCCCCATCGAAACATGCGGCGTATGGGTGGTTCCAAAGCATTTTTTCTTCCCGAAATCCACGTCCACACGTGTGCGCTATCCATGTCGTCGTTGCTAGACGCGCTTTCAACTGTCAGTGCCTTTACACTCGCTGCCCGCCTTTCAACCCTTGCATCAGTTGAACCACTGCAGCATTTCTTTGCCAAATGACCGCGTCGCCCACAGCGATAGCAGCGTGCGTTAGCCCAGCGGCCGGCGTTATCGTCGTGCTTTGTGCTTCCACATCGGCCGCAGTCATGCGACGCGCCTCGTGTACGATTACCTCGCGAGGATGAGCGATGATGGGCTTGCATTTTTTGCACAGTTGGCGGTTCTGCGCTCATATGTTTCGCATCGCTGTCGGTTGCCTCGGCTGCAATGGCCATTGTTTCAGCCTCCTCGAGGGACAGAGCTTCTTACATTAAACTTCAATGTAAGAAGCTCTGTCATCCGAGATAACTTAGGGTGGCAAACATTATGCTCACGTAGAAAAATTTGAAGATTAAAGCTTCTCCATAACATTAGGATAGGGTCAACTGGAATTAACAAAAACACTTACCTATAAACGCCGAATTACGTGTCCGCACGAAGAGACAAATTAGAAAAAATTAAACCGTTCCAGTGCCGCATCAATGTATTTAAGTATTCCTTCTTTCCCAATACAATTAACGATTGGAATGTGCTCCCGAATGAAATTGTGCGCTCACCAAATGTTTTGACTGCTCTTGAAAGTATTTCCTGAATGCTAACATTTGATCTACTGCTTTTGACCGTATATTGTTGCTTTGTTCTGAATTAGGTTATGTTGCTATGTTCTGCTGCGTTCTGATTACAGAGACAAACCTGTATTCCCATTACATAGCTTGCATTTCTATGATTACTTGTTGTTTTTTGTGATTAATAATTAACCCCCTACAAAAATGCCCAATGGGCGCTGTAGGTATTTGGAATAAAAAAATAAATAAATTTCTTTGCCAGTAACTGCTTGCGCAAGTAAGTTGAGCGTACGCCGCAAACAATCCGGTCCTTCAACATCCGGTCTATGTCACATCCGAAGTTGCAATTGTCTGCTATGCGCCGTATTTCGACTAGGAATGCGTCCACCGACTCTCCTTCTTGTTGGCACCGGGTGAAAAACTTGTAGCTTTCTGCTATCTCGTGACGCTTTGGAAAGCAGTAGTCATTTAAGGGTGCGATCGCTTCGTCGTGAGGACATCCGAGGTGCATCCGCGGTGCAATTAGCCCAGCTAGCACTTGCACAGTCTGCGTGCTGAGTGCTGCCACGCTTTCCACTTATCTCTTACGCTTTCCACTTATCGTACGCTTTCCACTTATCTCTTGTGTAGTCGAAGACCGGCAGCTGGAGGCGGGTCATGGTCGTGGGTACTTGTTGCGGCAGGCCGTGGGCTTCAACTTTCGGGGCAGCATGGGCGGTTTCAGGGCTCGTCGCAACTCTAGTAACACAGGCGCGCGCAGCGCAGCAGCATGGACGATGGTCGGGCAGTCAACGACGGCGTTTATTGCCAGACGGGTGATTATATGCGTTGCCATCAAGAGAGGGTAAAGGGAGGGGGGAGAAAGGGAGAATCAAGGCGCACAGGGCCAAACAGAAAAGCTGCGCGCGGAGCTGGTTTTGCTGGCCGTACATAACGAACGAATACAACACATTCACTCGAGTTTGTTCTTTGAGCAATGAAGCTCTATTCTTTTTGCCAAGGTTACTTTGATTATCATCCGTTATATAAGCCGTTGAGCAGATTTAGGTTTTATTTCCAGTTGTTTATTAAGGCGCCACGTTTCGGCTTCATATGTCGTCACTTGATGTTTACTTTTCTTTTTAGTGATACATTTAGCTTACATTTCATGGTTTGGGGGTGCTCATTGATTGCTTGCCAGCACATACCTATTCTGTGCCGAATTTCTCTCCCTAGGTTAGGGTCAGTGCTATTGCACCTGGACAAGGAAAAGAAATTTGTGCATTTCTTCTACCATTTCGTTTCCTGAGCTGAAGAAGACATTGTTGGCGTGCCTATTTCGGCCTACATTGAGTTTACTTATATTTATTTTTAGCCCCACGGCCATGCTTCGGGATTATAGTTCCTCAAGCATTCTCATTTTATTCTGTAAGACTTCCGGTCCACGGCCAGTGCACGGACTGCCCGCAGACCGTCTACTACTGGAAAATTGAGGAGGCCCACTATGTATTTGGCGAACCTTAAATGGGTCAAGTAATGTCAGTTTATCCTAAATCCCTTCTTTTCAAGTCAAACGTTGTCAATAGCCCCTCGGGACATGCTGTGAATATTTCTGGCAAAAAACGACGTCTCTTTGCCTATCTTCTTTTCGGAAAAAAAAAATGTATCGCTTTGCTTGTTAAGTGTTTTCCTACCCATGCACCCCTTATATAAGTCGTCTAGGATAATTATGTAACTTTCTTGCATTCCCTGGAGTTTTGTTTATTTAATAACGACTGTGGTTTGTACTGAGTCAAACGCAATCTCATGGTTATGCCTCCAAGAGCGCACCAATATTTCGCACTAGAGCCGCCGTCGAATCAGATTTAAAGCAATCCTAGCTGGACTTTACCCAATGCGCGACCTTCCCGCGAACACAAGAGCAGCGTCTCCGCCATTCCAGGTAGCATAGAATTATCTGGATGTCTTCGCCGCCGGCTCCAGTGTTGTCTTTACTACTGGCCCGAAGTGTTGTTCCTTTTCTTTTATTTGTCGTTTGTGCATCCCAGAGTGCACGGTTCCTTCTGACCAGAGCCACCACTGAGTGAGATTTAAAGAAAGTGCTGCTACAACTGAAGCAGTGTGGGACCTTCTAGCGAACGCAATGGAAGCGTCTTCGCTAGTCAAAGTGGCGCCGAAATGTAGTCTCGCTATTGGGGCGCTGTCAAAACAGCACACGACGAAAGGGCACGCGACAGAAGAGCACCGACATAACAGCACGGCGTCAAAAGGGCACCCGACAAAACAGCACGCGACAAAACAGCACGGCGTCAAAAGCGCACGCAACGGAACAGCACGTTGACAAAACAGCACAGCGTCAAAACAGCACAGCGACAGAACGGCACGATTTTATGGAACGCCTAAATGGGCAAATATTTTGATTTTAACATGGATAAAAACACTTTAGTGGGCGCAACCTGCTCTCTCTGAGGTTCTCTTCACGTTTCGTTACTCTTTCCCGGGAAAAATACTACGGCTTTAATTATTACAGCATGTGGGATATCTGAAATGAAGGAAGCAAAAGCCAGGGACGACATTTGGTAAAACTTTTGTTCCTTTTTAGGTAGCCCTACAATTTTTATTATAATAATAATAATAATATTAATAATAATAATAATAATAATAAGAATTATTTATTTCCGAATTTGCCGCCGACAGTTCTCCAAGACTGGTAGGCCCGGATCATTTCGTCCGCAGGCTTTCACATCTCTCCCAAAGTGGACCGCGTTAGCACGCGCTAAAACCGCTGACCGAGTCTAAAGTCAACGCCTGCGCTACGAACCCAAAAGAAATACTGTTCGCCCGGAATGCGATCAGAGCAAAATCGGTAATAAAACCCGCAGGGATAAAACCCGCAGGGTAGTCTTGGTATGTCTGCTTGGCGCCGCAGAAACATTTTGCAATTTTTTGATACGAACTTTTTATTTTAGCGCCGTCTATGAAGCGACCGCCGAAACCTCCGCGCTGGGCTGTTAAGTGCGCCGTTCTTTGCGTGCGTCTGCTCGGAATCCGTGCATTACCGAGTGAACCGTAGTGGTTTGGCGTTAAGTTAGCGGTTGTAGTGCTTGTGTGTGTGTGTTCTGTTTTGTTTTCATCATCTGCGGACGGATTTTAGGTCCTGATTTGCTGCCAGAGCGGGAAATTCCGACCCCGGCTGTTGAGACCAGCAGCAGTAGCAGTGTGGTGGTGGTGCCGGTGGTGCTCCGCAGTTCCGCGATAAAAACGTACCGGTATGGCACCGACTGACATAGAAATCGATATCGGGGAGTAAATACGTGTTTTCAATGCCACCGTGCTTGTTATGTTCACCGATTAGTCCTGTTTACGGAAGCGCGGACGTCGAATGCGGAGCGCGCATAGCATATGTAGGTCACGGTGATCCGTGCTCGCGATGGACTTTCGACGAGGCGATTGCTACGCTGTTGGCATTCCAATGCAATATAATCTTTCTTAACTAGACTTATGACGGTTACTGACGAAACGAAATTACCCGGGCGGAAAAATAACGCGACCGCACAAACAGTCAAATTACTATTCGAAGGTTGAGCAAAAGGATTTGACGTTCGGGCGGGTTAATATTGGTTGATCATGATCGTGATCATGATTGACCTAACTCTGCGCAGCGCATGTGGCCTGTCGCTCGGAGCCCACCTTTGTGAAACCGTTGCTTTCACCACAAATTCTTTACGCGACCAGCAGTAACTGTTTTGTAATTGTAATACTTTTGATTCCGTGGCACCGCAAAAGGATTAAAAGCTTTTCCTTTCACCGCGTTGTGAACAGGTTGAGCTATTTTTCCAAATGCAGCGTTCACGCGTACCTCGAGCTGCGTTTCAACATTTGGCTGCCTGCTTATCCTGCTATCGACCACCAGTGTGCGATGGAGAAAGTTATCCTTTCAAATCGTTTGACAGTGTAATGCGTTGGCCTGAAAAAAAGTAAACAAAACGCCGTGATTTTATAGGTTCGATTAGATGAAAAGGGGATGGTTTAATGCCAATCGGCTGTAATGGCCAAACAATATATGGTATTTTAAATTGACTACAATGAACCAGAAGTTATTGTAGTGTCGTATTGAATCGGCGCTCGTGAAAGATCCCAAGTGGTCAAAATTAACCCGCAGCCCTCCACTACTGCGCGCCTCATAACCCATGAAGCGTCGGAGCGTTAAACACAATAATGAATGAATGAATTAATTAATCAATCAATCAATCAATCAATCAACCAACCAATCAATGCTGTATTGTAAAGGATAAAGTTGCTTCTAACATTTCAGGGGGTTCCGTTCCCTGTCGCAGCTTTGCGTGTGATAAATGGATTTTGATCCTTCTGCTTGCCGTCCAAGTGCACCCAACAAACACTGGAGTTGGTCGTTGGTACAAAGTCGTTGCGATTTATCAACGGACTCCACCGATATCTCAACTCTGTGTGCGTTGGGAAGCGATGCCGCAAATACACGCCGCAACCACACTGCATTTTCTCGAGGCAGTGTCGTGGACATGCGTGCTGTCAGCGACTGTTTCTCGCTTTCTCTGGTTGTTCAATAACCCACCACCGCGCAGTGCTGACCAGGAGACGTTTGCGCCTTGAACGGCATCGCAGCATTGGCTAAAACAGTTGAAAGTTCCGCAAAAATTAAGCACGCGGTGCGAAATACTCCTGAACTACGCAGTGGAGCACACCACGCCGAGCGATGTTAGCAGCCCAGCGCGCTCAGGCAACGCTGGTCGGCCGCCGAGAGAACTGGTTTGAGAGTATTTTCCTCCTTTCCCGGCTGCTTATAGAAAATGGTGTATAGCAGGGGAGCAACTCATTGTACGTCTCCGCGTGCGCATTGTACGCTCTGCGTTCCACAGCAGCCACTGCCCCTTTGTTCGTCTTGGCGTCAACAAAAGCCGACCCAACCCTCGTTTTCGCTGAGGAGAGGGAGGAGGTCGGGCGGAAACGAGAGGGGGCAGTTGCTAACATGCGCATTGAGTGGAGGGATTTTGAACACGAGCCAGTTTATTTTGAGAGCGCGACTTGGAAACAGGCAAAACGCGTTCCGGTTGTTCCGTGGTCCTACCGTTCTTGCATCAATCGTTCCATCAATCGTTGGCTTTTCATTGTACCATGACAAGTGACAGTCTTTGATTCTCGCAATTTCTGGGAATGTAAAGCCGTCAGAAAGATGCACACGAACATGTTTATGTATTTTAGCGAATGAACTGCATATGTTTCTCCACAAATGCGGTTCCCAACAACAGAGTTTGTTGTTTATGGTGGGTGACCTGTTTTTATGAGCTCACCTGCTGCCGTCAGCAATTGTTAGGCTCCCGCAACACCATAACACCATAAGCAAGCATGTTAGCCAGCAGTCTTCTAAGCCTTGCAGCAAGATAATAGGCGTCATAGATAATAGCTATATGTCATATTTTCGGGGAAAATCAAAAGTATCGAAGCTGCAAGCTGCAAAAGTATCAAGGTCCAAAACCTTAGTGCCGCTTCGCTTGATTCTAACTGCAGATATCGAAGCATTTCAGATGAAGAGCACAGTATCGCAGCTTAGGTAACGCAATAAACCATTCATCGGGTAAAGTTCGTTTTTTTTAAATAGCGAGAAATCGGCGAGCGTGATCGCTAGTACAGCTTTATGTTGTCTGATATTCAGTGGTGCCGGCCCACTCCCATTTTCGATACATCATGTAACCTAAATAATAGTGTGCCTGTAAAAGCGCTCACTGCACAGCCTGAATCGTGATACTCGCTTCTCAAGCGTTAATAAACAAAAGGATACAAGCAATGGAAACACGGGAGAACATACTCGTACGACGACAAATTCGCATGCAGCATTTATTTGAAATAATTTCAGCCTTAGCAAATATATTATGTACGGACCGATGCAAATACATTGTGCACAAATACAAACATGTAAAGACAAATAAACTGACCCCCTCCCTGCTTTCCTTATACAGGCGCTCATGCATAGGTGAAGTAGTGGTGGGACATTTTTTTCCTATTTTGAAGTTGGGACATGTTTTCCAGCACCATTTGTTCCGGGACTATCAGTTCCGGAGCAGTAGCTCCGGGACCATTTGTGCCGGGACCATATCGCCCGCACATCGTGCGTATGGTCTTCTGCTTAGCAGTTACAAGGAAAAAAACAAACACGCTTCAAGTTTAACGTACACTGCGATGACGTACACTGCAAACACCCAACGAGATTAGCGTTGCACATCCTATAGCAGTTTTTTTCGCAATAAGGCGGGTGTTCGCGAACCACTTCCGTGCGGCCGGAGCCATGCACAGCGGATTGCGTATAACGCGGCTCTTTTTACGCCGCACCAGGCACCCTGAAACAAATTTAACATTCTCTCGCATTTAGCAACATATGCCTGCGTTTATCTTTAATAAACTAATTGTTTCTAGTAGAGCTACGGGCTTTTGGGCCTCTATTGATGCTGGCGCGCATGTTGGTATGAAGGCCGGATCACAGTCTGGTACGCCATGATGATTAAGATGATGATTATGATGATGATGATTAGAAGCCCTCCATCTGTATCGGGACGTCTGTTGCCACCAACCAACTTGCCTGTCTTATTCTACTCGTTAAACCTACCCTTTATTACCCTAACGGGTTAGCCCTCCGCCTACCGGTTTTAAACTCGCTTCTCATATTGCCGTTTTCCGCAGCGCCACCTGTAGGGGCTGGAAAGAGCGGATAGCGTTGAGCCGCCGACCCGAAGAAAGCGAGTTAGATGCCCGCAATGGTGGTTGCATTTCAACTGAAGGAGAAGAGCGAACACGCCGGAGTGTCGCCGTTTAAATGAACACGAAGAAGTGTGAAGTCCCTCACTGCGGAGCTTCCCATATTCCAAATTTAGCGTTCTGGTTGTGAAGCCTAAAAAAGCTGAAAGAAATGAAAGCTTTTGTGTGCTTCTTTTATTGAGTCCGCACTGCGAATACAAAAAAAACGGCATCAAGGCAAGAAAAGACCTTAACCCGGTACCGAGTCATGCTTTGCAGCGGCCGTGATCTTTCGGCTCCCACAAGAAGATCTTCTCTTGCTACTGTTTTCTTTTTCGGCTGTTTTATCGAAAGTATAAAAAAAGAACAAGTGCCAGTTGCAATAGGCATGCCTCAGGTTATCATGAGCCGCTGCAACCCAAATCACCTGGAATATGATGGAAGCGAAAAAGCCGAAGTGTAATCCTTAAGCGCTACTATTCTGACGGAAAATTTGCTTCTTACTGAAGTCCTACACCACTTAATTCTAATTTATACATGGGGGTTTAATTTGTTTAACAGCACAGAGGAGCTCTTAGTGGGTTACAAATATTTCCGCAAAAATATTGCGCGTCAAAGCAGCGTCCACGAATATGAGCTACTGTGGATCGTGGCTCATTGGTGGCCCGGCAGCTCACATTCTTCACTTCAGTGAAAAAGACCGTCACTATACATCGAAGTTTTCAAAAGAATGGCGTCAATGAGCAAATGAATAATTCAAAAAACATTTATAAGAAAAGTAATTAAATAATAGAGGATCCAGGAACAATCCTCAGTAAATTAACACAGAAAAAAGTGCTCACGAAATATGCAGATTCATGGCTCTGCGTTAAATTACCACGAAAAGGGCACAGATGCCGTATTCATAAAAATAGATCCCTGAATTCATGACCAAAAACCAATCAATACAACGGGATCGAGGAACCACCTTTAATAGGCAATTACTGGAGTAGTCGTTTCATAGAAATAATTGCACATATAACCATGCGTGAAAAAGAAAGTAATACGAACAAGTAAAATCTGTAATTGACTACAACGGCTCACTATGTTGTGTTGCTTCAGCCTATCAAAGGCACACCTAAATCTCTTCCTGTACCGATATCGCCCTCCACTGGAATATGCGGGTGCCTAAATGTCCATGTACTGATATATTCCTGCACAGATAAGTCTTGTAAAAGTAGGTTCAAATGAATGTGCTTTTCTATTCTTTTCTTGCCGCAGAGTTTGGATTCCGTTCCGGCGAGTGCAATATGCCATACTACCTAGCGACGCCACCGCACCCAACTTTTACAGTGCTCATCTCTTGCAGTGTGCTGTTTTGTCACGTGCTATTTCGTCGCCGTGCTGTTTTGTCGCCGTGCTCTTCTGTCGCGTGCTGTTTTGACGCCGTGCTGTATTGGCACCGTGCTCTTCTGTCGTGTGCGGTTTTGTCGCTGTGCGCTCTTGTCGCTGTGCTGTTTTCACGGGTGCTGTTTTGACGCGTGCCCTTTTGACGCCGCGCTGTTATGTCGGTGCTATTCTGTCGCGTGCCGTTTCGTCGCGTGCTGTTCTGTCGGTATACCCTCGCTATTTCAGCCCAAACAGTGCCTCTCTGAGCTAATCGTACAAAGGTATAGAGTGGTGCCTGCTCCAGAAGCACTCATCATTCCAGATACGTGTGAACCTAAACGAGGAAGGTCCAAACATGATGGGAAGGCTCTTTGGTACACAGAAAGTATTCCATCACCAGAAAGGGATGTGGCCACAGTCCTGCAGTAGTTTGCCACAACCTCATATGAATTTCTAAAGTAAATTCTGGCCCTCAGTACGCACCAGATGCAGAGCAACCTACCGCGGTGTCTTTCAGGCCAGCACTACAGCAAAGCGCACTAAGAATATCCGCGTCCGGACAGGCCGCTTGTAAAACTTCACTCTGGTAACTTTCAACGCATGAACTCTATCTATTAAGGGAAGTGTAGCGGTACTGCAGGTGGTGTCCTCGGAGAATAAATAAAATTTAATGGGCTCAATTGATGTTACTACAGAAGAGGGCTTCATGGAGCTCACTCGCACGCATTTTTGGTGCCACATAGGATTCAATGAGAACAAATAGGGAGGACTGGGATTATTATTCTCTAAAGAATCAGCAGGCATCATGGAATATTTCTTTAGCATTACGAAAACATGAGCGCCGTTGGGATCAAGCTTGTGAAGCGTTGCAGGTTGAGAATAGTTGAGGTCCATGGGCCAACAACTAACTATGATAATGAAGCCGTTGGCGTTTTATATAAGGATGCCGAATCAGCCACGAAAGAAGGGTACAACACAGTTCTGGGTGGTGATGGGAGACTTTAACGCAAAGGTCGGTGAGAAGCAAAAGGGAGACAGGTCCGCTCATTCAGCTAGAAGACCGGGAACCAGAAGGATTTCTCTCGGTCGAAAGACTGCCTATGCGAAGGGACCCGGTGCCCCCATTGTCACTCGGAGGATGACACGCGTGCCGTTCGGCGTATCATCGAGCCCGTTTTTTCAGGCTACTAGAATTCATCACCATCCAGGCCTCCTGACAAGCATTACCTGGAAACCGTATCGCTAGTGGAGGAGGCGTTCAATGTAGATGACCTCATGATCGGGGTACAAAATATCCAAAATGCTCTGGAGGTGTATGAAGAAGCAGGCAAGATAAGTACCAGGAAACCGTATCGCTACTGGAGGACGCACTCTATGTGGACGACCTCATAATTGGGGTACAAAATATTTAAATGACCTTGATGTGTATGATGAAGCAGGCAAGATATTCTCCGAAGTAGAAATTGAGCTCCAAAACTGGGCATCAAACGCAGACGAGTTCGGGCATTGTTTCGTTATGGACAACGTTACAATCGAAACCGAAGCGCGAGACGCCGTCAGGCTATTAGGAGTACCGTGAGAGTGGGCGACAGACTGCATTTACCTATAAAGGAAGTATTTATTCAAGTGTACATACGGCAGCCCGTTAACCAAGCGCATTGAGCTGCAGACCTTCGCGAGATTGTGCGAATCCTTCGGGTTATTGGCATCATTTTTATTAACGGCGAAGGTTGTGTTCCAGAACCTTTGGAAAAAGAAATGCGTGTGGGATGAACACCTTTCAGATGAAGAACAAACGCGGTGGAACAGTTGGTGCACCCAAAAGGCAGTTCTGGGTGAGTGCGAGGTTCCGCCGTTCTAGTTCCTACGCTCCTTCAGCATGCAAATGTCATTAGAGATTCCCGTCTTTTGCTATGTGGGCCCAAGCGCTTATGGTGTAGACCCCTACGCTCGTAAATGAAGCTACAGTGGAATCTATGACACGATTTTGCTTCTTAGCAACAGCCCAGTCGCTTCCCTCAAGACCGTATCTCTTCCCCGTCTGCAGCTTCTTGCTTGCGTCATTGGAGGACGACTTGAACGTTACGCAAAGACTATTACATTCATCGAAGACTCCCCCGTAACTTGTTATTGTACTCTCTTGTCGCGGTACATTGGATCACTAGCTCCAACGCCAAACAAGACGTGGTCATGGAGCACAGCATGGGGGAGATACATCGACTTGCAGGACCTGCAGAGGGGAAACATCGCAGACGGAAGGGCAACCGGCAGTTTTAGTCACGTGAAATGTATCAGGAGCGGTTATTCTTCACTCACAACTGTAATGGCATCAACCGTCGTGCCTCGTAGGTTCATAACAGAGTTTCCCGATATGGAAAGGGATGAGGGGGACATAAAGGATCTCGAAGAATCTTAGGAAACATCAGTTTGCCCTTGCGGGGTTAACAGTTACAAAGGGTATTGACGGTAGAAATATTCAGCCCGCTCAGACCACTTCTGCTTGTCACTGTCTGGATTCGACGTTTTCCGAATAATGCTCGGCGACGAGGTTCATCTGTGAGCGGCCCACTCACAGCAGCAGAAATAATGGTAGTTGAACGCCAGTGGCTGGGGTACGTCCGGCGGGAGTCATCCTACACCAAAGTACGGGCCCTTTCTGCTGGCCAGCCTGTTTCAGCATCTTCCACGGTGCAACAAACTTCACCATTCGCGGATGCCGAAAGACTGATCCACCTAAGAGGCTGGTTGAAGAGACCTAATGCCAGCATCGACGTTAAGCTCTAGATCCTGCTGCATGCTGGGAATTAGCTTACCTCACTTATCATTCTCGCAAGTCAGCGCCGCACTTATTACAATGGGGTTGAAGCCTCGCTAACTGACACTCGAGAGCAATTCTCGGAAGTGATAGGACAGCAGATAGTCAAAGGGGTTTTGCTACAATGCTTGATATGCAGACGCCAAAGACTAACTGCAAAAGCAGCACCTTATGCTACATTGCGATGCGACAGCACCATGGAAGCATACCCGTCCCCTCTGGTTGGGTTTGAGTTTGTGGACCCCTCTACGTTCGTGTAAAAGCCATTCCGTCAAAGACCTACGTTCTATTGTTTTCGTGCGTGGTTATTCGAGCAATACATTTGGAACTGACTTCAGACATGACTGCGGCCACCACACTACTCGTCTTCCGTCGGTTCGTGTCATGGCGCGGCATACCGAACACTGTCTACTCCGGCAAAGCACATTCATTTCACTTGTTTTGCCGGGCATTTAGAGTGGCTGTGCTAGCTCTGCCACAGTAGGCATCTCTGCTCAACGTGCAGCAGAAATTCATCTTTGAGCCAGCACCTTGGTGGAGTGGCTGGTGGGAACGTCTATTATGCTCCACCAAAGACTTACTGAAGTGATCTCTTGGGTGAGCCAGCCTCCCGGCCGTAACTGTGACCACTATTCCCTTTGCGAAGTGGAAGCCGCTAGCAGCCGGCCTCTGACATACATCGAAGAAAATCCTGAAAAAGTAGTACCGCTTACCCCTCTGACAGGCAAGCACGCCCTTTCCATGCCGCAAGAGGTGGCGGTGACCGAGGAGTCTACAACCACAGCCGATCTGCTACGGGGAGCCCGCTACCATAAAAAGCTGACAGCAGATTTGTGGCGAAAGTGGAAAAAGAAGTGCTTGCTGGTACTACGTTCAGCTAATAGTCGTTCCCCTGCTGCTGGACCGTTGCTTAAGGTTGATGACATCGTGATCGTCCACGATGACACGTTACACCAATGAAGTGGAAACTGACGAGTTACGGCGCTGACCACGTTGAAAGAGCTTGCGCGGTGATACTAGCAACAGGTCATGTAATAAATTGTCTAATAAAAAACTGTACCTCCTGGAATTCGGCCGCCTGACAGTGGGGCGCGGGAAGATGTACAAGTGGAAAAGGAGCATTCGGCGGCCGTAATAAAGGGGCAGGAGGGCACGGACATTTGTGGGTACACGAGTCCCCCTTTTTAGGGCTCTGAGTCTTGAGAATTTTCAAGCCTGAGAATTTTCAAGCCTAGATGTGGAGCTATGCGCTATTATCTACACTATGCCTGCTATCGCCTTTGATTGCACCCACCCTTATCACAGTTCTACGCATCCTCACAAGTTCTGAAGAGGCGTTCACTGCTTTGAGATCGTATAATTAAAACTTTATTATAATTAAATTTATAACTTTTTGTCTGGAAAATTGTGTGTGCAATTCAATTCCTGCCAAGAGGAATAGCAACATACTTAATCAATCGGCACCTCTCATCAAACTGTTTTTTTTTTTCAGAAAACCAGGCTGCCCATGAGGCCGCTTAAGAGAGTTGCCATTTCCAACTTCCACTGGTGGCAGGGGTAAGGCCGTATAAGTTCCCTTCGACCTACCACCAATGGACATCCACCAGCACAAGCAGGATGGACGCGCCGGTCTAAAAGCACAAACTTCCGCTGGCTACTGTCAGGTCCGGGGTAAATATAAAAATATAACCAACGGTGAAAAACGCTACAGAACGTATTAACGGTTCCAGCAAATAGGGAATAGTCAAAGTCGAGGAATGAAGGGTGATTACTAAGCACGGTAATGAAATTTCCACAATATATGTTCGCTGCCGGAACTGAGTTGCCCTACCTCACGTCCCAGAGGCGCAGTCGTTATGATTCGGTGTTCAATGGTCCAGGTGGCGTGTCGAGGCGGCAGGGGTAGGGCACGCTCCGAGCTCCCGTCGCGTAGAGGCCGACGCAGCTCTCTTGGGGCGTCGTGTTCCTCGACCGATGTCTGACGACGCGACTTGTTTGCGTACGAGATGTCTCTAGCTTGCGCCTGTGGAGGACCTCTTGGGGCACGGTATGGGTCTTGGCACCCGACTGCCGCGCATCCCGGTCACGCTCTATGGTCTACAGCCTCTCTTCCCTCTCGGTGGTCTCTTTCAGGCTCTCTTCCCTACCGCCGGCCGCTCTTTGCTGGAAGATGCTCAATCGCCGGTGGTCGGTGCGACGTCGTGTCGTGGTCCGCCAGCACTCGGCACCGTATCAGGTGTCATACCACTTGGCGGAGCATCTCGCGCGTGTCATCTGGTAAGTACTTCCTTTTCATCATTTTCTTTTGCGCTTCGTTGATGTCGTTGCGTTTTTTTCGCATGACACTACCCCAGCTGCCAACCACCTCTTCCCCGCTCAGAGAAATCTTTGTTATTAATATATTGAAAATGCATCTTACACACCCAAAACTCTTCTCAAGTGGTTAACACCATACCTGCACCACCCGCACCCCTAGGGCCCAGCCTTTTGCAATCCACCGTATATTTAAATCGAGCGCACCTCGATCAACAACAAACTGATGCACAACTATTGTGATAATTTCAGTCATCCAATTAAAATTGGTCTAGCACAAATTGTTTGAGTGGGTCCTCCCACGAACGAACTGGAAAACCTGTGTGTACTCCTGGCTTCATTGCGATCACTACAATCTTGCCCATTAACTGCAGATTCAAGAACTTGGGCTTTTATTCACTCTACTGGGAACGACCTGAATTTGTTTATGTTCTCTTACAATGTCTCCCAATTCCTTTCGTGCATCGTCGACTGTGGTTATCATTTCTTACTGAAAGTTCTCCCTCTATCTCTCCTGCGAAATGCCCCACGGAGAAAACACCAGAGTTCAGACGGAGATGCCCACGGTGGTGTAACCCCTGGTGGGTAGAGGTATACAGTTGTGCTGTAAAAGACTCGTGTCTTTGAAGCGCGAAGCTTTCTAGCACGAACATTTGGGAAGGAAATATTACAGTGCGTTCTTTTAGTAGGCGTTTTGCTCACTGAGATGAAATGTTTTGCCGCGAGGCCATGGAAAGCCACTGTCCCGGTGTGTTATTACTAACGAAATTCTTGACAGGACGCAATAGTTCGGAATAAGAAAGATTTAGCACATACAAATGTTACACACGTAAAATGCAAAAAAGGATGAATGCTCAGATTTCCGTCACTTTGGCAGCACCCATGCTCAATAAAAGGCCAGGCGCGTCTTGGGCGAGGGAAATCGTTGGGTCTCTACTGTGTCGATGGTGATGGCGTCAGCGTCTGAAAGCTGGCGAGGAGCTTGTGACGATAAATGCTGCAAAGACGGTGTGATTAGAATCACAGAACACTAGTAGTTCTGGAAAGGAGAAGGTAGGGATGATCGTGGCTGTCGGGCAATAGGCGCCTCAATACCAGAGAAACTCGCCGGTTTCAAGACCACCTTATGTACAGCAGCACGACTGAAGCCGTATATTCGTCCACAATTATGAATATTTGAAATCTTTACTAGGTTGTTTGAGAGTATATTGTAGTGTTTTAGGTTCCTTCAAGAAGTGCTCCATTTCATGTCTCTTTGTATCTTAGCTTTCTTTCGACGTTCGTTACACATTGCTATTCGGTGTTTTTGTGTCCGTGTTTCATACGTTTGCTTTTGTGAAAATTTTAGTTTTAGATCCGTATATTTCGGTTTGATGCTAGATCATAGTTTGCTTATTTTCCTACTAGATATTACCATATCCTTTATTGCATCGATGCTCATAAAATAAATCTCAAAAATGCCTTCTCGGTGGATTGTGTCGGTTGCAGTTGCATCATGATTTTTTATTAATGCCATTTCTCGACGTTGGTACTTATTGCTTTTCAAGGGGTGATAGTTCATAGTGGAAAGATGGCTCAGTTTTTCGTAGGTGTAAATTCTTTCAATCCAGGTATCGGCAGATCATTTTCTTTTCATAAGACACAAAGTAAGCTCTCCTTTAAATGTCTTAAGTATTTGTTAGTCCATGTTGCTTTGTTTCACGCATATAGTAACCAATTTTAATATGCAGAAGGCCCATAAAGATTTTTTCGTGGACAAAACCAACCTTAACCTTTTATCAAAGGAACTACCAAACAAAAAAAAAACAAATTTTACCTGCAGTATACAGTCAGTAGTGCATCAAAAACCAATGAAGCAATAAAGAAGAAAAACTTGCCCCCACGTTATTCGAAGCACTTAACTCGTACGTTCATGTCTAATCGTTTCTTATAATTGAAAGAATGTAAGGTGATTCGTATAATTATTTAGATCAATTTCAACGTACGATCAAGAACTCCTGAAAAAGAAGACAGAAGTGTTTTTTTTTTATTTACAGTATTCGTAAAAACGAATGGGAGCAAATAACCTGAATTGAAGAGAACAACGCGTTTTACAAGGAAATATTTTAGTGTGCTATGATTTTAGTGCAATACTTTCGAGCTACATTTTATTAAAAGCTCACATACGCTGCACACGTGTCAACCGATTCAAACTACCAATGGAACAAGTTGAACACAAAATAAATCTCCCTGCTTCATGTTGAACACCGAGTTAAACACAAGGTAAAGTAAACTACAACGCCAGGCTCCAGGAAAAGTTTTTTCTCATTTCTGACAGCAATTCGTGTGACGTAGGACAAGGCTTTACAAGAACGTTTCGCCTTAACATCTTGGTCCTTGGTACATAAATAAATAAATATTCTCAGAATCTCTCAATGTTCTGCACTTCCAAATGAGCCGCTTTTCGGTGGCGCCATACAATTCTTCCGAGGATACTTTGCTAGCTGACATCTTCGTGCCATTTCACCAACACCTCCTCCCCATTGCATAGTTCTTTTTTGAGGTAGTATATTTATGACTTGCCACCTACCAAAAAACTGTTGCGGTACAGGCAAGTTGACCTAGAAAAAAGAGGGATCTTCCCCTCTCAAATTAGTGGCAATTACTTTACCCTACGTATGGGTCTGGAGCTTCCATGCCTGAACGTAACGTGTACATATCCTGAAGAAGAAAACAGACTATCAGAGCAGTCCTTTTTCTCCGTTCTCTGTTGACTCCTTTTCGCGCTGTTTTTCTTCGATCACATGCCAAATTATCGGCAGACGCCTAGTTATCCACAATATTTCAGTACGTTTTTTTGCAGCGTACCCACAGCCACCCCCAGATAAGCAAGGCTTTATTGAGCTCACAGATACAAAGAAAACGTTACAAAAGACAGAACGATGATGCAGGCTTACCATGGGTGGACACCAATTATGAAAATTGGTGCGAAATATAATTTGCATGATGAACAAAGAAAGTCCGCTATGTCAGGTGCTGACCAGTGTACAAAAAAGGCAAATTCAGGTTAAGCAGTAAACGACCCGAAATTTTTCAGTGCAGATGTATACTGAAACGTAGACGTCGTGCCCTCAAGCGGACGAAGGCGTTCACCTACAGGAATTGCTGGTATGAGAGATCACTTAAAACAACTGAAGTCACATACGAGGCTTTTTGAACAGTGGCACCTAGCGAACAGTTATCGTAAAAGAATACGTTGTGAAATTTATAATAAATTTATGCAGGTGGTGAGGCACGTTTAAATACATTTGCGTTGGCCATTAATTTGAAGAAAACACAGCAATAAAAAGTCGAACAAGGACTCCGTTGTCAGTCGGAAGACGCCAAGCATGGGGTACAAGATATTGCCGTGTTCATGATTTCCTGAAATAAAGTTAAGTAGGGGATCTATGGGTAGATTGGTGCAGCGTAGGTGGAGTGGAAAGCCGTAATATTTTCCCTCCATAAGCTGTTTTTTATTCCGTGCTGTAACTATTCTAAGTGTATTAGCTTTTTACTCCAAGTTGGCCCAAATGTCCTAAATAGTAAAAAAACACTGGTTTTTGAATCGTCTAAGAGGGTTAGACGTGCGGCTTTCTGATGAATTTATCAAATATTCTTGGAAATATTTGAAGATCTATTAGATCAAATTTCGAGAAACAAGCTGCGCCTGACTTTCGCCATGGCTTTCAATTTATTACTGTAGCAGAAGTGTAGTTCTCTTCATAAGTACACATTAGAATTCATTCGTTTGCGTTCATCAATGCCATAACAAAACCTCCAAGCATTACAAGCTCTAGCTCGTCGTTGCCAGACATCTTCGTGACAAATTCCAAAACAGTTATTCGCAGCGCTGGAACCATCAGTTGCGACATTTGCGATCCGTGCCCATTTTTTTATTATATACGAAAGTAATGCGCTACAGAAAGCGCACCATGTTGAACCCTTCATTGTTTTCAGTCTGTCAGTGAGCGCGAACTACAGGCATTTGAATGTCACAAAATAGATACAGAATGGTTTTTCCATTGATTGAAACTGATGCTACAATGGCTAACAACAAATTTTTCGATACTGTTGGGGCGTTTTTTGCAAAATACTATGCATTGATGAGCTGTAAACCAACAAAAAGAAATAAGGAAACCTGGATTAGGCGGGATCATACACGAACAACAAAAGAAGAAAAAAATAGGATGTATCACTCGTTTCTTGGTGCGCGTTCACCGTTAACGGTGAAGAAATTTAAGAAAACGCGCATTCGACGCTGTCTCAGATATTAGAGACACACATTTTAAATGTTATGAACAGTTTTTTATCGTCTCGTGATGTTTTGTCCCCATCTCAGTATGGGCTTATTGGAGGCCGAGTACTCAAAGTTAGCTGGAAGATTTTTATGATTTATTAAACTATACTTTCGATCGTAACCAGATTGCATGTGGGTTATTTCTTGATCTCAGTAGAGCTTTCGATAGTGTGTGTCATACCCTCCTGCTTAGGAAACTACAAAGACTAAGTTTTCGGGGCATCCTTTTACTTCTACTTGAAAACTTCTTACTTGACAGAAGTCAGGTTGTTCGCAATGTTAAATTTTGTTTTTTTTTATTAGGTCAAGTTAACAACAAGGGTCTATACTGAGACCTGTGCTGTTTAACTTGTATGTTAACGACCTCGCCTCTGCTGTATCTTTTTCTATATTTCAATGCGCTGATGACAAGATTCTTGTTTCTTATGCTTGTTGTCATTCTCACTCCTTAAATTAGGTTCACGTTTCTGCAATGGAAACTATGATTTGGTTTACGACCAATTCTATTGATGTTAATACCAAAAAAACACAGCTGATTTACTTTCACAATCCGTTGAAAAAAGTTGACTTAACGCAATCTTTATTTCTACACACAGCGGCCTGTTCTTCTCGTTGTATTCTTGTAAATTATGTGTCCACTGTGAAGTATTTAGGTCTACATTTCGATAGCGACCTTTCTTGGAAATCCCACTTAGCTTATGTGTGTAAACATATTCGTTCTGTATCATCTTTTTGGTACAAATTAAGAACATTTATTCCATTTTCGCTGCGAAAAGTTATTGTACATCCCCATTGTTATAGTGTGCTTAGGTGCGGTATTACAATATATGGTCACTGTGCTTTACGTTGGATAGACCAAGTCAATTCCATTTTGCGTTTTCTGCTACGTACCATTGCATACGACTTGTGCATTGAGAAAGATGACAATGTATTCAAAACCATGATGTTACCCGATTTTACCACGCTCCTAAACGAAACTGTTAATTTAAAACATTATTGGACTAACACATTCAAAACTTGTTACACTCCTGCTCGGTCCCTGAGACCGAAGCAACGTTACGCAATTCGTCGTTGTTCCAAAAGGTACGGGAAAAGAACACGTCGTTATTATGTTCCAGCGATATTTATCACTTTGCCATCTGACTTTTTTGGGCATGCTTCGAAATATAAACGGAAAAAGGCTTTACGGCGCATGCGTTAGAGCTTTCCAGAGTTTTTGTGAATACCGCATGGTTATCTGTTTTTGGATGGTACTCTGTGCTGTTAAATAAATGCTTTTTTTAACGCTTGTCGCCTTCCCCAGGCTCTGTCAGACAAGCCCGTTGCGGCTTAGGTAGGCCTGATTATGTACATGACTTTTGTTTGACTAATAAATAATAATATTATTAATATTATTATTGTTATATTTAACCGAGACGGGGTAAAATAGCGTACTACGAGCACTTGTTCGCCGATAGCACTCTAAAGCGCCCTAACACGGCGTGGAGACTGGTAAACCCTATTGCGGGTTGAGATAACAGCAGCTCGTCCCACAAAATGTTAGGAGCGAACAGTCGTGAGCTCACTGGCACCGCTCTTGTAAACTATTGTAATCAATACCTGGTAAATATTTTTCCCTGTGTCCAACGTACTCGCAGTCCTACTTACTCAGAGTGATAGTTCAAATGACAGCATGTTTCTGGCGCCTACGGATGACTGCGAAGTGTTAAAGAAATATATGTGCCTTTCACATAGCAAAGGTTGGCGAGTGAAGTGTTTTATATACATCGAAACAAATATCTCGTAAGGTACATCACTCATCCACTGGCTCACATTTTACTTCTAGCGATCTCCACAAGCAATTATGCAAGTTGAATAAAGCGGGCTACGGTCTCTCTTATTCAAAAAGGTGGTGATGACAATTCTTCTGCTAATTACAGAGTTATATCGGTACTCCTTGATTTTTCAAAGGTACACAAGAAAATTATACATTACCGTGTGAGTAAACATTTTGACATAAACAATAATGACAGGTCTACCGAAACTGCATTATTAGCTATGAAAGAACGATTTTTTACAGACTACAACAACATAATTACAATCGGTGTCTTTATTGATTTCAATAAATCTCTTGATTGCCTTCATCACAAACTTTTTCTCAGCAAACTCTATTCTAACGAAATTATTGGCAGGCCATTACATTAATACAATCGCACCTAAGTAACAGAAGCCGATCTTCTAGCATTCATAACCACCAATGGACATTTCCACCGATAAGTACTGCCATACCCCAAGAAAGCGTCGCGGGTCCGCTGTTATTCCTCAGGTACATAAATGATCTCGTTAGCATTGGTGAAAGAGTGAATGATGTAGTATATGCTGATTTTGCTCTATCCGGCAATCCTTGATACAAAAATGCAATGTAGTATAAGAGGACATAACTGCTTGGTTTAAATTAATGAAAATAGATTACTCCCTCTGAAAACTAAAGCTATATTTTCAGTGCAAATAGTAAAAAGTTAATTCGCACAAACAATATACCTTAACGACGAACCTTCAGAAATTGTTAAATCCCGCAAAAAAATTTGGGTTTATTTCCCTCACCATCCAAGCTGGGTAAACAATTCAGACTATCTCTCTAGAAAACTTTCAGCTGTCTGGGTTGCATTATCAAAATAACGGTTCTTGCTTCTGGTAAAGGTAAAGTTTGAGATTTATTACGTATAATTTTATTCCCAATTAAAATACTGTTGCTTTGTTTACAGCAATGCAACAAAGACTAACATAAACATTTCCCACTAAAGAGAAGGATATTGAATGACTGCGCACTGAGTGACTGCACAATGACTGCACAATGACTGAGAAATATTGAATGACTGCGCACAACAAAGAAAGCATTCAAAAAATTATCATATGATTGAAACAGAATACATTCTTGAATTTCGCTGCATACTGACTTACTATTTTTATTCATCCACTATGAATTTTTTTAGCCTCTCTGGCTGGCGCTTGCGATACGATAGCTCAAATATAAACACACGACGCCATGTCATCCGGAAGACACCCTATTTCGTGCACGATTACCAAGAAGAAATGTTGGCCCAAGCCCTTCCGTGGGTTTCGAACAAATATCAAAACGTAACCAAGCTGTCACACATACAAGTGGGACAATATTTTTTCAGATCGTAGTATTATTACTTTTGATTACTTTATTTTCGTTATTTTCAGATTTGTTGATTACGTATCTCGACAAATATGTTTGTATGACCTCCAGGAAAATATATTCTAATCTTGAATGTTTTTGTGCTTTTGTTATAATTTGTGAATTTTAAAAGTAATAAACCTTTTCATTTTTATTGTAGCAATGCTAGTTAGCCATGTTCCAGTGTAAACTTGTATTTTTGTGATTATGCTGGTTCCTGAGCATTGTAGTGGTTTTCGGGGCTCTGTCAAACTGCTCATGCAGCTTTTATCCAGAAAATCAACAAGTTTATGTCGACATAAAAACTTGTGTGACTTGATTTGTTCCCCAAAATTGAACGGACCGATGATTTATACTACTGGTATGACTTGAGCAACCTGTTGCAACGGTCATAAGATATCTCACTGAAAGCGGGTGTTGCAACGCTTAGAGGCAATAAAGACATCGATGTGATGAACACCGCTAGGGCACCCCAGAAACTGAATCCTGTTCTCTTAACAAATATGGCCTTTGATGGTGTTCCGCTTCCGCAGGAATCTCTAAAGGACATACATAAAAGGACCCAGCCGCCTATTTATAAGACACGCACCAAAGTATGTTTACACAAAATTGAGACAACAAAGAAGGTTAGTCGCCGCGCCGTACAACAGAGCTTAGTATTACCATCGGATAAGGATACTATTATCTGACACAGAAGCATGCATTTCTGCAAGCCGAACAATTTAATTTAAGAACGCCTCAAACAATTCCACTCAGAAACAATAATAATGGTAATATTCCCAAACATGCGAAAGATACCGCTGAAGAGGGTGGCCGGGCGTCTTTGCATCTTACAAAACCGTCGTTAACGTTTGAAGCTACACGCCGTTACCGTAATGGCTGGTGGCTAATCCTGTATAATCTAAATATTTACTGTTGAAAGTCGTCGGATGAAGCATGGGCCCCCACCGGGCTGTACTGAAGGAACACAGGAACAGATAAAATGAAAATGACCCGGCAAACAGACTACACATACAAAGACTAAAACGACTAGAACGTTGAATATTTACCAATAATTCTGCAGTTGTATTTATTCATCACTTGTTCTAACTTGTTGATATGTTGCATTCTATTCTGTGGGCTAAATTGAGGTTATAATTTTATAAAAGAGGAAGGCGGATCTTTTAGCAATTTGCGAATAACTATGGTTTTGGTTTATTTATTTCCTACCACAGCTATTAATTTCAAAGGTTCGTTGTAGTGTAACGTCTTTACTGTCTTCAAATGTACCTCCGTCCAGCTCAAACTCTCCTGAACAAGTTGGGTTGATTAAAGTGGCCATGGCTGGTTCAGTTGTTTTAATGATTCAGGAATATCGATTTCAATCTTGATCTTTTTCTTTCGCAATTTGATCAAATTAGGCCTATACTGCTACTTGTACTACTATTAGTAATACTACTGTTACTTGATATGTGCTGTCCTGCAGTCCCTTGCCCCTTGTTTGAGTGACTCGAGCCGAGGATGGAATTAGAGCCTCAACAGCTCCGCCGTAAACAATATTTAGTGTTAGTGTCAAGATGCAACCCTGAGACAATCCTATCGCCAAATATCTCCAGAAAAAAGCCGCCTATTTTTGAGCACTGCTGATAAGTCTGCACTAAGTGCTTCTGGCCACGTGCCGTTGCTTTTTTGTGAGTAAGTGTCCATTTTCGAAGCAGATTTCCGAAGCTGGTATTTTGCGTGCGTACAAGACTTGTGCAATACTAGGCGCCGGTCACTTATGAAAGCTTATCTTCGATATTGTTCCTATTGATGCTTTTGGCATAATCAAGTCTGGTTGATGCTTTCTGTCATGGCGGTACTTTCTCATTGTGGCTCATCACGCCAAAAACCGGCCTAGTTTACCCACCTTGCTGACTTTCACTAATTATGGGTGCTTTCTGTTTATGGCCGTTCAAACAGAAACAGAAGTGATCGAAGGTGTATTGTAAGCCGATAATGCACTTTTCTTCACTCTAGTGGTATTTATTCAAGTGAACTTTGTTTTTTACTGTGAAGAGAGTTCTCGTCAAAGTTACACTGCAACAGGTAACTTTGTCGCATACGTTTTGTAGCTCGTAACAGCTCACTCGAGCACATACCTTATATTTAAACGTTTTCTGAACATTTCATACTTTTGCTTTCTTAGCACGCAATTCGCCGAACATTCACCATTGAACTTCTTCATGTTTTGCTCTCGTTATTCTTTCTTTTGCATACCCGTGGTTGACTCAAAATTCAAGGGAACCAACCAGGAAATGCTAATTGTCAGATGCCAATTGCGACATACAAATACGACACCTATAATTAACACAATTCCACTCACAGCGAAATATTCAACACTTTTTCTATGTTATTCGCCATTGTCTAATCAATGTTTTTACTCAGTAACAATACTTATAATGATGTTGGTTTTAGTATAGCGTGTTGTAGCGAGAATTCTCACGTAGCCTGCTGCTTTTCAATTCAATGGTCTTTGAATAACACAGAAACGTCAACAAATTATGCTATCTTTACTGGTGACGAGGTCGACAATTTCTGAACAAGAAAATACCTCTTACGCCATCTCTTGGATGAAACTAAATCAAAGTCCCATCAACGTGATAGGTTAACCAAGCTTATGCACCGCGCCATACAGAAACACGGTGAAGAGGAGGTACTTAAGAAAATCAATGACAAATACTTACCGCCTACCCCAATTGTGCAACATGGTCCATACCAAGGGCTACCAAACAAAAGACTCGCGGGAAATCGATTAGAAGAGGTTGGGTACACGACTTAAACAGCAGGCAGGCCCGGACCTGTAACAAATAAGAGTCCGGAACAGACACCATAATTGAAAACCTACAAAATTCTACAACAAGTTTGGAAAACGCGGCGGCAATGGAAAACAGCCAAGACCATTCTCATCCCTACAGGTAAACCGCACACCGAAATCTGAGGCCCATATCTCTTACGTGTGTGTAGGCAAGGTGCTGGAGCATGTCCTCTTGAATCGATGGCAGGATTACCTGGAGAGCGAGGATCATACCCAACCACGGTATCGGCTTCCGAAAGAGATTAAGTACCCAGGATGCGATATTCAGTTGAACAGAACCTTGACTCCGGTGCCTCAAGAGATAATAAGGCAATCCTAGGCTTGATCTCCAGAGTGCTTTCGATAACGTCAAGCACGCTGCGATACTGTCGCAAGTTTCTAAGCTCAACATGGGTGAACGCAGTTTATAACTACATCCAGGACTTCCTAACGGTAGAACCGCTTCAGCTTAAGGGGCAGGCCATTTACAACTCGACGATAAGAAGCTCGGCAGCAATGGCACTACTCCACAAGGTTTCGTGATATCGCCGTTACTATTCAATCTAGTAATGATAGGAGTAGCCAACAGACCGCCACAGTGGGGGATCCGGCACACTATCTATGCCGATGATATTACACTGGGGTAGACCGGGGTAGCGACGGTCACATTGAGACAAACTACAAAAAGCAGTCCGACGCCATTGAAGAACATCTGGGATGGTACAGGACTTGTTTGCTCACCAAGCAAATCAGAACTCCTAGTTATACCACCACGGAGGGGTCGCACTACGGACAGGCAACAAGGCACGATCAGGATAACTACGCGGTCTGGTCAAATTGTTCCCGAAGTCAGCAAGATCAGAGTACTCGGAATGATCATCGAACGGCACAGAAGAAACGGCGAGACTATCGCACGCATCACAGCCAAGACCGCGGACGCAATGAGGCTCATCCGACGAGTTACATCACGGAAGGCTGGCATGAAGGAGGACAGTTTGATCAGGCTAGTTCACTCCTTTGTGATCAGCCACATCACGTATGTCGCGGCATACCACAACTGGTTACAACACGAGCGTAATAAGATCAACGCCATCATTAGGAAGGCCTATAAGTCCGCGCTAGGCCTGTTTGAATCCACAAGCACGCCGCTCTTCCTCAAGTTAGGAGTGCATAATACGCTCGAGGAGATAGCGGAAGCACAACGTACGGCCCAGCTCGAGCGTTTATCTACAACGAGGACTGGAAGAAAGATCCTAGAGGACCTAGGATACATACGCCAAAGCGGTGGTGACAACAAACTCACCATCCCGGATGAGATACGTCACCGGATCAGGGTAGATCTCTACCAAAAAACATGCACCCTGACTACAACAAGGGCAGAAGGGCGGCAAGGGCTAAAGCCCTCGTCGACTTACACGCCCAGGATAGGCACGCTCGCTATGTAGATGCGGCGGAATATCCACACGAAGCTTTCGCTGCCGTTGTCATAAAGGCCACCACGGGAGACACTGTGACGGCGGCAAGCGTCAAGTGCCACCGATGCAGAACGCGCAGAGGAGGTGGCCATCGCCCTGGCCATTACCGACGCAGGCTGCCAGTCGGTGATCAGTGACTCACGAACTGCAGTTCGGAACTACGCCAAGGGACGCATCTGCAAAGAAGCTTTGCAGGTGCTACGCAATGCATGTCCTAGAAGGCGCAAGAACTGTTCGAATGAAGTGGATCTCGGCGCATGCGGGCAAGGACGTGTCGAGTAAGAACGCAAACCACAACGAGACGGCACACGCGGAGGCGCGAGCACTCACCAACCGCGCCCCCGCAACTGATCGTCCAACGTGGTTCGGTGCTAAGGACCGAATGACAGACTATAGCGAAATAACCAAAGCCTACCGCCTGGCTCGGAGGACCTTCCCACCTCCGGACCCGGGGTTGAGCCGGGCGGAGGCAGTGCTACTAAGACAGCTTCAAACCGGGTCCCTACCCACCCCGGCTCTGATGCACCGAATGTATCCGGAAGCATACCCTACTGCCATGTGCCAGCTCTGCTGCAGGGAGACTGCAGACCAGAAACACATCTTATGGAACTGTGTCACGAGCCCAATGGAAGCGAGGTCAAGAACCATCCCGCCACGGCTTGCAGAAGCCGCAAGGAGCTACACCTACGAAAATCAACACTGGGCCGTCCAGCAGGTCCTGCGGGCGCTCGCCAGGCATGAGACTCGCGAGTCGGCAACGGCGAGCTCACGTCTCGGATGAGTAGCCACCAGGACGACGCCGAGGCCCGCGTCGCGGCGCGTAAAAACGTCGTTCTGCCGGCCTAAATAAAGTTTAATCAATCCAATCAATCCTGTTTAATTAGTTTTCGGTCCGGCAGTTTATATCCACCTCACGTGGCTATTTTGGGTGGCAGGTGTTCCGGCACAATACCTACTACTTTCGCGGTAGAATACCATGCAGAAAATGTGCCCAGCCCGGCCACTCAATAGAAACCTGTAAAACAGAACACTTTCGCTGTATCAACTGCCTGAGATCAAACCCCGCTTGCCCGTGTACTTGTGAAACGTGTAGAGCAGAGAAAAAAACAATAAATGTAAAGTTCACGCAATACATTTGCTTCCAAGAGGCGTGCAGGAGGTTCGTCTTGTGCTCCTGGGGTTGTATAGCGACTCAATGTTCCATAGTAGTGGAGTGGTGTGTGGTTTTGGCACGTAAAGAGTACCGCTAGACAGACTTCGCCCACCTCCGCTTACCACTAGGTTAGGTGTGGCCGCCCGAGCAGTCAACAGACCAGTTCCCATGCCGGCAGTGTTTAAGGTGTAACCCGCATGCACGGGAGCACCGTCGCTCCGGCTGGACTCGCATCGCCGGCCTCGAGCACACATAAGAGATTGCAGGAAATGGACACAGTCGGAGCCGCAGAGGCTGCCATCCTCACCTTGCCACCTTCCCTGTTCGGTGCGCCCTTGACGCCTTCGGCGCTGGTGAAAATGAGCAGCTTTTTAAGGTATGCTACGTCCAGGTCCAGGAAACCCGGTCAGTCACGCACACCAAGGAAATCTAGCGATAAGCCGGACGCCGAACCATATCTGCCTGCATTGCAGTGTAAGGAGTAGGGTGCGATGAAGAAGGAAACAAAAAATACCAGAAAGCCCCCTACTGCGATCACATCTGTAGCAACAAAAGCACCGATTAACCCCGTCGGTGCAGTGTCCCCTTCCCTTCCCTTTGTTCAAATTTATTCGCCTAGCTTTGTTGTGCTTCCCCCATCGGCTAAAGTGAATTCGTGTCACCGCCGGGGCCTTCGAGTGGAAATATGTTGCAGTGGCCCTGAAAGTGCCTGTAACAAAAACGTCGCAAGAGACCTTCATTTCCTTCTAAACGCCCGGGAATAAGAGCAAGGTGCGAATAACAAAACACAAAATCCTATGTGCGCTGCTGTGGGAACGCGGCTTCACCTGCTACCGCACGGGCAGTTTTCAAGAAGTGTGTCAGGTGTAGCGGCGGGGAGCGGTCGCAAGCTAGACGTGCTCCCTTGGTGGTTTCTAGACACCAAATATACATGCATTTTTAAAACATCCGTGTTGCCGTTCGGCACCTTTTGGGCCTCTGGGTCGCTATCTGAGGTCATGCGGCTTTACCTTCTTCGTCTGATCCGCCGCATTCAGTTTCTTATCCCTTCTGTCTTCTTCATTCTCCATCGGCTCCTGTATATGCGGGTACATATTGTGTATAAACGTTTTATTTATCTACCCCTTCAACTTTGCACCGGGTACATCACTCCCCTCCATGGCCACACTAGCCCTGCTCGACAACTAGCCAAGCTGTACTAGCACACGACAACAGTGTCGTGCACTTCACTTGTCTTCAGTAACAGAGTGACAGAAGCGTGAGTTAGAGGTGGCCGCGAAAGTTGAGAAAGAAAGCGCTTAGAAGCCAGCAAATGCGGCAGATGCTGTCGACACACCCCCCTCCCTAAACCTTCCGACAACCCCCAGGGGCAATGGGCATTCACGAGTACGCTGCCACAGGGCCGCCTGATTATTCCAATGGGTGGTCTATCTCCGCACTTCTCTATTTTTGGAAACCCTCCCGTTGCGTGAGCTGAGCATGGCAAAGGACGAAGAACTTCAGTGTGAATGCGAAAGAACACGACAATGGGAATGGCTAATAACGTTGACCGAAGCCGAATTATCGGCGGTGCCACCGGAAAATAAAAGCATCGTTTACCCGTGCTGCACAGTTGTCTTCTGAATGGCATCGACCCCTTTATTTGGTTCGTGATGTCCACCCACACTCCTAAAAAGAAGAGTGGGTATAAGTAACTCATCAGGAGTCAGGAGATTTACCGCGTCTGCTAAACGATGCAGTGTCGGCCATCTCGACAAGGCGGACCTGAAAAGTAAGCTACAGGTTCATTGGGCGGAGGGTAGCCGCGAATTCGCGCAAACTAAGCGACAACCCGTTCAGCGACATTTTGGGAGTGAGAACTTTTTCACACATATCAGCTGACCAGTGTAGCTAAAATGTCGCACTTTCAGAAGTTTCCTATCATGCTGTGGCTGTAGGTCCTTCTTTTCAATGTCGATGGGTACTTTCGGCGGCACCTCAGCCACATACCCACGGACAGCAGACCCGGCCGGTCAGCCCACGAATCAGGTGGGTACGTTTTGGGCGATGGCACGAGCTCGGATAACGCGGTCGGGTTTGGTCAGAATTGGTCCAGGGGAGGTAGAAGATTGTGCCCCTAGTGCGGGGTCTTCACTAAGCGACACTCTTGTTGGAGCTCACAGGCACAAAATGTCTGATAGACTAGCGTAATCGGCTAACAATTTACCCCAAAATTATGCAGACAACTTTGGGTCTCTACCTGCGTCGGTGGGTATTATCGCCGATAATCCGGCAGCAGAATTAGGGGATAGTTACACGGCCTTCCAAGTCACAGCACAGGCGGATATGCTAGACTTGGTGGCACGTTCTATACATGTAGGGGTAGGCGTATGCCATGATTGTCCAGGGAATGCAGATGACCCAGGAAATGTTGAGGCAGCTATGCAGAGCGCCACGACAATAAAGCAGTACGGCTGGTGGAAGAGCCTACACCCAGTCGGTTGCCTCAAACACTCTGCTGAATCGCAACCTTACCAGACCTGTCGAAATGGTTTGCCTGGGGCAGACGACGTCCCTAGAGGTTGCGGTAATTGTGGAACTCGTGCAGCCATGGCGGCTAGCGGCAGCCTACAAACGGCTAATGCTCTTGTGTATGTTCCAGATTCACTCGCCACTCAGCTTCCGTCTGCACAATCTAATGCTTGCCCTCCTGTGTACCCACTCGGGCTCCCTAACTTCGCCAACAAGTTCCTGTCTGGGAGGTAAGTCGGCTTTCGTGGTTCCTTGTGTAATCAGTTTCCAGGCCTTCAAGCCATCTTGTAGTTCCCAGCGTTGAACGTTAAGGAACTGCTGCTAGCGGGCGCATGGCACCAGCGAAGAAGACATAACGAAGGTCCATGAAAGGGCGGCGTCCATGAAAGAAACAGGTCCATGAAAGAAACAGGTCAAGCATTGAAAACAACGATGTCAAAAGCATGCAGGAGCGTTTATGCATCGTAAAACCGAAGCGTCGTAGAACCTTTGCTTTGGGAGATATTGCACGGGTTTTCACCACACGCCTCAGGAAATGCCGCACATAGCGGTTAGTGCAACAACCGACTCTAACCTAGAACTTGCACCCGCATAATTTGAAAGCTACTGGTGGCAAGACACACTGTGGTTGACGGAATGAACTCTCACGCACTGTTTTTTCGGTGCTGTTTCTTTCACACATATACTTACGAGGAAGACTGGCGTTCATTCTGCATTTCGTGTTGTAGTTGCAGGGTTCCTAGTGCTAGCGTTTACAGTTTTACAACAAGGTAGTGTATATATACCCCCCCCCCCTTTTTCATTCCCGTGAGTTTTTCTACTCGGCTCTTCTTGGCCGCTCTTCCTCGTCGCCGCGGACCCACACTTTTACGACTTGTATTGTCCTCGCCAACACACACCCCTATTTCCCAATTTGGGGAATCGGTTAACAAATGTGGTAGAGCTTCATGCGATGATGGTGGAGATCACGCGAAGCGTGAAATAGAGTAAAAACTACCAAAAGCCCCCTTGGCCGTGGCCGCCTCAGGATCTGCGGGGCATAGTAAATGTTAATACCTCCCGGTTAAAAAGGTGCTGGCCCGGTTGGAACTACGGAGTGAACCCTTAATTTACTACACCTTTTGGGCTTTCCCAGTGACCATTTCGTTGGTGTATTTTACGCCTAAGTGTCTTCCCTCAACCTTCTTTCGGTTTTTGCGTGCACGGGTGGGGGTGGAAGGAGTGTGGCGTGCACGCACAGATAAACTTTAGGTCACTATCGATTACATGCCCGCTGTATTGGTTGTAGATTTAAACGTGAAATACTCGAGGCCCAATGCCTCCTGTCAGCTGTCTTCCGTAATGCAGCAGTTTGGTATGGCCTGGGCGTTACTCAGACAGTAACATGATGACGATGGGAAAGGACTAAGCACAGTCGGGTTTGTCCCGTAGAATATATCTCTACACCTTCCATATTTACCTCGCTATGAAACGGGTGCATCTCGTTCGTTTGGAGGAGTAGCAGAAACTGAATAGGCGACGGGCAGAACAGAACCACAGATAGGCACAAAACCCACGGAAAGCCTCTGCTCCAAGCGAATCCTGCTAAGTTACACTTCTTCGAGTAGCTGCGGATCCCTCCAGGATCAATGGCAGTTGGCCCACTTATAACGACGAATTGTGCCAATATAACGTCTGTAGCCAAACACGCTATCAGAGCGATATTCCCGACGGTTTCTTACACTTCTAGGCATCCGCACAAAACCGGCTGCCCGCGATGAGCAGTTCGTTGTGCTGGCTCGTGGTTTAAACGTGGATGTAAGACGACCGAATGCAATCGTTTGGGTTTCCTATGTGCTCGATGGTTTTGCGTTGTTTAGTAAGCCTGCAGTCCCTTTTTTGTGGGAGTAATCTTTTGTGGCGTGTTTAATTGTAGCGCAACATTGCACATTGTGTTTTGTTGGCGCAGGAAAACTTTACATGATTCCAATCCTAAATTTAGTCTTGGCAAGTTTAGCTTGTTTTTCTGGGCATTGGCACTGCAACCACTATGTTGTGCAGCCTGTAAATGACCAAACAGGCCTGATAGATGATTTTATGCAGGCGTGCAGCCTTGATAGCGACGATATACCGGACCACAGTGATGTCCCCTTTTTTGGTTTTGTCCATGTGAAGGTTAACATGACGAAGGGAAAACAATGTGAGGCTCGACTGGGAGGCTCGACTGGGTACCGCGATAGACAGTCATAGTCTTGATGGAGAAGGCCGGATTTATAGAGTACAGAATAGGAGTACTCCTGCAGCCGCAGAGCCCAGCGCCCGAGGCGTCCGGTCGGGTCTTTCAGGGACGCAAGCCAGCATAGCGCGTGGTGATCTGTCACGACGGAAAAGTGTCGACCGTAGAGGTACGGACGGAATTTGGCGACAGCCCACACTAGGGCAAGGAATTCCCGTTCAGTAATAGAATAATTTCGTTCAGCTGGTGTCAGCAGGAGGCTGGCGTATGCGATAACGCAGTCGTGGCCGGTTTGGCGTTGAGCCAAACCGGCCAATGCCGCGATGGCTCCAATGCCGCGACCACTAGCGTCAGTCCGTACTTCCTTAGGAGCGGCAACATCGAAGTGAGCTAAAACGGGCGAAGTTGTTAAGAGAGAGGTCAGGGTCTTGAAAGCCTGAGCTTGCTCACTTCCCCACGAAAAGACGGAATCCTTTTTTGAGAAGGTCGGTGAGAGGGCGGGCGATACCAGCGAAGCCTCGGATGAAGTGACGGAAATAGGAGCACAGGCCTACAAAACTTCGAACGTCTTACGATGACCGGACTACCGGAAAATCTCTAACCGCCTTGATTTTGTCCGGGTCAGGCTGCACTCCATTTGCGTCGACAAGGTGGCCCAAGATAGTTCGCGCCTGGCGAATCGGCATTTCGCGGAGTTGAGTTGTATGTTCGCTTGACGAAAAATAGCAAGTATTTCGGACAGGTGATGGAGATGAGCCTTGAACGATGGAGAAAAAATAATGACGTTATCGAGGTAGCACAGGCATGTGGACCATTTAAATCCCCGCAGGAGAGGTCCATCAAGCGTTCGAAGGTAGCTGGTGCGTTGCAGAGACCGAAAAGCATAACCTTGAACTGATATAAACCGTCTGGGGTGACAAAGGCGGTCTTCATTTTCATTTCTTTTATTATAACTAAATAATTATTATTATTAAGGTAATATTTATAGATTAATTATTTTTTTATTCTGAGTACCCCTAAATTCCCCCGTGAGGGGTATTACATACGGGGGTTACATAGCACACGTATTGTGTTAGCGCAGAAAAAGGAAATAAATATAAAACAAAAAGAAGCAGGAGTTTTCAAACTGTAAATTCCAATAAATACACATTGAAAACCTAAAAAAAGTGATAACGCAATAATCAAAGCATCATAGCAACAATGAGCACAGGAATATAATACACATAGTTCAAATTCAAGCACGACACGATGTACAACCTATCACCACATCAGCAACAAAAAAGAAAAGAAATAGCAAAAAAAATGTTGAGTGCCAATTTTGAAGGACGGAAAAGAAAAACAAAAAAAAGGAGAGGAAACAGTTAGGTAACCTCTTGAGTTATTTTTTGGGATTTTGTGTTGTGTTTTTGAGAAGCGATATGAGAGGGTTGGTTATTCCATTCAACTGTGGTAGGTGGAATGAAAGACCAGGCAAAAGCAGACGACTGGCAATTTATGTGTTTAACTGTGTAGGTATGGTCTCGGTGAGGGAAAATGAAAAGAAGGTGGCTCAAAGAAAGCATCCTGAATTGGTGCCTAGTGATAGAGCTTATGGAAGAGTGATAGGCCAGAAAGTTAGCGATGATGTGTTAGATTAGGTAGTTCTGGCGCGACGTTTAAGTGGGTAGCAATATCTTGAAGTGACTAGTCTGTATATATGAAGTGAGCACTTATGTTTTGTGGGAATTCAATATCAGTTACATGTATGCCTGATTGGAATCCCAAATGGCTGATGCATATTCTGTTTTATGACGTATTAGTGTAATAATTGCTAGTTTGTGAATGTTTGCGAAGGTTATGCTTTAGAAAACTAAAAGAGGAATTAGCGGAAGTTAGGGTGTGTTTTATATGATTATGTGAAGGCACATCGGGTTGTAGGTTAACTCCGAGTTATTTATATGTCAAGACAAGGTCGATGGCACGGTTTTTAAGCACGTCTGACGTATGGAAGAGGGAGGCGCCATTAGTTAAGAACATATACTTAGTTTTAAAGTGGTGTAGGGTAATTAGCCAAGATCTGAGTCACGCATTGATCGCGTTAGGATCAGTTTGCAAAGCTTCATGGTCACTGTCTCAAGAGTGAATTCGGTAAATACACAGCCACCAAACCGCAAAAAATCTTATTTGGGAAGAGACACAGTGTGGTAAGCGGTTAATATTGGTCAAAACAGTAGAGGTTCTTGTACACTGCCATGGGTGATGCCTGACGTAACAGGTTTGAAAGAATAATATTATAATATTATAATAATGTTTATTCAAGTTCATTTGCATTGTAATCTCCAGCCCGCATAAGCCAGAGTGGCTTGTTTGCGGGGCTTGGCAGTCTCCGCTAATACAAAGAGCCGAAAGAGAAACAATTCGGTGAATAAAAACAAGTGTAAAAAAGGCAAGCAAGAAAGAACATCAAAGCAAGCAAGAAAAAAAAAACGAAAAAACAAGCAAGAAAGAAGAAAACACTCTGTGATGCATTAGGTCAAACCCGATAAAACTATAGGGAATAAATTATTAGTCTGAAACCATTGCCTTATTCTGTACTAGTTTCGCGATGCCACGCCTTCAAGTATTTTTTGGCTTGGGAGCGACACCTAATGCTTGGTGGGGGGGGGGGGGGCGTCTATTCTAATAAAGTAAAAAGGAATGTGGAACGACCGTAATTGTTTCCATAGCCGGTTAGTACTCCAGGCAGCACAAAACGTTCAGTTGGACGGAAGCACCTAGTTTTTATATTATCAACTTTGAAAGGAATGTAAAAGAATTTGTTTAACAAGATATCAAGAACAAGTTGTTTTTTCACGTGAAGAATATCTGATTCTTTTACAACAATATCTGTTCGGTTTCCATCATGTCTAGTGCCATACATTATATTGTGCGGTAGTTTGTGCAGGATGCAATTAAGAGTGTTCAGTTTATACGAAGATGCTTGTCCATAAATAGACCATTTCCAATGATAGATTCTCCTAAGCATTTCAAAAATATTCTTTTTGGAGCAAGGCGGAAAACCGATCGCATCGGATACAAATGAACACATACCATTCGCAAGCGTTACGAAAGCTGTTCTATATGTAAATTCCAAGATAAAGTTTCATCAAATTTCGAAACCTTAATATTCATCATGAACAAGATCGACTGGAAGGCAGGAGCAATTATGATAGGAGCTATTATGCAGAAATACAGATGCTCCTCTCGTCAAATGTCCGGTAAGGGCTATGAAAACATATAAAATTGGTTTTGTAGATATTCAGAAAAACATGGTTATTGCTCAACCGGTTCATCGGAATACAAACATCGTATTGCATAAGACGAGCACCAAAATCATAATTCCAACATGCTAAAACCGGAGCAGTACCATGAGCATACATGCAGGGTTTGGCATTCAGTGGGAAGGAAGCCATGGTAATAATATAAATGTAAAGAAAAGTGACCTAAGCACCCAACCCAGTGGCACACCTGAACAGACCCGCAGCGATTCACTGCAAGAATTTTCGATACGAACACACTGTATAAGATTCGACAAATAGTCAAAAAAAAATCTGGTGGAAGGACCCCTAATACCGATGTTGGCTAATTTTTAGGAAGCAGCCTATTGTCAATCGTGTCAAACGCCTTCTGGAAATTTAAAAAAAGCGGAATAACGAGGTGGTTTTTGTCGATCTGACTGCACATATTGTCGTTGAAATCCTCTAATAAGCTGAACGTGCCAAGTCCAATTCGGTATCTATACTGCGCTGTACTGATTAGGCTATTCGTTTGGAAAAAAGTGGTCATATTTGTTGCAAGATATCTCTAAATACATAATATTGATGACTGTATTGAGATTGGCCTATAGTTGTTCTGGACTTTTCTAGATCCTTTTTATAAAGATGTCTCACAATGATGACCCTCATATCTTTCGGAATTATGCCGTGTTTAGGGTCTGGTTTATAATACAAAGTAATACACTTGTGAGATGACTGAAGTTTATTATGAATCCTGCAATTTAAAGGGGTCCTGAAATACCTTCCGCCGATGCATGGATGTACATGTAACCAAATAAGACAATGTATTAGCAATCTCCTCCCGCAAGAATTTTGTTAAAGCGGTGAGTATTAGCTGAGAAATCGTAAATCAAAAACCGCGCATTATCGTCGCGCCGCGTTTCCTCCTCCTTTCGCTGTTGACGGCGCGGAAGCCTTCCCTCCCATGATGCTGCGCGCATGAAGCGGTGACGTACTTCCGCTATGGCACTCCGCATACTGCCGTCTGCTACGGGCAAGCTTTGTTGACACCATGAATCCCTCACTCCGCTCAAGGCTGGAAAAGCGAACGAAATATCTTGCCGCATTTGTGCGGCGGCCTGGCCTTGCGCTTTGGCGGTGTGCGTTGCTGCAGGGCAGCACGTGACTTTTAATCGGCGGTGAACTCGCAGCCGCTCGGGGTGGATCGGGCGCTCGGTTCCTTTCATGCACCGCGCACTGTTTATCCAAAAAGCGCCGTATCAGATGTGGCCCCGCTGGTGCCGGGTCTTATTTTGCGGTGGTGGTAATTCCTGCCGGCGGCATGTGAAAAGGACATTTTAAACCGATACAGAACCCGTGCACAAAACACTTCAATCATGTGACCAGTTAAGCTTGGGGCGACGCGTGGTGGAGAGCGGCAACGTTGGCAAAACTTGCTCCGGCGCGGCTCTGAGCTTTCTAGTGCTGGAGCGAACGCCATTTCAATGACAATCTCAAACATCGGTTGCCTTGGCAACAAGGCACAAACCTCCCCAGAAGTCAGTTGCGGTTGCGTGATCCCGGTTCAGCTCGGGGCCCCACCTCGCGACATGTGGGCACTGCAGGCGTACCACTCACTCCCATTGGAAAGTCAGATGCGTTTGGCATTACAGGAGGCGATGGTGTGTGTGTTGCGGACGCCTTTGTTTCGCGATGAAATGCGACGTTGTGCTGCGGGTGGATAGTGCTTCCCATGGTGTGGATTTATTTTTCTCGAGCGACGTACGACTAAACCTCGCATGGGGTATGTGCAGTGTGCGCGGCTAAAAGCCATCTCGGCTTGCGCGCCAGAGTTAAGTGATTTGCTGTTCGTCCCCGAAAACCGCGCGCGAGGTGAGTGCCGAATTTACGACGGGCAAGAGGAGGCAACCTATCGTCTGTCAATCGCGGTTCAGACTCGCAACGCATGTTGTGACGTTGTGTTCGTTCGAAACGCATCTATGGATTGTTTTGAAGTTGAATAAAATGTGTGCGTCAAAACCGGGCATTCGGCTCAGGGCGTTCTCTGCGATTGCACGAAAGAAGTGCCACGGGGCTTCAACGCTTTCTTTACGGAACGTACTCAGGTAAGAGAATATCCATGTCTTGTTATGGCCGTGTTGCATTCAATACGAACGGTTAAGCGTTTGTTTACACTTGTTTTGTTTGTCGTAAAATGTCCAAGCACTCCGACACTCCGCTGGCAGATCAGCCGGCGAGCCGACGCTGAGCAGACGACTCATCTATTTGCCGGAAGTGCGTGAAAAAGCCCCTCAATAGCAGGATGTCTAGCTCATGACCAACATCTGTGAATCGATGATGTAGACATGTAAAGATGGCGGCGTCCACAAACACGAAGGAAAGGGTGAGAAAAAAGCGACAAACTTTGCAACAAAAGTGTGAGCTTTCCGCTGCGCGTAAAAGAGTAATACTTGGCCCAGATGACCTTGACGACCCAATATACCGATTGCGCTACTTCATTTAGTGTGCTCAAAACGCCTTTCAGGGGCCCTTTAACTCGGTCATAACCAAGTGACTTAGTGGCCTCGTACGCATTGTTTGCCATAAATCGATCCCAGTGACTTCTGGAATGTAGGCTGAAAAGGCCCGTGACGAGCAGGTCTGCCAAGAATACGATTTTGCAGTGTTGTTTTCAAATTCATTGACTGCATGTATAAAATGCTCATTAAATTATTGGCCAAGTCATAAGTCGGTTCCTCGGGCTTTGTCAAGCTGCAAAAGTGGCTTTTACCCGAGGAACCATCAACTTGTGGAAAATAAATAAACTGAAACTGAAACTGAATCTATCATAACTTTCTATCTAAAATAATTCTCATAACTATATAACTATCCCTTAGATTCGTAATAAGGTTTTTCTTTGGATGCCTGCCAGATAGCCTATATAGTGTACGAGGTCCCAAGTTTTCTTTTCGTTTCTTCGGCAGCTGCAAAATTGACCTACCTGATAACATCTAATTGCAAACCTGATTTTTGTCGTTAGTTTATTCGTAATAATTCGGTATTCCTCCTTTATAAGGCCATCACGGGGGTCAGCACGACACTTTTTTTGAAGTCTATTTTTTTAGAAAACAACTCTAATACCTCACAATGTATCCAAGGAGAGTCAGGGTTTCTACGTTTAGGCAACGCTTGCCTTTGTGAACACTTATATATCTGCTGAATTTTTTCAACCAACCGTTCACATGGTTTTGTATGCTCTAAGCAAATAAGAGAGTCCGAGTGGAAGCCACCGTATCCATTCGTCAACATTTGTGGCATTCAGAATTACTTTTTTCTTGCTTTATGACTGGAGGCAATAAATTCTTTATGTCAAAGATGGTTAAGCAATAAAATAATGGTCAGCGACCTTCGCTTTGAAAACGCATCGAAACTTTTCATGTTTCAGCAACCTAGTGAAAATGCAATTTATGCACTTTTGTGTTAATTTGCTACAGAGAAATTCTTCCCTTGTGTCATCTTGCATAACGTTCTCCAGACCATGACTTGCTATAAGGGTAAGGTAATCATTGGCTGCGAGGCTAAGTTTACCAGAAATATTATTGTTGATGTCCCCAGCAAGTATAACGTTGTCTTCGCTACCATGTTTTTTCAAGAGGTTTTTTAGCTCTTCCAGAAATAATGCAACATTGGGGATCAGAGACCTGTTCACGACATGAACCAAAACATGCTGGTTACATTTACTAACGGACACTGCAATGATTACTGCCTCAGTTACCACAAGGTAATGCTTTCACAAAACCAGCCAATTTTAGCGAACACTAGTACACCACCTCCTTTTCTGTGTTGCCTACACAAAGAAAAACACAGAAATTCAGTAAACAACGCGCACTTATCTTCTGTGATGAGGTACAAGTGTTAGCAGACGTGAAATGTAGGCGTGATGAAATAAAATAGTTTTCGCATGACAAAATGTTAGAGTGAATGTAAAGCCAGAAAGTTTTGTCAGGAGCTCGTGATGAGGAGCATGGTCGAATGATTTTGAAAAGTCAACCAAAATGGCGTCAACATGGGATCCATCTTCGAGAGGTGAATATGCGTCTTTAATAAAACCTGCGAGCCGTGTGTAGCAAAAATATCCTCTTTGACATCCGTGTTGGTGCTTACGTGTAATGTTAAGGTCCTCTAGGTAGTTGATAACCTATGTGTGTATAATATGTTCGTGGAGTTTACAAATGTTACTCTTTACCGAAATAGGAAGATAGTTTAGGAATGAAAAGCGGTAACCAGATTTGAAGAATGGTATTACGTTTGCAATTCCCCAGTCATGAAGGATGCAACGTGATGATAAGGATTGTGAAAAAGCGCCCAGAATATCGTACAAATACTACCTGATAAATTTTTCAGTATTTTGTTATTGAAGTCTACATGATTCGAAGGAGTAGACATTTTGAGTCGACTGAGCAATAAAAATATTTCCACTTCACTGATTAATATTTTTGGCATGCTGCTGTGTGGAATGGGGTTACTTTCGGGCATAAGGTGGTGTCTTCCCACGTGAATGCTGATATGAGTGCTTCGTTTAAAAAACCCGTGTGCACTGAGCCTTTGCAAGAGAAACATTATTACTGTCAATGAGGGTGTTATCGGGATGGCTAAGAGGATTGACAACACTCCAAAATTTAGGAGGTATATTTTTTAACATTGATGTTAGGACATGTCTGAAAAAATGATGAAGGGTTGATGCAAGGAATGACTATTATTGTTTATCCCATCTATTTCAACGCACTTAGCTATCGCAAAATGGCTTTTTTGATTGGCGCGGCGATAAAGTTTTCTTTCGTTATTAGGGCGTCGATGTATCTGGGTATACCAGCGAGCAGTGTTTTCTGTTTTTAAGGCGATGGTTGGAATGAACCTGTTAAATAAAATATATATCAATAGGAGATCCTTGTTCTTTAAGAACAGATCGTTTTAGTCTGTTGGTCAGGCCATCCACACGCTAAAAAATACCCAGAAAATTTCGAGCACACTTAAAAGTGCGTCTCTGTCGGAGCTCCAGATAAAAAACACCAACAAAATGATGCGCGTACGGGAATGTGCGTCTGGTGACGAGAGCCCAAACAAATACCAAGAAAATTGTGAGTGCAAAATTATACGACAAAGAAGAATCTGACAAAGGCGCGTGGCGACCGCTACCCAACAAACAATAGGACGACGAATAGAACAGCGCTTACCCGAGTGCGCTTGCTAACATGACCGCCCCAAAAAACATAATCTCGTCTTCCATAGTTCACTTCCACCGTGCGCTCCCGTGTACACGTTTCGCCTCTCGTAGTCGTCCCTCCCGTAGATGACGGGACCCCGAGTTTACCTCTTTGTTATAACCACTACGAAGAGTTCTGTAACGTTGTTCGTGTACTTCATCATCGAGGGTCCAAGTGCAGTCGCTGACTTCACGACCCTTGTCTGTAAACTTCCTTTGTAACCGTTTACTTTTGATGAATAAACTTCAACTTCAGCTTCAAGAGGTACCGTTTTGGCAGATATACCTGCATACGGAATGTAAGACCAAGTGGCTCCAGCCGACCGAGTTTGCTATAGCCCTAAGCAACATTGAGGCGACGGCGGTTTAAACGACGACGCAGGCAACAAACACGAGCGCAAACGAATTCAAAAAGGTGGCCCTAAACAAAGACCTGTATAGCTTCCGGTAGCACAAGACATTATGGTGATCAAACACTCCTCGTTCCGCTTTGGAATGCGCATCCCGGGTCACTACGTGAAGATTCTCGAAGTCGGTCCGAGTCGGGGAGCGAGTTCGAGTCCGCAAAACCAACAAGGATCTCAAAGAACTTCCTTCTATGTATGGCCGCCGGCTCTGCTGTTTATCCAGCTTCTCACCCCTAAAGCAAGCTGTGTCAAATTTTTAGAGTACAATGATCTCTTCGAGAGCTGCCATGCTTGCTACAGGGTGGGGCGATCCACCATCGCTACACTTGTGGGCTTGGAGCGGTACCTGAAAGATACCTTCGTCCATCAACCGTTTTGTGTGACGGTTTTTACATCAATAATACTTCCGGCACTCCCTGGCCGAAGGCATTTTTAGCAACGTGAATTCTTTTATCATTTTCCAGGAACATGCTATACACTGTGGATGGCTTAATATCACAGCGAACGTATCGTGCAACGTTTCGCTCGGTGGTTTCAAGCGTTGACCCGCTAAATAATGTAGTACTTGAAGGCGCGGTACTAAGCTGCACATTTTGCATAGATAAAATAAACTTGGTTAAAGCTCTGCCTCTATTAGTATCTTACTCTAGGTGTGTAGATGACATTGAAATGTCTTTAGAAATATAAAAATGTAATATTGTAAGGTCAACTAAACATTTGTGTCCGAATACTTGGAGTGGGGTCAGGAAAAAACAGGATAAAGCTGAATCTAGAAAATAATACTTGCATCATGATTTCCTTGGGGCGCGGGATTTGCCCCGATCCTGACATCATGCCTTATAGTGCTTCCCCTTCTGTAGAAAAAGAACACAAGTTTAAGTCTAAGTTTTCACGAAAAACTCCCGTTCACCCTACACAAACCATTCAAATACAAATTCCCTGAAACAATGAATATTTCCAAGGTGAGTTCAATGCAAATTTAGGGTGCACATGATCAACTGGTGTTAAGTATTTCTTTTTTAGCTGAGTAGGTCTCTTTCGGATCTTAGGAGTGTTTTATATGGGTTAGCAATGTGCATCTCACTAGAA
This sequence comes from Haemaphysalis longicornis, assembly GCA_013339765.2. Classification (NCBI taxonomy): domain Eukaryota; kingdom Metazoa; phylum Arthropoda; class Arachnida; order Ixodida; family Ixodidae; genus Haemaphysalis; species Haemaphysalis longicornis. The sequence continues at coordinate 72,644,872 of CM023454.1, forward strand.
ATGCTCGACCAAGGGCCCGAAAGGCGTCCACCTGGCGTAGAGCGCTTTATGTGGAGTTTCTATGTGGAGGTTTGGCAAGTGATGCCTAGACCACTAAGCGAAAATAGGTTAACCTGGTGTATGCGTAAAAGTCTCAGCAGGTTAACTTGGTTCATGCGTAAAAGTCTCAGCAGTGACCCACCTCAATTTCAGATAGATCTTTTTTGATAAATTCTCCTCTTTGCTATTTTTGAATTGTTCAATCGTCATGTTCTACCTCGCATTGGTGACAGAGAAGCTGCCGCAAATTAGGATAATCTATTCTGACCCGTACAAAACTTATTTTACTTATCTTTTATCAGACAAGAAGGTAAATTTTTCTGTCATGGGACTTCTAGTTTGTGAAACGTGATACCAAACCAGTGCCAAACACCGGTATTCTGCAGAACGGCTTGTCTCTACACGAACAAATCCTCGTGCAGGATTGTATAGTGATGTACAAAAAACAGCTTCAACGGTCTTGTGTGCGGCATCAAGACCAAACTCTATTACCACTAGGATGATAAAAGTACAGACGAGACTTTTTACGGCTGATACATATGGGTTTTTTCTTGTTAATACTATTGTAAAACGTCATATTCCTGAACTGAACATTTACACCAATTTTTGTGCGGTACGCGCGGTATTATCAGAAGTCTTGTAAACATATCTTGTCAATCGTGTTTTTTGGACCACTAGGGCCCCTATCACTTAGCTGATCAATAACCTCTGTACTTGGTGCATGACCCCTCCGGAATGGCTCGAAGTATTCAGGTGCAATAAATGGTGGGAACTACAGCATCTCGAAGCAGAGTTGATATAACAACATTGCCAGGCATAGACCTAAAACCACATATACCAAACCGTTTCGTAAAAATTGGCAAGCACATTGGAATGAACTGTCAGAGTGTAGCAACGACATCGTGGTCATCTTCGCCAGCGTCCTAATCATCAACAGTACTATCAGCCAGCTCGCGCATAGAGCCGATTCGGCAACCTCGGAACGGCACCCTCGTTATACGCGCCTCGTCCTGCACACGGCACAGAAAACGCAACCGCAATAAATATAGGCTCGACCACACCGCCTCGTCGGGCACCTACATATTTGGTGACCCGGACAAGCGACTTCCCCATGGCATCGCACCTCTGCTTCCCCAGCCACAATGCGGACAACGGCACGCGACGAACATCCATCGCCCTCCAAGAGCTACCCGGGCTCATTTCGTTTGTTCAATTCGTCGCCACCACATCGCGGGGTTCGTAATCCTGGAGAGTCATTTCTATGTCAAAGACAAACAGTCCCAGGAGACCAGTACCTCGTCACTTTAGAGGATTTACCATTTGACCTCACTGAGCGCATCTAACTTCAGAACTTCAGAAATAGTTTAAATCTTGTTAATATATTACAACAGTGGTGACTTTAACATTCTGTAATTTTACGCCATACGCATATAATTATTTAGGCATACCATACCACACTTCTGAGGTGTGACACTTCAATAGATTGTGTTTCCCTTTACTGCAGTGTGCCTCATTACTGCAGTGTACCCGTTTAGGATTTCATGCGGGAACGTTCTAGACTGGTGTCTCAATAACTGAAAAGCAGTGGATGTTTTGCACAGTTGAATGGAACAGGTAAAGCCTGACAAGTTTCACCTCCTCTACTTATTTTGGCTTGTAAGTATCTCTCCTCCAGCACAGTCACCTTGCACGCATATTACGTAGCACTGGTTTCAAGTTTGCTCGTTGGCACTACATTGGTTTATTTCACTTTCCCAGAGACACTGACTTGTTGTCAATAGTCAACATCAATGACGCTGGTCAGCAACCTGATTTTTTTACTGAAAATCTCTAAGACGGCTTCAGGAGATTTGTACCTAACGTAACAAAAAGAAAGGCAATTTTCCGTATAGGTTCCTATCTTAACTAAAATGTGCCCTTAGAAGGAGAGACCTAGCGCACAGCCACGATACCAAAACGGGGAAGAGTGAGTTTCTCGAACTGATGTCTTACTGTAAATATCTGCTTTATCGTTATATGTCTAATTACACCACAGCAGATGAAGCTAACGCAACAGGTGATTTAAACCTTTCTGCAGCTACGTACATTCACAAAGAAATACTTCACAAAACATTAGCCCTCTCGATACGAAGGGAGACAGCATATCTGACATTTCTAATGCCTTCGCGGAACACTTGCATTCCGCTTACAGCAATAGAAGTAAGCTTGCCACCTGAGCAACCTGCTGGTCTCCATAAACACCCGGAAATGTGAGTGGCAGAAAATATTGTCTCGAAAGCTCTGCACACCATGAACGCGTCTTTTTAGTTCGGCCGTGATGGCATTCCCTCAGCTGTACTGAAGCCTTTGGTAATCTTCTTGTACATGTATTGATATGTATATTCGAAACACCCCCAATACTTACGGATTCCCCGCTCGCTGGAAGACTGCGCGAGTTGTCCGTGTTTTTAGGTCAGTGTCATAATTTAACCCCAGGATCTACCGTTCAATCTATTTGATGTGCTGCTTCCAAGCTCTCTGAGACAATACTGCATATGCTACTGATGTTTAGTATAAAACACATAATAATTCCTGACGTTTTACTGCGCCACTTACTGCATGACGTTTTACTGCGCCACTTACCACCTCCAATCCGGTCAATATCATGACACACGCCTGAGCTATAGCTAAGGGGAGAGGCCTACAGGATGTCATTTATTTTGATTTAAATAAAGCTTTTGATATTAGCTGCGACGCCCTGGTTTTTAACAGGCTCTCTTAACAAGATATACGCCCATCCATCACATGCCTTTTATGCAAATATTTCTGTGAAACGTCATGTTGTGTGAGTACAAATAGGCAGACCTCACTCTGCTAAGATGCCGCCAGTGATGTCTCTCAGGTATCTGTTCTGGGGCCACTTCACTTTTCAATTTTTGTAAGCGTTTCTTGACCATTATTTAAGGCATGCAATTTTCTCTTATATGCTCACGGTGTTGAAATGTTTACATTCGTATTTAACACTGCAGGTTCTTCTGCTTCCACAGAGCAATCTCGTCATTTTCGCACAGCTGCGAGTGCCACAAACGTCTTATGAATACATTTAAATTTTAGGTAATGAGATACACAAGAAGAACTGACAACATCTTGTTGAACTATGTAATCAAGGCTGAACTGTAACCCCGTGTGGCGGGGGTAATGAGCTTGGTGCAAACTTTGACAGCAAGCTGAGCTTCTCGTCACATATCTGGATAATTTCTCGTATGGCCCTTCGATCCCTTGGTGTTGTTTGCCGGATATTGATTGAGTTCGAACAACTGAATTTTCCCGTGAAGCTCTGCACTACTTTTTGTCACCCGCGGTTTGAGTATGCTTGTGGCGTTTTCAATAGCACGTGGTAAACCAACTCTAGGCTCATTAAAAGGGTTCAAAATAAGTTCATTTCTATCTATAACCATCGCTTCACCGGTAAAAATATTTCTGTGTTATCTTCTGCATTGACGCCACCACGAATATTCTGCAGGAGGAATAGGGTAGATCATCTATATCTTTTGAAATTTATTCAGGGCACAGTGTCTTGTGAAGTGTTGCAACAACATATTCTACTCTATGTGCCGCAGAAGTTGACAGGCAACATGATGATTTTCGTAATTCGAAATGTCTGCATGCCTTGTGCCCTCTGGGCGGAATGCACTGTTTGTACAACCCATACTGTGAATACTTAGATATATTTACAATACTTAGAACCTCTTTCACAAGCATGTTGGTGAACTTGTCATCCCATTAATTTAGGCTGTTTCTTTCCTGTCTCCATGTTGTACAATTTCTTTTTATGGTGTCGTTTCACGGTGGAGCAAGAGAAACACACAGCATTTAAATCAAAGCTTTTTACCTCCACTCACCTAGGAGTTTTTCGAGGCCGTCGGTGTCAACAGGAAACTTCCGCGGACAAACAAAAGAATTTACTGGCACCACCAGGAATGGAACCTGGAACTCACCCACAGAGTTACAAATACAGAGCCCGTTTTCTAACCGATTTAGCTACGAGCACACGCGGAAACGGGGAAGACAGGTGGTGCACTAACCAAGCACATATACATATTTACCCACTGCATTCTCGCTGAACGCCCTGCTATAGCTATTAAAGGAAGCTCAAACCAACCCATGGCACTTTCCTCGTATTACGTAAATGTGCTAAATCCGTGGCTTCCAGTGTTCGCGTGAAACATCTGCGCTCCTTGTCGTCCGCCCTAACGCCGAAGGACACCCCAAGAAACACACTCAAATACTCCTTGACGGCGGGCCATCCCTTCAAGCTTCAGAATAAAGATCCTGCGCCTACATATTCACGCCAACACCAAGAGCGATGTATCCTTGGAGCGCCTACAATATAGCATAAATAAAATCAAGCATAAATCGATCAAAAGCCTCAAAACATCCGCACATTTCAATTAGTTTAAGCTTTTGTCCTTTCGAGAATCACCTACTTCAACCCACTGTCTTCTTCTCGGCAAGGACGGCACAATACACGCTTATATATAGATTAGATGCGGTTGAGCAAGCCATTGGGCTTACGATGAGTCCGTCCACAGATAGGCTGCTTAGAACTAGACCCTACAATACGGTGGCAAAGCTGGTCGAGGGCCATCTTTCTATACGGAAGTTTCGAATGAGCAGTACCGCGATGCATCACCGCATCCTTCACCAGAATGGCTGGGAAACACAGAAAGTCACTCCACTTGATGCACTCGTGGTCTTTTGGCCCCATTAACTAAAGATGCTCCCTTTGCTTAGAAATATCAATCCCACACACGACGAAGGTCACCGACAAGCACATAATCAAGCACTCAACACCACCCTCGGTGGGGATAACGTAGTAATCTACACAGACGCCTCCCAACATCGAGGGCAGCAGTACGCAATCATGGTGGCTATGTCCAGAATCAAGCTTCATGGTTGTGCCTAACGCAAGACCTAAGACATGGCGGCAGCAGGAGAGGCAGCCATCACTTTGGCTCTCAATCAACCAGGGGTTCGGAAGGTAGTAAACGAATACTAACAAGTACGCCGGAATTAACATTCGGGTTTGGTGTCCCGATGTGCACTGCGTATGCTAAAAACCCACTCCCCAACGGCTCCATTAGGCTCATCTGGACACCCTCTCACGCTTCCATGGAGGGCAATAAATACGCCCTCCAACAAGCCTGCGCTTTTACCCCCCATGCCATGGAGCTGCACGAGGACAGCCGCCGGCTTTTCTTGTTAAGTAGCATAAGACAGCATTACCGCCTTCTCACACAGACCCTACATTCGCAGTACCGTGACCTTTCCATAGAACAACAAACTACCATATGTCTCATACAATCCAGCTCCTTCCCAAACCCGACGCGTCTTCACCTAATGCACAAAATTCACTACGACGCTGAAAGTATCTTCTGCTCAGAAGTGGGAACACTCTGCCACATAATGGGGGTGTGCGACTTTAACCTTGAGAACCCTCCTCTCTTCCCGTCAACCACCGAACAAGAACAATAGGAGATGCTCCTATCCAGCCCCTCTCTGCCTACCCAGCTTCAGTTGGTGGACAGAGAGCAGGCAATGCGGACTGAATATGTGCTACATCGAAGAAAAAAACCACTCTCCTGGGCTGCCGTTGGGCCGTTCAGAAATAAGAATAGTAGTATATCCTCGTCCGGCTATCCTCCGTCTGTGGCGCCGTTTTCGTCGTTTCTGTGCGTGACGGGAGAGAAGGAGAAGTGAGATCGTCTAACACCGTGTTTGAGCTTTAATTTCAAAAAATTCTTCAGCTAATGTGCTAAGCCCATACAACTCAACCAACCACCGCTCATGCATCATGCATTCATGTAACCTTGCCAAGAATATCTCTTTGAAGTAATACAGGGTGTGGCTAAAATCATTTCACTTCTCTCTGGTTTCACTATTTGTAGAGCGAGGTGAGTTATTTTAAGTGATCTTGCCTGGGTAATCGGTGCGGAGGAAGTTTACAGCTTTGATTTCAAACAACTTTCACAGGGTGGATTGGCGCAATTTTTCTTCCTTCTTTCATTTTTCATGTTGTTTTTTTATTTTCTTGTACCTCTCAAACGATACGCTTTGTGCGTTGTTTATCTCAAGTGGAAGCCAGCTTAGACCACTCCGTTTTTGTATGGTGTATAATATTGAATCTCCGCAATTCTCTTGCCAGTATGTGTGCATGTGCGTGCATTACCACATTACTTTAGGCTCTACAATATATATATATATATATAGAAAGACAGGTCAGCAGTCTACGACGCCAAAGGAGGCATAGGGGTGTGGTTCGGCATTTGACATGTAATCGAAAGGCGTGGGTTCGGTCCCCACTCTGGGCGCGGTGTTTTCTTCTTTCTTCTGTATATTTAAAAAAATGTTCACTTCATTAAGCCGTAGTAAAAAGAAATAAGCCTAACCACACCCCTATGCCTCCTTTGGCGTCGTAGACTGCTGACCTGTCTTTCGGTATTTCTCAACGAGCCCCCTCATTTCCGTACTATATATATATACTATATATATATATATATATATATATATATATATATATATATATATATATATATATATATATATATATATTATATATATATATATATAAGGTTAGTAGAGACAGAGACACACGAGAAAGACATTGAAAATAAAATAAATGTTTACTGACGTTCAGGAGAGGACTCCCTTTCTTCAGAGTACGAAGAAAGGAGTCTGAAGAAAGGGAGTCCTCTTCCTGAACCCGTCAGTAAACTTTTATTTTTATTTTCAATGTCTTTCTCGTGTGTCTCTGTCTCTACAAACCTTAATTTTTCGCGCTTCTGTGTGAGTTTTTGATTCCAGACTATATATATATAAATATATATATATAAATAGTAGCGAATCAGAATAGGAAATGAGGGGCTCGTTGAAATAACACAGAACTTTTCGAGAAAACGGATGTGGTAGATCATTGAAACAGATTAACAATTTGCGCCAGGTGGGATCGAACCCACGACCTCCAGAATCCTCGGTTCTGGGCAGTTTTCCCTTCACTTTCTGGTGTTAGGTGTTTTTGTTTCCAAAGGTACTACTCGGGGTGAAGGGGACCTTCTTTCTAACCCCCGGGTCGTGACTCGGGTTCAACTGGTCGACCAGCTTTGAACCCTCTTAAGGTCCCTATGGCCCCAAGACTGCCAGACAGAGGCCCTCGCTATGCATGTAGCAATCAGAATGTGAGGGGCGTTGAAAATAACACAGAAATAAGATTGGCACGAGAAAACCTCGAAAGCAAAGGGGAGGATGTGGTAGATCATTGAAACGGTAAAGAAAGAAAGAAGTGAAGAAAAATGCCCGCCAGGTGGGATCCGAACCCACGACCTCCAGAATACCGGTCTGGTGCGAAACCACTACGAAGGCGGGGCGAGTCCCACTTTCTGGGCTTTTATGTTAGGTGTTTTTGTTTCCTGTGCTGGGGGTGGTACCAGCCCATTCGACTACTCGTGAAGGGGACCTTCTTTCTAACCCCCGGGTTTGGTGTCACGACATGTCCAGAGTGGTCTACCACTTTGAACCCTAAGTCCCTATGGCACCAAGACTAGGAGGCCCTCGCTAAAAAAGATACCTCAATAACATAAATACCCCCGAGAAAGTGGTGGGAAAATAACATAATAGCCCAGAAAGTGAAGGGAAACGCCCCGCCGGTCTAGCGTAGTCGTGGGTTCGGAGTTATCTTTTTTCACTTTCTTGCTTTCTTTAGACCGTTTTTCTGGAGGTCTCGTGCCAACCCTGGTTCGACTGATCCCTTACCAGACCTATTTCTGGGCATGTTTTCACCAAAGGTAGCTTAAGAGGGTCTTTCGACCACTCTCCACATGGTTCAAAAAATCCCGTTCACCCCGTTCATATGTTTCTATCAACATAAATACCCGAGAAAGTGGTGGGAAAATAGCCCACCAGACCGTTTTTCTGGACTTCCCCTTTTCTTTTTTCGGGTTCAAAAAATTGGTTTTCTTGACTGCCAAACTTTATTTTCTGTCTTATTTCACCGAGACCCTCATTTCCCATACATATGTGTGTCTGTATGTGTCTGTGTGTGTATGTCTTGTACGTTTGTCCGAGCATTTAATTTGTCATTCAGCGCAACCAATTGTATTTTCTTGTTTTGTGTGTTTGATGTGCACCTTTTCCGATACCTGTTTGCTTTAGTTTTTTTGTTTCTCTTGCGCCAGCACAAGGGCCCTCGTGGTGTTCCTGCGCACACAAATAAACATTGATTGATTGAATATTTGAATACTCTGATTTTATATTATTATTATATTTTCTATTATATTATATGTTTATTATTATTACTCATATTATTATTATTATCATTATTATGAGGTCCGCCTCCTTGGAGACAATAATGCTCCTGGCGGTCAGTGGAGCCACCACATCTGTTCTCCCAAAAACCACCACTTTCAAGAGAAGGGTAATAGGTTACTAGATTTTTCGTCTTTTACTTTCATGACACTGCGTCCTCTCATAAATATGTGCAGTGGAAACAATCTGAACCTGTGCTTTTCAAACTTCGATGGCGTTAATGTGTCGCGCTCTGATTCTTTATTATTACCCTACAAATAGCATCCTCGACTTTCCATTTCCTGATGCCTTGCTACATTGCCCCAGCATTCCGAAAGTTCCAGCAATGTGCAACATCACTACGCTTTCGCTCGCGGAGAATACGTTGGGCTGTATGGCTACTTTTCTAATGCCCCTTGGTAAACAGTGATTGACCTACTCTGATGTCAATGAACAAGTTAACCGTTTTACTGACATTGTCCCGGGACAGAAAGTCCAACAAGACTTTCTTGTTGGGCTGACAGCACGCCTGTGTGGCCAATAAGAAATTCTCTCGGCACTCTATCTTCCCAATAGCCTAGTCTTCCAACGGGGAGCTTAACCTTGATGGCGTGTGCGGGGCCAATAAGAAGCTCTGTCGGCACTCTATCGTCCCAACAGCGTAGTCTTCCAACAGGCAGTTTAACCGTGATGGCGTTTACCGGGTCGTCAACATGATCAGTGAACGCCAACAGACGCATTGTTGGTAATCAGCGGCGCGAGCGCGCCATCAGACAGAACCGACAGACGCCCTGAAGGTGTTTCTAGGGCCTAAACAGCAGCGCATATGTCTGGCATAGACGCTAGACATCAACGTTTGTGTTCTGATTTTTCCCCTCAATAAGTAACTGTCAGACGGACGATAACATAACGATGTCAAGATATGATTTGGCTCATAGCACGGCAAGCACAATCGTTTGTTGCTGCAGCCTCAGTTGCTCTTCGTCAACAACAAACTGAATCGGCTGTACAGCTTTCTTCGAGGGCGTGTATGTAGGGCTTCTACCTTCCTTTTTTGCGCAGGCCCCCTGGGGGCGGCCCCTGTAAAACCTTTTTCGCTCGTCGCTGCCGTCCACAGTACCTGTTTGCTGTACCTATTACGTCGCCGCCACCGCATGCTTCTGCATGCGTCTGCAAGACGGTGCCGGACAAACAAGCGTTATCACTGCCAGAAGTCTAACGGCACATTCCATTTCATTCGTGGCTACCGTGGCTAGCGCAGAAAGGGTCGGGTTGACCTGCGATGCTGCGAGAGCTTTTCTTGAGTCACATAAGGGAGGCTTTGGCTCAATCGCTTGCAGCGCTAGCAATGTGGCCCCGTCTGCAAGATCGCTACGTGAGAAACAAGCGTTAAGACAGCCGGAATTCCATAAATGCAGCATAAACTAGACACAAACGACAAGATTCGTTGGCAATTTACGTAACTATACAGTTGTTTTAGGTGCTCCCCGACCACCCGCCGATATAGCTGAGTGGTAGCGCGTCCGCTTGCTGTTTTAGAGGTCCGTGGTTCGATTCCTCGTCGAAACTCAGGTTTTTTTCGGCGAGGGTTTTATTATATATATTTTTTCAAGACCAGGGTAAGCGCCTGTTCCTTGCTTTCCATCAGGCCTACATTTACCACCCTCTTCCAAAACCCAGAGTAGCTTGTTCACCTTCTCTCTTGAGAGGCCCGCCGTGAAAACAAAACCAATACAAACGTCAAAACGTCTTTACAATATCAGTATATATGTCAGTTACTTTATGTGTATTCACTTTTGCGTTTAAAATCTCAAATTAAAGCTATAAACAACATTGAGACTTTGAAAGCAGAAAGATAATTACCAATATAAAAGCACTAACACAATTTTCGTCAAACATAGAGGTGCTGCTATTGAAGTCTGGCAACTTTCTCTCACTTTTGGTGTGTTTGTTCATGGGGTTTTGTGCCGAGTGGTTGCTGGCGCAATTCGTTCAGTTTTATCTATTTCAAGCCTAAATCATAGTTATAAAAGCATTATGGGTGATATCTACCCTTCCAATGCAGGCGTGTGTTGAACATGGGGAACCGGGAAGAACGACCATCGCCGCATAAAATACTGCGCGTCAAAAGTGGATGACATTGCTTCCGAACAAAGCCTGTTGGTATCCATGATATGAAGACGACAGTGAAGGAGAATAGTACGTTGGAAACATCGTATTTGCTAGGGTAAGTAGGCATTTTTTATTATTCTGTATTTGGTTGGAATGAGTTCTGGTGTTTATGTGTCAGTAGTTCACTAGACCCCCATCTCATTTGCTCTGAGTGCCTACGTGATTTATCATACTTGTTTCGCGCCCAGTCCACCATTTCCGCAGAATTCAGCATCAATTTACGCTGAAGCTACACCTTGGCTACGATGCTCGCGCTGTATTACCCGGCTGCTAATAATTTCACATCACGCAAGGCTCTTAAACACCGGGCCGCTTGTTTATGTGTCTCTCAAACAGTGCCTTTGCGGCTGCAGATCGCAGTCGTCAATTTTGCGTGAGTGGCACGACGCGGTGATTAGTCCTCCTTCGTGAATACTCGCAGTATACCAAGAAATAAGATGAACAGGAAGGTTCCCTGGAAGTGCATGCGAAAAAGCTCACACTTGATTCTGTGGCTGCCGTCTCGTAGGTGTTGCGAAGTCTCCCCCCCTACCCGAATTCTGTGCAGTGCGCTTCGCAGCTATTGCGCTCGCGAGACCGGCTGCCGCCGTTGCGACCATACGCCTCGCGGTCTTCGGGTCGCGATATGCGTGCCGTTCTTGTGAAGCTCGGAAACACCGTCGTGAAATTGCCGTACTCGCTCGCCAACGCGCCCCTACTGCGTACGCGTCCGCCGGGTGCTGGCGGAGTTGTGCTGGAAGAAAAGATGGCAACAGATGAGGACGCAGAAGGTGTAGTTAAACAGATGAGAATTTACAAAGTGCAAGGGGGAGAAAATAGTATGCAGGGGCAGCAAATGGTGATAGAGTTCGGGCCGTGTGCCAGTGAGCGACTGCGGCGATTTCACGACGCCTGACGTTGCCGAGCTTAACGAGTCCGGCACGAATATGACGACGCCCGTCTGAGAGTTCATAGAGGTATGGAATTGACATATGTGGAACATGAGGGTGAAATGTGTGCATGTGGCCTCGGAGGGAATTAGCATAGTCTCGGGGTAGTGGGGGAGATTTCACAACGCCTACGAGCACCTGCCGATTTCGTCAGAGTAGCTCGCGGGAAGTCTGGGGCTCGATATCAGAGGCGTATGTATTGCCTAAATTATTGCAGAAAATTGAACAAATTTGCAAGCTCCCATTTTTGCAAAACCGCAGGCCATAAGACACTAACAAGAAAGCTGTAGGCACTCACTCAACTCGATTGTTATTAAAGAATTGAACGTGCAGAGACAAGTCAGACATTGAAGTGTAGGAGCCTGAGCATTCACACACCAGTACCTATTGAAAGCAAGGGATACAGATGGGCTGCTAGCATGCGTTCCATGCAAATTAGCTTAGCAGTGAGCTTTGCAATACATCATGCATACCCCACTCACAGTACCTGCGGGTCTAATAAATACATTCTCACTGTGACCGAAATTCCACTTTGGGTGTTACGCGAATGTTGTTATTTATGCCTTGGAGGTTACTGTCTTTAAACGATTAAAAATCTACTTGATGTAAGCATTCGTGCTTTGTGGGTGCTCTTCTTGTATTTCAACAACTGTCAGCACACTCACCGATTATGCACCTGCAAGTGCTCCTGCTGGCTGTCCTGGATCGGCTGCCTTTCAGTCCAGTTTCAAATGCTTTGCCAGGGCCTCCCCTGGCCAACCTACACTGCACCTGCTGTACCCACGTACTGCCTGGTCTTTCGTTGGTGCTCCGTACGTTTCACCGCCAGGAATACCCATTCCTTCATCCATCATCTGGCCGCTTGGACCACCCGTTCAGAAGCCAGCGCATTTGTTCGACGCCTCGGTCCACGCACTGCTGCCATATCGGTGCACCCACCGATCATGTACTTTCAGGTTAGTTATTGCATGTTGTGGAAACCTGCATGATGTATACCTGTTAGCAGTGGTGTGGCCTCTGGTTATTTGAAACATTTTTATGAAGCAGTGCTGTGCATGTGGAACGTGTCATTGCTTAGCAGAGATATTGAAGAGAATCTGGGGCGGATGACTAAAGGGCAAGAAGAGAAACTGAACTGACCTTGAAGCAAGTATTCCTATGTAATCAAGCCAAGCAAACATTTATGATCTTTCGATATGGTTTTCAACTTGCAATAAAAACTAGTGTGGAAGTCCTTTCTATTTTAAGTAAGCTTACAATTTTATCTACTCCAGACCATACTGGTATTAATCACACTATTCCAAAAAGCACATCCCGCAGTCTGTAGAATTCCGACAACACTTTTTTCGCAGTCTCTCATGACAGGCACTATTCTCAATGATTGGAGGATAGTCGAGGTAGCACCTATCTTTAAATCAGAAAACTGTAAATCACCATTAACTTTCCCTTACAAGCACCATATGCAAGGTCGGGGAACATTTCATTCACTCTCAAGTCGCTAAATATTTATAAAAGCACAATATCACATTCGAATATCACCACAGTTTTTACAAGGATTACTTGAGAAACACAACTTTCAGATTGGTTCCCGATCTACATTGATCCATTGACACAGGCTTGCGGTAGTTTTTCTCGATTTTTCTAAGGCATTCAATCGCATTGCACACCAGACAACTTCTCAAACTTCACCCTAATGTACTTACTTGAGCGAAAGATTTTCATTCGTCTCGAATGCAGTTTACTTCTCCTAATAACTATACACTTCTTTTTCTAGTGCCACTTTCGTTGTCCCCCCAGGCAGTTTGCTTGATCCTGTCTATCTTCCATGTTGCATATCCTCCCATGTAAGTCTATTTGCAGACGATGTTGTAAGTTATCACACAATTTCCTTCAACTACTACCGTGAATGCTTTCAATCTGATCTTAACACAAATAACTCCTGGTGCTGCAAATGGCTAATGTCGCTTATCTCTAAAACAAAGTGCATGACTTTAACTGTGGCAAGTCTCGAATTGTAAATACTTACTTCATTAACAACACCCTGATTACCTCTTGAGACAAAGTGTTTTGGTAGGCATGGTAGATTGGGAAAGGTTGATCGAGTGGGAAAATAAGTATTTTCATTTGTACTCCAAAACTCGCTTATTTTATATATTTACCCACTTCAGTGCATGGGTGGTGTGGTGTGGAGGCAAATGTCGGTTTGATACCGCTTGGTGTGGCCGCTTTTCAGATGGAGGCAACACGTGAAGACGCCCGTGTGTCGAGATTTTGGTGCGCACAAAAATTACGCAGGTGTTCAAAATTAATGCGAAACCTTCCCCTACAGTGCTCCTCATATCCCAAGTGTAGCTTTGGCGTGTTAAACGGTCGTTTTTTTTCATGTCTGGAATATTTACCTTGTGCTGTAGCAGGTGCATCATAAGGGTGAAATTATACATAACAGCCATACAATATGTCTCCGAGAGCTAAATATAAAGGCCATATTGAAGTGCGTTTATGGGTCTATCTCACAGCAGTAGTGAAAGGTTATATACTCTGGTGCAGTTTGAGAACGGCAATGTCTCATGTAGTGTAGTCCAGTGTTTGACGCAAGGCCGTGTAGGAAGGTAAAAGCATTATTGTAATGACAAAACGTAGGTCACTGACCAAGTCAAGAAAGCCATTGAACGTTTTGGTGCTTGTTCACGGTGAGCATGTGCCGTGAAAAACGAAGCTATATACTGGGCATTACGCGGCGCAATGAGTTCGCATAGATATGGTGAAGATTGCCATCCATTATGTTGATACTGTTGGGCGTCGTCTGAACGATGAGGTACTCGAGCAGTAATCGAAAAGATAGATTGCACTCAGTTTTAAGTAATTTCGCCTTGTTCTAGTCGACCACGTGCCCCGTCCTCTCACAGTACTCTACCAGTGCACTTGTTTTTGCATGATCCTTGTTCACTTCGTTCTAGAGCTGCGTTAATCTTCTGTGCAGATTGCCCGTTTCTCCAATGTACACTGATCTGCAATCGGTGCAAGGAATCTAATAAACAACACCTGGAAGCTTGGAGCGTGAGAGAGGGTCTTTCACGCTGACAATGTCAAACGGCAGCTTGCTAGGGGGCACATGCACGATGTATGCACTGCGTTTCTTGAAAATGCGTACGAGAGCTTCACTGATGCGTGGGACGTAGGTAATTGCTGCACGTTTTGATACAGTCTTTGTGGCTGCCTAAAGCATTGTATTAAAAAAGAAGCGAAGAGGGCGACTAGCAGGAATCCACAATGACATTAGCAGGCAAAAGCGTCCACAAGGCCTGCGTCAAAACGTGCTGCAATTATCCTCTTACACATAAATCAAGCTTTAGCACGCATTTTCAAGACACACAGTGTGCACATCGTGCACGTGCCCACAAGCAAGCTACGTTCTGACATTGTTAGCGTGAAATACCCCCTCTCAAGCTCCAAGCTTTCATGGTGTTGTTTAGTAGATACCGTGCGCCGAATGCAAATCAGTGTACATTGGTGAAACAGGAAATCTGCACAGAAGAATAATGCAGCACCGCAACGAAGTGAACAAGGGCCACGCAAAAACGAGCGCACTGGCAGATCATTGATAGAAGATGGGACACATGGTCGCATGGGACGAGGCCAAAGTACTGAAAACCAAGGGCAATCTTCCTTCTCGATTGCTGCTTGACTCCCTCATCATTCAGACGATGACCGATACTATAACAGAACAGGCGGCTACCTGCAGCATATCTATGCGAACTCATTGCACCGCCTAATGACCCGTATATAGCTTCGTTTAGCTTCGTATAGCTACAGCACATGCTCATTGTGAACCCGGTAGCCTTATGGGTACCGAAATATGAAACGGCTTTTTTGACTTGGTCAGTGACCTATGTTTCCTTGTTGCAACAGCTCATACAGTGTATCACTCCACCGAAGCGACATACCCGGTAAAAGAGATTGCACTTATGCGTGACATCGTGTTCTTTTTGTCATGTGTTGCTCGGGTGAGCAAGCGCTCCTGAGGCCCATTTCCAGGAAACCAGCTTACGCTACTACAGGCTAAAGCCTGGGTGAGGGTGTGCTAATGTGTACGCTTGGCTCATTAGCATTGATGGATTAGCTCGTGCTATTTTTCAGCTTCATGGAATGCTCTACAAGCACCCTTGCAACGTTGCACATAACCGTAGACCAGGGTGCACAGCTTTCCATCATTACCTACATTTCACACCAACCTCGAAAAATGGGACGATTTTTCTAAATGTTTTGTGTTGGAATGGATACAGGCATAAATATCAAGTAGGTACTTCAATTTTCTGCTCCAGTATTTGTGGATAGCTACATGTCATTGCCCCTCACCAGAGCAGGATTGGCCACCCTGGTGTAGTAACGGCCACAACCTCCCATGAATACGCCCATTAACCCTCGGCCCTCAGTCCCCAGCGGCTGCGAAGCAACTGACCACGGCGGCGGTCAGACCTGTGACGCAGCACAGGGTGCTAAGAACCCCTGGATCCGGACAGGCCGCCAATGGAATCTGAACCTGGCAACGTTTAACGTGCGAACCTTATCTAACAAAGCAAGTCTCGAGGTGTTGTTCGAAGAATTAGAGCGCATTAAATGGGATGTAATAGGGCTTAGCGAGGTTAGGAGGGCAGGCGAAGCCTTTACGGTTCTGAAAAATGGACACGTCCTATGTTACCGTGGTCTAGAAGACAGAAGAGAACTGGGAATGGGATTTCTAGTCAATGAACCATAGCTGGCAACATAAACGAATACTATAGCATTAACGAAAGAGCAGCAGGTCTTGTAATTAGGCTCAATAAAAGGTACAAGCTAAAGGTGGTGCAGGGCTACGCGCCCACATCCAGCCACGACGACCAAGCAGTGGAACGCTTCTATGAAGATGTGGAATCGGCAATGGCTAAAGTAAAAACGCAGTATAACGTAGTTATGGGGGACTTCAATGCTAAAGTAGGCAAGAATCAGGCTGGAGACAAGGCAGTTGGGAACTATGGTCTGGGTTGTAGAAATAGCAGCGGGGACCTACTAGCTGAGTATGCAGAGCGGAATAACCTACGCATGATGAATACCTTCTCCTGTAAACGGGAGAGTCGGAAGTGGACCTGGAGGAGCCCGAATGGGGGAGCACAAAAATGAAATAGACTTCATATTATGCGATAACCCTGGCGTCATGCAGGATGTGGAAGTGCTCGGCAGGGTAAGGTGCAGTGACCACCGTATGGTAAGATCTCGAATTAGGCTACATTTGAGGAGGGACCGCAACAAGCTAGTACGTAAGAAGCCGATAAATGAGCTAACAGTAAGACGTAAAGTTGAAGAATTCAGGATTGCGCTGCAGAACCGCTATTCCGCCCTTAACAAGGAAGCCAAGCTTACGGCACAGGAAGCCAGCGACAACCTTACACGCATTCTCACGGAGTGTGCGGTAGAAGTCGGGGGCACTGTGGCTAGACAGGATACTGGTAAACTTTCTCAGGAGACGAAAAATCTAATCAGAAAACGGCTAACCATGAGAATCTCTACCGCAGCTGACAGAATAGAACTAGCCGAGCTCTCGAAGTTAATCAATAAGCGTAAGACAGCTGACATACGGAAGTATATTATGGAGAGGATCGAATACGCTGTAAAGAACGGAGGTAGCCTGAAAGATGTGAAGAGACGTCTTGGCGTGGGGAAAAATCAGATGTATGCACTTAAGGATAAGCAAGGCAATGTCATCACAAATAGGGATGAAATAGTCACAGTGGCCGAGGAGTTCTATAGGTATCTGTACAGTAGCCGGGACATACAGGATAATGCCTAACGAGACAGTTGCTCAGAGGAGATAGACATCCCACCAGTAACGACCGAAGAAGTAAGGAAGGCTTTGAAAGAAATGAAAGGGGGCAAAGCACCTGGTGAGGATCAGATAACAGCAGACCTCTTGAAGGATGGCGGAGAAATTGTACTCGGAAACCTGGCAAACCTGTATACGCAATGCCTAATGACCGCAATGGTACCGGAATCTTGGAAGAAAGCGAACATCATCCTAATCCATAAGAAAGGCGACATGAAGGACTTGAAAAATTACAGGCTGATCAGCTTACTGTTAGTCGTCTCCAAGGTATTTACCAAGGTAATCGCTAACCGAATTTCTGCAACCTTCGATTTCAGTCAACCTAAAGAACAAGCAGGATTCCGTAAAGGTTATTCAACAGTGGACCATATTCACACGATCAATCAGGTGATAGAGAAGTGCGCTGAGTATACTGAACCCCTATATGTAGCCTTCATAGATTATGAGAAAGCATTTGACTCGGTCGAAACCCTAGCAGTCATTCAGGCATTGCGGAACCAGGGGGTAGATGAACATTATGTAAGAATACTAGAGGATAGGTATAATGGGTCTACAGCTACCATCATCCTCCATAGGGAGAGCAGTAAAATACCTATAAGGAAGGGTGTCAGACAAGGAGACACAATCTCTTCAATGTTATTCACAGCTTGCTTACAAGAAGTATTCAGAACGTTGGATTGGGAACAGGTGGGAGTAAGGGCTAATGGAGAATCCCTCAGTAACCTCAGATTTGCTGATGATGTTGCCTCGCTAAGTAACTTAGGGGACGAATTGCAAAGCATGCTTTCCGCACTGGGCGAACATAGTAAAACCGTGGGCCTGAAAATTAATACGCAGAAAACTAAAGTAATCATCAATAACCTCGGGACAGCACAGCAGTTTGAGATAGATGGCGCGGCAGTGGAAATGGTAAGCGAATATATATACTTAGGCCAAGTTGTGACCCCAGATCCCAACCATGAGGCAGAGATAATTAGGATCAGAATGGGGTGGGGTGCATATGGCAGACATTCTCAGATAATGAATAGCAGCCTACCATTGTCGCTGAAGAAGAAAGTGTATGACAGCTGCATCTTACCGGTACTCACCTACGGGGCAGAAACTTGAAGGCTCACTAAGAGGGCTCAACTTAAATTAAGAACGACTCAGCGGGCAATGGAGCGGAAAATGATAGGTGTAACATTAAGGGACAAGAAGAGAGCGGAGTGGGTCAGGGAGCAAACTGGTGTTAAAGACATATTAGTAGAAATTAAGTAGAAGAAATGGACGTGGGCAGGGCATGTAATGCGAAGGCAAGATAACCGTTGGTCATTAAGGGTAACACAGTGGATCCCTAGAGAAGGCAAGCGTTGCAGGGGGCGGCAGAAAGTTAGATGGGCAGATGAGATCAAGAAGTTTGCGGGGATAAATTGGTCACAGTTGGCACAGGACCGAGGTAATTGGAGAATAATGGGAGAGGCCTTTGCCCTGCAGTGGGCGTTGATAGGCTGGTGATGATGATGATTATGACTTGTCATTGCTGCCGTTTTTTTTTCTTTTTGGGTCGCAGTAGTATGCAGGTTGTGATGCTTGGTTGTGCAAGGACACCTGGGGCACAATGTCTCGAGCTTCAACTGATTCGTTGATTTGCGGGCTTGCGGCAAATACTTTTTGGACGGTGGAGCAGATGCGAGACAGGAGCGTGACTGGGACGCTCTCCAACAAGAGCAAGTCGCAAGTGAAAACGAAGCCCAAACCAAGCCCTGACACCAGAGAAGGTCGCATCCCTAAAAGGTATTGCATGTGATATCTGACATCAGAACTCATACCTAACTCGTAATTTAGCAAAAGCAAGCATCCCCTCACTTAAAACTTCTGGCACAATAAACGGTCTCACATAGTGCCTGAATGCTATTCATGAATAATGGTTTGCTGCAGGCCCAGTAAGTGTTAGCTTACAAGAAAAAAAGCTGCAGGGAATTAGTTTATTCCCCAGAGTGTTGCTTTTTACTGGCAACCTGTTTGGCAATATGTGTTACCCTTTTACCACATTGTCTTCTGTTCACAAGGTCATTGAACCCTTAAATATTCTGTCTTTGTGAGATCTATTTTTTTTCAGATATATCTTTTTTATATATTTTTTTTCACATATATCTTTTTCAGCTCTTTTTCAGATCTATGTGGAAAGGACTGCGTCTGCGGAGCCCACTGAAGCCAGGCTAAAAGTGGTGCGAAAGCTTCTTTCGCAAAACCTCGGCGACATGCAGCAAAAATAAATGAGTAAGCAGCACAGAATGAACTTCTCTGTTTTTTTTTTACTAAAAGGCCTACATGCTTGCCACACTTGTAAACCAGTTCCACACCTCACAGCATGTGTCCTAAGTCAATCTCGTCATCGGACCAATAGCTTCACCAACAGACTCCATTCAGACCAACAGACTGCCATCAGGCCGACAGACGGCAATCAAGCCTACAGTCTGCCTTCAAGCCAACAGGCTGCTTTCAAGCCAACAGGCTGCCATCAGACCAACAGGCTGCCATCAGACAAACAGACCGATATGCTGAATTTCCGTATTGGCTGTCGGTCCAACAGCCTGCTGTCGGTCCAACCGCCTGAATGTCTGTTGGGATTTCTCTTGGGGGTTTGTTTTGGTATGAAGAAATACATCTCGCAATATTTATCAAAAGTTCCAGTTCCCGAACCGGTTTTCTTCGGAATTGCGGGATACCCTGAAACTCAAAGAACGTGCGCACATAAAGATGAAGCGCTCTTGGGGGAATCACTTCGCTCAGGAGTTCCGGCGCCTACGTGCCCCATGCAAAATATTGCACAAGCGTGATCTTGCTTCGTACCTGACGTCAGTAAAAGCTGAAGCAAGTCATCAGCAGCGAGCATTCTTTAAGTAAATTCGTTCTAGATCTAGTACAATGAAATAATCTATTCGTCTACGGGATTCCAGCGGCTCGACAGTGTTCTTCTTTTTAGGGGCTTAGCGGTGGTAGTAATGACGGCAGCGTCCCTTGTCAACAGGGCGGTAACTGCGGTTGTTCCCAACTGGATGAGGACATTGTGCGGACCAGCATCGAGCGGCTAAAGCGCCTATTTTCTTCTGGGCCGAATGGTGTTCCTGCTGCAATTCTAAAGACATAAGCCAATATATTCATTCCTTTGTTCACCTCAACAATATTTATAATTGTCTCCGGTCTCGCAGGTTCCCACGCTAAAGGAAAATCACCCGTGTATTCCCTGTTTTATGTCCGGGCCAAAAACTGACCAACGTGAACTATAGGCTAGTCTTGCTCCTTTGTTCTGCCTTTACAATGTTCGAGTTATCTCTTCATACTGTCTTGCCTTTCTCACCTAAACACGTCCTCATTCCTAATAAACAAGGCGTCATGCATGGTCGCTTAACTTCCACAAACCTCTTGTGCTTCATGCAGCAGGCTGTCCCAGCTATCGTTCGAAGAAGCCAGCTTGATGCTGTCTACAGTGACAAGAGCAAGTCCTTTGATGTAGTCAACCAGTAGTTATTTTGTTATATGTTCCCGCTTTTCTGTGGGTCTCATATGTTCCTATCTCCAGGAATAATATTGCTATGTAAGTGTTAACGGTCAATCATCATTTAGGTACAAAGCAACCAGTGGTTTACCGGAGTGCTCCGTACTTGGCCCCCTTCTTTTTTTAAATTTTCATTAACGATGTTGCTTCTGCCATTAAAAATTATTTTTTTTATGAGGATGATACGAAAATCTCTATAGAAGTACGTAATGTTCAAGACTGTAATTCTCTTCTGGCTGATATCGTGTCATTCCATCGTTGGTGCACCAAAAATACTTAATTATGAATTCCTCAAAAACGAAAGTTGTCTGATATAGTAGGAAAACTCAACACCGGGAATACTCCTACAAACGAGCAAGCACTGCACTTCAGGGGGTGACCGAAATTCTGGACTTGGGAGTACTTTGATTCTTTATTCACTTTCTCTTTCTAAGTTACACAAATTACCGGACGCACTCTTCGATGTCTGGTGGCTGTTTGCAAGTATCCTAAAGAGTTACAAGTCCTCCATATTTCTTAGAGTGGTATTCGGCTCTCTGCTTACATCAACGTGAATATGGTTCTGTTGTTTGTAATGGAACTTGCAAGTCCAATAGTGACCGACACGAAAGGATTCAAAATAAGATCCTTTCTATCTTTAGGCACAGTTTCCGTCATGTACAAGAAGTCGCAAACGACCGCCTGTATTGTCTCAAAAGTATTCCTGCCCTTTGTTGTCGAGGAATGCGAGCTGATAATATGTTTCTTATAAATTTCTTCATGGTGATACTTTGTGTGATGACTTGGTGGCACTTATCAATGTCAAATTGCCGAATATACTTTTCCGAGCATTTTGAATTTTCGGAACAGATGCTTTAAGTCGACGACGCTCGTCCATCTGCAGAATACAATATGCATATATTGAATATTCCGATTGCCTCTATGTATTTCATAGCTCTTTTTCTTTGTTCTCTAATGAATTGAAAACTGTTGTAGCTTAAGTGCCTTTATGTCATTCCAAATTTATGTGCCGTGTTTTTGTATGCAAATCATCTTCTTGCTGGCATGTTTTTCACTTTTCCAGGTTTTGTGGTGCTTGAATTTCTGTACGTTTGAGTGTCAGTGCATGTAACGCTTAACTTCATTTTTATATTTTGAAACTTGCTAAGATTTTTTTACGAAACCTTTGTTTTATGTGTATAATGTATCTCTATCATGTTCATTGAGTATTTGCTTGTGTATTTTTAATTTTTCACGTGTCTTGAACGTTTTGCTGGCTGACTGTCATGGCTTCTAACACTAGGCTTCCGTTTCTTGCTTTTTTACTTTCTCAGATCTCTGTAACTATTTTTACTTTATTGTTTCTGTTATACATATGGTTTTCTGTGTTATGTTCTCTTGATTTGAGTTTGTTTTTAACACTTTTTTATATGGTGTACCAGTACCAAAACCCTAGGGTTGTCCCTGGGCACCAAAAAAAAAGGTTTCTTGAATCATTGAATAATTTTAATAATATGTTCTTATGATACTGTTATTATTATTGCTCTGTCGCTAGGTGAAAATCTCATTAGCCGATGCATTAAGGGCTTGATAGCATCCTTATCATGTGGTCAATATGGTATGACCTCAGCCATACTTAAAACTTTAAGCAGTATATTGGTCCCTGTACTGATTAGTATATTTGTTATTGGCCTGAACACTTCCACATTTCCTAGCATGTGTAAATTTGCTCGTTTTTCCAGTATTTAACACTAGCTCTTAAACGTATGTCTGGAATTATCCACGAATTTCTCTTCTCTGTTCCATATCAAAGATGCTTGACCTGGTCCTTCATCACATACTGTTTCTAATGTGAAAAACGTATTATTAATATTCAACTTGAGTTTTTTCCAGTCCACTCAACCGTCACTAATCTTGCCACTTTCATCATGCAAATATCCACACCTGTATTCAAGAGCGTACATGTAAACACCATTTACGGCTACCTCAGCAAAGCTTTTATGAAATCAGTCACTCAATGCTTATGAATAAACTTGTTCACTTTGATGTTGACACCGCGTTGGCGAATTTATTGCACACCTACCTTCATGGCAGATCCTGTTATGATACTGTCAATGGCCAAACGTCCTCCTTTTACAAAGTGACCAGTGCTGTCCCCCTTGGTTCGGTATTCAGCCCCCTCCTGTTTTTATGTATGTTAATGATATTTCTTTGGCAATTCGCAATCAATTGTTTTTCCTTTTGTATGCCGGTGATATAGAGATATTTATGGAAATTATTTCGTTTAGGGACTGTTGCCTTTTGCAGTCTGATTTGTGTTCTTTTTCTGAGTGGTGCAAAGACAATGACCTATCTCAATATTTCAAGGACCAAAGTCTTGTGTTTCACTCGCAAATCATCTAGCGTGTCTTTTTCTTACTGTGTAAACTGTGTGTCTTTGTGTAGGGTTTGTGAGATCAATAATCTCGGTGTTTTATTTGATATCACTTTACATTTTTTCCGCTCGTACTAAGCGGGTTGCTATGCGGGGTCTTCTTTCTCTCTGCTGTGTATTTAGAATATCGAGAGAAATTCATTCTCTTAAAGGGGCCCTGAAAGGCATTTTGAGCACACTAAATGAACTAGCGCAATCGTTAGATAGGGTCGTCAACATCATCTGTGCCAAGTATTACTCTTTTACGCGCAGCGGAAAGCTCACACTTTTGTTGCAAAGTTTGTCGCTTTTTTCTCACCCTTCCCTTCGTGTTTTTGGACGCCGCCATCTTCACATGTCTACATCATCGATTCCCATATGTTCGTCATGAGCTAGACATCCTGCTATTGGGCGGCTTTTTCACGCACTTCCGGCAAAGAGATGAGTCGTCTGCTCAGCATCGGCTCGCCCGCTGATCTGCCAGCGGAGTGCCGGGGTGTTGGACATTTTACGACAAACAAAACAAGTGTAAACAAACGCTTAACCGTTCGTATTGAATGCAACACGGCCATAGCACGACATGGATTTTATGTTACATGAGTACGTACCATAAAGAACGCCCCGTCACACTTATTTGGTGCAATCGCAGAGAACGCCCTGAGCCGAATGCCAGGGTTTGACGCGTACATTTTATTCAACTTCAAAACAATCCAGAGATGCGTTTCGAACGAACGCAACGTCACAACATGCGTTGCAAGTGTGAACCGCGATTGACAGACGATGGGTTGTCTCCTCCTGCCCGTCGTAAATTCGGCACTCACCTCACACCCGGTTTGCGTGGACGAACAGCAAGTCACAACTCTGGCGGGCAAGCGAGAAGGCTTTTAGCCAGGCACACTACACATACCCCATGCGAGGTTGAGTCGTACGTCGTTCGAGAAAGATAATCCAGACCATGGGAAGCACTATCCACCCGCAGAAGTACAATGTCGCATTTCATCGCGAAACGAACGCGTCCACAACACACAGGAGGCGATGCACACACACACACAGCTTCGGTCACTGCATTGGCTTAGCTGCAAGCTTCGTTCGGACAATCAGCGATGCTACGACGATACAGAGCTGCGTGAGGACGATGTGCTAACCACTTCACGTATTTAAAAACACAGGGGCAAAGAACTAGGTTAATCGGAAGCAAAAAATATGTCCTCCATTATAGTGCCTGAAATATACTGGCTAGTGTGCCGAGGGCGGGCTCCAGTCGGGCGCCGGGAGCGATGTACGCGGCCGGCTGCAGCTTGGGGCGCTGCCGTGCGGGAGTGTGCGCGTTCGTTCGGCCCGAGCAGATCGCGCGGTTACCTCCGAGCTGCGGCGCAGACGGCAGCGGCAGAACTTTCCATTCCCGCTTGCGACGAAAGCGAGCGAATGCGACGGAAATTCTGTCGCGCGACGAAAATTTGTCCCGACCATTCGACAAAAACGATCGTCCTGCCGCTTTGTCGCGCGACAAAGCGACGGAATTCCTGCCGCTTTCACTCGCTTTCGTCGCAAGTGCGAACGGGCCTTTATGCGCAATCACATAAAACAAGCTCTTGCTTATCGCCTGAGCATACGGTTGATATCTGACTACGTTACACTGTGCTTGCCAGTGTATTTAAACGATGTCACTAGGTTTGAAACGTACGCGCTCGGCGTGCAGCTTTGTAAACGCAAGCGGCCTCACATACGCACGCTATTTTGCTGCTAACAGAGTTTTAGTACAGCGTTTGTGGCCTTTGCATACGCTAAACGCTAAATTTTGCATCCCGCTACGTAAACACTGCGAGGGGAGTTTTAGTAGAGCGGTAGAGCGTCTAATCAGTTTTGCGTAGCGACACACTAATGCATACGGCGCCATCTGTCAGATGTTTTCCGAAATGTCTCGCCGGCTCATCTGCTATCGGAGTGCCAGAGTGTTTGGACATTTTACGACTATCCAAACAAGTGCAAACATACGCTTTCCCGTCAGTGTTGAATGCAACACATGGGTGCAGCTTGTCAGAACACGGGTTCTCGCTGATCGAGTGCGGCGTTGGTTTGCTCTGCGCCTTCCCGTTCATTGCCGCTGATAAAGCGATCCAATCCGGCGCGTTTTGTGCACGGGTTCTGTGTCGGTTTAAAATGTCCTTTTCACATGCCGCCGGTAGTAGGAATTACAACCGCCGCAAAATAACACCCGGCACCAGCGGGGTCACATCTGAGACCGCGCTTTTTGGATAAACAGTGCGCGGTGCACCAAAGGGAACGAGCGCACGATTCTCCCCGCGCGGCTGCGAATTCGCCGCCGATACCAACGGCAGCTACGTACACCGCGAAAGGGCAAGGCCAGGCCGCACACATGCGGCCAGGTCCTTCGTTCACTTTTCCAGCCTTTAGAGGAGTGTCCATGGGGTCAACAAAGATGAAAAAGCCGAAAGAGCTGGCCCGTAGCAGACGGCAGTCTGTGGGAGCGCAATAGCGGAAGTTCGTCACCGCTGAGGAGCGGAGCATCATGGGAGGGGAGGCCAACAGCGAAGAAAACAGTTGAAAGGAGGAGGAAATACGGCGCGACGATAATGCGCGGTTTTTGATTTACGATTTCTCTGCTAATACTAATCGCTTTAACAAAATTCTTGCAGGAGGAGATTGCTACTACATTGCTTTACTTGGTTACATGTATATCCATGCATCGGCGGAAGGCATTTCAGGACCCCTTTAAGCCCCTCAACAAATTGTACAACACTTCATGTCTTTTTCAACTTCAGTAGGCAGGAGCGATAAAGAATTGCAGCTCTTTATTGAGTGAGCCCAGATTATTTCAATCTTATGACGGCCTTGCAACTCACTGGTGGCCTAATGGCAGCAAATTTTGAATTCGCGAAAACTTTCTCACACGGTATAATTAAATACACTTTTGCCGAGCGAAAAATTAAACACTAAGTGGACAACGTATTTCCGTTTCGCTATCTCGAACTTGGCTTAAGAAGACAAAATGAAATAAAAGCCGTAAGAATACGTGCGCTTAAGGGAATGGTTCTCCTAATTCTTCATAATTTTAGTTATAGATGGTGTATAAGGCAGCGTGTGAATTTCTAAGAGGGTTGTGAGCTTGATAACAAGGTAACGCGATGTCTTAGCTGCAGCGCAAGCACAATGAAACATTTGTGCTTTCCCTAGGTTCAGCTCAGGTAGAAGGTAGGTTTATCGACACACGGAATTTTAAAAGCAGCCTAAATTGCATGCGTTGTGCCGTGTAATTTGAGTGCAACCTTGTACGTTATTGCAGGAACAACTACAGGGAAACTAGGAAATGGGATGTACGGTTTGCGCTGGGTAGAAATGGCATGCAAAAGCGGGAAGGTTAAGATGAGAGTAGTTTGAACAGAAAGAGCCGAATTGAGAAAGTCCGAAAGAAGGTTTTCTGCAAATCGGGGGTTGGGGCGAGCAAGAAGGTTGAAATGTGCATCGACTGAAAGTACAACCTCTTCAGCGAAAGCCTTCTGCTTTGATATTTGGGGTTCTGCCAATGTAGACTGTTTGCCATCCAGATGCTGCCACTTGATGTTTGGCAACTAGATTCCGAAATTCCTTTGCATTCTAGCTATCTTAGTGCCACGGTTCCCCCTTTTTACAGCGACATTAGCTTCTTGTCCTTCTTTGATACGAGAATTGACACACAGGAAAACAATGTTTGCACCCTGGACTTTGGTTTTGCAAAAAGGACGGCTACAAACGAGAGCCATTCACCCTGTTTGGGTCACAAGCGTAACTAAACAGTTTAAAACACCGTAAATAAAAATAAATACATATGGCTGTCTTTCTAGAGGAATAGAATTTTGTGCTGTTGATCAAAGTTCTAAACTACACTGGTTTACAAACGCGTAGTCCTAGAAGCAGCGGCGGAAACTTGCTGCAAGACCCTAAAATGCGTGCAGCTATGCAAACGTTTACCCTGTGATGAGTTTAGTGGGATCAAGATATTATGACATCTTTTCGCGATAATATTGTGCTGCTTGAAGAGGGTTATATTCTCTATTTTTTATTGTTACCATGCGGCCATATTCAGCAACCGACTCGGACTTCAGGTAGGTTAGGCTGGGTAATACAAACCATTTCTTTTCAGAAACGTAAAAGTAATCGTCCCGAAATAATCGACATTATGAACAGATGGGGTACACCACGAGGCGATATTTATCATGTGTCTTACGTACCTATAGCGCCAATCGTTAGCGTAGAATTCTCGCACGTCCTCCAGCTGATCCAGCCGCACACCCGCAGCATTACGTAGCCCAAAAATTAAATACCAGATCGGTGCTACCTAATATTTCCCCGCATCGCGTTCCTGTAGGACACGTATCGACCTGCAAAAGAATTTTACTTTCGCTCCTGATGCTTTGTTGTTTGTCAAAGGGACGTAAGTCAAGCAACATGTACGAACCCGCGTTGCAAACGCCTGCTACCTTGTTTGTTTAACATGGAAAGAAGTAAGCAATGGTGCGGATAATTCTGCCTGGGGAGATAACCCGGTCATAGGTCATGCGTAGTAGCCGCGTTCGTAATGCTTGTTTTAGACATTTCCAATGCTGAAACGATCCGTCGTGGCAAACATTTATTTGTCCTAAAGTACTACTTGGTAGTGACAAGGTAGAAGTGAGGTGTTTTTGTTTTCAACACGTAACAGTGTTTGTGGTTCTGTATGAATGACTGCACAGGAAATGGATGGGACAAGGCAAAAAAACGTTTTGCCCCGTTGATGCGACCATGATATCGCCATCACACAATGCTTGAATAATTGGGTTGTAGTAAAGTACTTGGAGTGTCCCGTATAAAATGTAATTTCATTAGGCTTTGGAGGTTTTAATGCCATCAAAATGCCATGCAACCATCAAAGTGCCTTACAGAGGAATAGGGGTGTTCTGTTGTGTCTACTGTAATCGAACGAGCGTAAAACAAAGCTAGATAAATTTTTAGTACCGGTAGAATTCACTCAAACGTGGGTAGTGTATTTGTACAAAAACAAGGGCTCTGAAGGGCTCAATGTTGAACACGTTGCGCGGAGAGGGCGATTTTTGTATTCATTTTGCAACCACAAGTGCCCAGTACATAAGCTACCTTATGTTTCTCGGCAGGCTATCCCCACTGCTTTTTAACACTCTTGAAAATGACTGTTCTTGGAAAGAAATAAAACGTCATAACGTGTTATGTTTTGAGACGTCTTTTCGAGAGAGTATAAAAATGAAAACCGTATGGTGCGTACAGGGTAGTAATATTTTTTTTTAAGATGTCAATGTGGAGAGAGAAAAGTTTACATTATTCCGAGTCCTGATGTAGGCCACAATGTGTAGCTATGGTCATTGAAGGAAGGGTTCAGTGGATATTTCAGAAAAACCTTGTATAAATGTGCTCTCTTTCATGATGTTCGTATTTCACGTGTTTCATTGGTTTTATTGTTAAAGTGTATATGACCTATCATGTTATCACTTACACAGTCTTGGCTACTGAACGATTGTGCACCTAACACATAAGAGCCGAGGATTATAGAAGTTATGGTACATTTATAGTGGTGCAATATTGCAAACTCAGGGAGAACGGTCACGGACATAACACCTGAAGTTCGCCATAATATCCTAATATGTGAGATGTTACGATTAGGTAAACTGCAAAACCAAACTCGTTTCGAGAAAGAGCTATGAACTTTGGGTACTGAAGTTATAGGTTCCGGTATTTGCCTTGTTTTTCTTCACGCTTGGCATAACCACGAAGGGCTGTGGTACAAGTCGCGCAAGACTGTACTGTGTACTCACAATGAAGCCCTCCATGTTTTTATTTTCAGTTGTATTTCTGAAAACTTGATGCATTGTATTGTCGTACTCTGCGCACGTCCCTGTTTATAAAAGTTTTTCTGTTTTATTTTACGATTCAAAGTACTTTTCTTATTTTGCTTGGTATTTCATGGCTGCAGTTCTTTTGGTGTGGTTATAATAGTTGAAGTAATTATCACATTTCTGTCAAGAACAGTAGTTTTGAGATAATTTCTCATATTTCCCACTATTTGCCATTCTACCTAAATGTTCTTGAAAAAAAAGACGTGTATTAACCCAGGCGCACGCAGCGCAGCAGCATGGACGATGGTCGGGGAGTCAACGACAGCGTTTATTGTCCGAAGCGTGATTGTATGCGTTGGCATCAAGAGAGGGTAAGCGAGGGGGGAGAGAGGGAGAATGAAGGCGCACAGGGCCAAAAAGAAAAGGTGCGCGCGCAGATGGTTTTGTTGGCCGGTACAAAACGAATAAATACAACATTTCTTTCCTCTTAAAAGTGGAACCGTTGTACCGGGTTTCTTACTCTTGTCGATCGCCTCAGCGTGGGCTGATGTGGGACTGCCTCAGGAGGGTGTTCGGCCGTGACGACTGGAGGTTCCGTAGCAGCTTCTGTGGGAAACCCCCTCCGACCATCCGCTGGCAGTAGCTCTGGGCTTCGCTCTTGCTCCTTCCGCCTGGGCGTTCGTTGCAACGCAGGAGACAGGACAGCAGTAGTCACGCTGTCAGGTTCCCCTTCAGCCTCCGCGCCTTCAGTCGACCCCGCAGATGCAGACTCCGGCGTCGATTCGCGACGGCGGCGGACTTGGTCGATATGACGCTGCACTACCCCCGTTGGCGTGTCCACGGCTATCATTCTCGCCCCGAAGCAGATTTTACACGTCCAGGAGTCCATCTTTTGCCGACACCGTAGTTTCGCACGTAGACGCTGCTTCCTGGTGAGATGGTCCAGTCGTCAGCGCACGGCCACAAGTTCTCATCCTTGGCCGGCGGGCATGTGTCAAGACGGGAATGGAGCTGGTAGCCAAGAAGCAATTCCGAGGGTGACTTTCCTTCCTTTTGCGGGGTCCTCCTGTAATGGAATAACAGGCACATGAGGTTATCTTCCAGTGGGCCATCTTGCATTTTCCGCAAGCCGTCTTCAATGGTTCGCACTGCTCTTTCCGCTGCTCCGTTTGACTGAGGATGGAAAGGCGCTGTACGCAGGTGCACAATATTGTTTCTTGCTACAAACGTGGCGAACTCCTGACTCGTGAATTGCGTGCCATTATCGGACAAGATTGTGTGTGGCACACCAAACCGACAAAACATACTTCTTACGCGGTGAATGGTACCTGCTGTGTTCGCATGCCTCATTGGTACTGCTTCAATCCACTTCGTGTGAATATCTACCACGACAAGTATCATCTTGCCGGCTAACGGGCCGCAAAATCGATGTGGATCCGGGACCACCTTTCGGCCGTTTTCGGCCAACTTACCGATGGTGCTGCCGCAGGCATGGGCAGGTTTTCTATCCAGCTTACACACTGCGCCGACAATTCTTGAATCTCCCTGTTCATCCCCGGCCACCAGAACAGTGACCGCGCCACCGCTTTCATTGACGAGGAGCCCTGGTGTGTTTCATGTAGAAGCTGCAACATCATTTCCTGCGCCTTCCGTGGTATGACGACTCTGTTGCCCCAGTGATTAACCGGTGAGCCATCGACAGCTCCATTTTGCGATCAAAAAACGGCAACAAGTCGGGCGCCATTCCACTTGTGGTTCGAGGCCAGCCATTCAAGATGTATTCTGCGACACGGGCTAACAACGTGTCCTTGGCAGTGAGCTCCTGCAACTCGTGCGTCGTCACTATACCTTCGTCAAGGGCTTCCAACGACAGTACGTACTCGGGAGGGTCCCCTCAACTACCGTTTCCGCTGCCGTCGGGGCTGGTAGTCTGCTGAGGGCATCGGCTTTTAGTAGTTGTTTCCCCGGAACGTATTGTAGCTTATACTGGTAGCCTCCCAGGAACAGTGCCCATCGTTCAATGCGTGCGGCGGCCATCGGCGGCGTTTGGCAGTCAGGCTTGAGCAGTCCCAGCAGTGGCCGATGGTCGGTTACCAGGGTGAATCGCCGGCCTAGGAGGTAGTCACAGAAACGAGAAACGCCAAAAATCAGCGACAATGCTTCTCCCTCCAGTTTAGAGTAGTTTCGATCCGCTTTTGTTAACGTTCTGGAACGAAACCCAATTGGTCTGTGCTCATTTCCCACCGAATGAAACAGAACAGCACCCACGCCATACGGGAAGCGTCACATTCTAGCTTCAGTCCCTTGTTGGGATCAAAATGAACGAGAAGTTGCGCATTCTTCAAATTTTTTTTCGCTTTCTCGAACGCTGACTGCTGCGGTTCCCAAAGGGGTCGTTTTTCCATGAGCTGATACAAGGGGCTGAGCACTGTCGACATATTGGGCAGGAAACGGGCGTAGAACGTGAGCATGCCAAGGAACGAGCAAAATTAGCTAACGTTACGTGGGTGCGGGGCTTGCATGACGGCGTCTACGTTTTTTTCAATGGGGTGGAGGCCTTGCCGATCTATACGATGGCCAAGGTAAGTGACGGAAGGCTGTCGAAACTTGCATTTGTCAATCCTAAGCTTAACACCGTGCTCTCGGAACCTCTCGAGCACTCTCTTGAGCTGCTCTCCGTTATCACTCTTGCCTTCTGACACTAACAAGTCATCAAGGTAGGCTTGGACACCCGGCAGCCCGCCGAGTGCTGCATCCATATTTCGTTGAAAAATAGCCGGTGGGGAAGCTATTCTAAACGGAAGTCTGTTATACAGGAAAAGCCCGCGGTGCGTGTTAATGACACACAGCCTGCTGGTCTCTTCGTCAAGGGGCACTTGATTGTATACATCCTTTAAATCCAAGATGCTGAAATATTCGCCTCCGTTTAAGCTTGCGAACATGTCCTCTATAACCGGAAGAGGGTAGTGCTCGACCTCACATGCCGGGTTAAGGGTGACCTTAAAGTCACCGCATATCATCACGCTTCCGTCCTTTTTCAAAACGACCACGATAAGCGTAGCCCATTCTGCATGTTGCACGGGCGATAGAACACCAAGTGACACCAGCCGATCAGTTTCACGAGAGACCTTATCGCGGAGGGCTTAAGGAAGCGATCTGGGCTTACAGAATTTGGGTGTCGCCGTCTCTTTGAGTTTCAAGCTGGCTGGTGGACCTTTGATTATTTCAAGTTCTGTTGAGAAAACATCCTGCAACTCGCCTAGCAGTCGGTTCAGCATATGTTCGCTTGTCTCGGCACTTGTTGTAGGGGCCGGCGCAGTCAGGTGTCCAATCGGAACGCCCGTCTTGTCAAGCAAAGCAATGAGATCGCGGCCACATAGGCTGGGTCCTGCACAGTCTAGCACAATCAGCGGACAAGTCACAGCTACATTTTTACACCTCACTGGAAGTTCGAGTTCACCCAACCCCGGATGCTGTGCCGCGTAATAAGACAGCTTGATTCGTGGTGGTGGTAGGCGCGGCCACTGTGCGTGATGTCGATCGTACACTTGGCGCGGTACGAGGCAGACCGGGGAACCAGTATCGACTTCATTGGCCAGTTCTTTGTCGCCCCATCGAAACGTGCGGCGTATCGGTGGTTCCAAACCCTTTTTTCTTCCCGAAATCAACGTCCAAACGTGTGCGCTATTAATTTCGTCATTGCTAGACGCGCTTTCAACTGTCAGTGCCTTTACACTCGTTGCCCGCCTTCCAAACTTTGGATCAGTTGCAGCACTGCAGCACTTCTTTGCCAAATGACCGCGTCACCCACAGCTATAGCAGCGTGCGTTAGCCTAGCGGCAGGCGTTTTCGTCGTGCTTCGTGCTTCCACATCAGTCGCAGTCATTCGATGCGCCTCGGGTACGGTTACCTCGAGAGGGTGAGCGATTATGAGTTTGCATTTTTAGCACAGTCGGCGGTTCTGCACTCATATCTTTCGCATCGCTGTCGGTTGCTTCGGCTGCAATGACCATTGTTTCAGACTCCTCGAGGGTTAAATCTTTCTTTGCCAGTAACTGCTTGCGCAAGTAAGTTGAGCGTACGCCGCAAACCATCCGGTCCCTCAACATCCGGTCTAGCACACTTCCAAATTTGCAATTGTCTGCTATGCGCCGTATTTCGACTAGGAACGCGTGCACCGACTCCCCTTCTTGTTCGGCACCGGGTGAAAAACTTGTAGCTTCCTGCTATCTCGTGACGCTTGGGATCGTAGTAGTCATTTAAGGCTGCGACCGCTTCGGCGTAAGTAAGGGAATTCGGCGTCCGAGGTGCAATCAGCCCCGCTAGCACTTGCACAGTCTGCGTGTTGAGTGCGGCCACTAGAAGTGCTATCTGCCTTTTGGAGTCAGTAATTGCATTTGCTTCAAAATACGCTTCAGCCCGAATAAGGTACGCTTTCCACTTATCTCTTGTGTCGTCGAAGACCGGGAGCTGGAGGCTGGTCATGGTCGTCTGTACTTGTTGCGGCAGGCCGTCGGCTTCAACTTTTAGGGCAGCATGGGCGGTTTCCGGACTCGTCGCCACTGCAGTAACACAGGCGCGCGCAGCGGAACAGCATGGACGATGGTCGGGCAGTCAACGAGAGCGTTTATTGTCCCAAGCGTGATTATATGCGTTGGCATCAAGAGAGGGTAAGGTAGGGGGGAGAGAGGGAGAATGAAGGCGCACAGGGCCAAAAAGAAAAGGTGCGCACGCAGCTGGTTTTGCTGGCCGGCTTTGCCCGCGTGGGTTCGAAGACCATTCTCGTCGCCATTGTAGTAACACAGGCGCGCGCAGCGCAACACCATGGACGATGGTCGGGCAGTCAACGACAGCGTTTATAGTCGGAAGCGTAATTATATGCGTTGGCATCAAGAGAGTTCTTTGGCTGCAGTTCTTTTGGTGTGGTTATAATAGTTGAATTATGATCACATTGCTGTCAAGAACAGTAGTTTTGAGATAATGGCTCATATTTCCCACTATTTGCCATACTACCTAATCGTTCTTGAAAAAAAAAGACGACAGACGATTAAGCCCGAACGCCTGTAACCTAGTGTGGAAGGACAGAAAGTGCACACTGACCTCAAAAATCTCCCGTGGTTGGAGACGCTCACGTGGGACATTACAGTATCTTTCTACAATATAAGAAGTGTTAGCGGGACAGAAAAATTACCTAGTATACTGTTGCTTCTGAAATTGAACGACGCCAAACAAAGCTTTGAGCTTATTATTAGGGCCAAACGCTCACCCAATCCAGAGCCTGTAAAAGAAAAATGACGTACTTTAGGAAGAGCAGAAAGAATAAAATACTACAACAAGGTTGCTCTCAATTATGTATCTCTCTAGGCACCTGCTGCTTCAATTATATACGCACGCCTTATAAAACATGTACAGCAAATACCGCTTGCAGAGTGCCCCTGGGATATTAGGTTATCCTCAAAATTTTTAAACTAAAAGTTGGCTGATTAAGATAGATGGTAGTACTAAACTGTAATCTTACCTGTGAACATTTGAAGTCGGTATTAAATGCTAACGTTCATTTTTGTGAGCTTGTGCTCAAAACCTAATGTTAATTTGCAATTTTTTCTTGGACATTTAAAAACACGTTAGACAAGCTGACAAATTTCTGTCAACCTAAATTTTATAACCTTATTTCAAGGCTGTAGAGCTGATATTTCCATAATTGCTGCTCTTCTAAGGAGACAGACACGTTATGACCCATCAGTAATGGCTTTGAAGAAAAATGGAATGTGCTTGTTGTCCTATTTTTTAACAGTAGTCGACAGACGTGATAAAGATTATGTTGATGACAGGCTTGTACAGAAGTTTACGCCTAAATCCTACATGCTATAAAAGCTAAAATACACTGTACAATTAAAACCGATTCAAACTACCAACAGAACAAGTTGAACACAAAAAAGAACTTCTTGCTCCCAGTTGTACGCAAAGTTGAAAACAAGTTGCACACAAAATACAACCCCGGGCTCTCTGCTAAATGTTTTCGCATTTCATCCAGCAATTCGTGTGACGTTGGAAGAGGCATTACAAGAACTTGCTGTCTTAACATCTCGGTCCAAACGTAATATCAGATTGCCTGAATGTTCTGGACGTCCAAACGAGCCGCTTTTTGATGGAGCCATACAGTACCTTCGCGGATACTTTCCTAGCTTTCATCTTCGTGCCATTTCACCAACACCTGCTCCCCATCGCATAGTTCTTTTTTGCAGAAGTGCATTTATGACTTGCCACCGACCACGAAAAGTGTTGACGCTACCTGTAGGTCTGAAGCTTCCATGCCTGAACGTAACGAGTATGTTTCCCTAAAGAAGAAAACATACGATCAGAGCAGTCCTTTTCCTCCGTTCTGTCTTGTCTCTTTTTCGCGCTGTTTTTCTTCGATCACATACCAAATTATCCGCAGACGCCTAGTTAAGCACAATGTTCGAATACGTTTTTTTTTCAGCGTACACACAGCAACACCCAGACACGCAAGGCTTTATTGAGCACACAGATAAAAGGAAAAGGTTATGAAAAACAGAGCGATGATGCAGACGTATCAGGGGTGGAAACCAATCAGGAAATTTGGTGCGAAATATAAGGTGCATGATGCCCAAGGAAGTTTGGCGACGTCAGTTGCTAACCAGTGTACAAAAAAGGCGAATTATGGTTAAGCACAAAACGACCCGCAATTTCCAAGTGCAGACGTAGACTGATACGCACAGATTATGCCTTCAAGCGAACGAAGGCGTTTACCTACGGGATTTACTGGCATAAAAGATCACTTAAAACAACGTAAGTCACATACAAGGCGTTTTGAACAGTAGCAGCCGGCGAACAGTTGTCGTAAAAGAATGAGTTTTGAAGTTTATAATAAATTTATGGAGGTGACGAGGCACC
The DNA here is from genome assembly GCA_013339765.2 of Haemaphysalis longicornis. Taxonomy (NCBI): domain Eukaryota; kingdom Metazoa; phylum Arthropoda; class Arachnida; order Ixodida; family Ixodidae; genus Haemaphysalis; species Haemaphysalis longicornis. The sequence continues at coordinate 72,680,876 of CM023454.1, forward strand.
GGTAAACGCATTTGCCTTTGCCGTTATTTCGAAAAAAAAACAGGAAAGAATTAGTCGAACTGCGACTTTGTCGTCAGTGGGAAGACACCGAGCATGGGGTACAAGATATTGCCTTGTGCATGATTTCCGGAAATAAAGTTATGTAGGGGTTACTGGGTGTAGCATAGCTGGAGTGGAAAGCAGTAATATTCCAAGTTCATAAGGGGACGTTTTTTAGTCCTTGCTGTAACTATTCTAAGTGTATTACATTTCTACTCCAGATTTCTCCCAAACTTCCCGTATACGGAAATAAATAAACACTGTTTTTTTAATCGTCTACGATGTTTAGGCGTCCGGCTTGCTGATGAATTTATCAAGAATTCTTCGATTTTTTTTAAAAGTGTTTAGATCAAATTTCGAGAAACAAACTGCGCCTGATTTGTGGCAGAGATTTCAATTTGAACATGCTACAGAATAGTAGTTTTGTTCATGACTTAACATTAGAATTCATTCCTTTGCTTTCACCGAAACCATAACAAAACCTACAAGGATTACAAGCTCCAGCTCGTCGTTACCAGACATCTTCGTCACAAGGTCCAAAATAGTTATTCGCAGCGTTGGAACCTCCAGTTGAGACATTAGCGATCCCTGCCCAGTTTTTATTATATGCGAAAGTAATGCGCTACAGAAACGGATCCAACTTGAGCCCATAATTTTTTTCAGTCTGTGCTAAGCGCAAGCTACAGGCATTTGAATGTCACATCACACATGCAGAATGGTATTTGGGTTGATTGAAACTGATGCTAAAATGGCTTACAATTATTTTTCTAGAAACGTTTGGGACTTTGTTTGCGAAATACTTTCCATGGGAAGTCTTTAAACGAACAAAAAGAAATAAGGTAACCTGGATTATGCAAGATCATACACGAACAATAAAATAAAAAAAAACGAAGATCTATACCTTGTTCCTGGGTACGCGTTCGGATTTAACGCAGAAGAACTTTCAGAAATTCCGGAATCGACCCTATTCCTAACTAAGACGGGCTAAAATAACGTATTAAGAGCACTTGTTCGTTGGTAGCACTCTAAGGCGCAGTGACACGGCATGGAGACTGGTAAACCCTATTGCGGGTCGAAATAACAACTCGGCCTAAAAAATTTTACGAATGAACGGTCGTGAGCTCACTGGCACCGCTCTCGTGAACTATATTGATAAATACCTGGTAAATATTCTTCCCTCTGTCCTACTTACTCGCAGTCCTACTTACGCAGAGTCATAGTTCAAATGACAGCATCATTCTGGCGCTTACGGATGAGTGTGAACTGTTTAAGAAATTCATGAGCCTTTCACATAGAAAAGGTTGGAGAGAGAAGGCTTTCAAATACAGCCAAATAAATATGTCTTAAGATACATCACCCGTCCTCTCGCTCACATTTTTATTCTAGCGCTTTCCACATGGTAATATAGAAATAGAATAAAGCGTGCTACGGTCTCTGTTATTTACAAAGGTGGTGACCGCACTTCTTCTGATAATTACAGAATTATATCGGTGCTCCTCGCTTTTTCAAAGGGACAAAAGGCAGTGATATATTAAGTGCGACAAAATATTTTGACGTAAACTATAATAAATGTGACTTCCAGTTTGGCTTTTGAAATGGCAGGTCTACTGAAACCGCTATATTACCTATGGTAGAACAGATTTCTACAGGCTTCAACTACAACATATTTACAATCGGTGTTTTTATTAATTTCAAGAAATCGTTTGATTGTCTTTACAACAAAATTTTAGTCATCAAACTCTCCTCTAACGGAATTGGTGGCATGCCTTTACATTACTAGATTTGCACTGTTGTAACAGAAGCCGATCTTCTGCCTTTATACCCACAAATCGATTTTCTGCCAATAAGTTCTGCCGCACCCCAAGAAAGTGTCCTGGGTTCATTGTTATTTATCACGTACATAAATGACATCGTTAATATTGGTGAAGGATTGAATTATGTAACATACGCTGCTGTTAGTATTTTGGTCTTTTCCGCATTCCTTGATATAAAATTGCAATGTAGTATTGCAGAAAATAACTACCTAACAAATAACAAAGTAACAAAATAATAATAACGGTATAACAAACAAACAAAATAACAAAATAATTAAAATAAAATAACCCTTCTGAAAACTAAACTTATATTTTCTGTGCAAATATTCGAAAATGTAAGTCGCATCAAACGATATATCGTAACGACCAACCTTGAGAAATTGTTAAAACCAACAAAATCTTGGTATCTATTTCCCTCGGCATTTCACCAGGGTGAACGACAGACAATCTCTGTAGAAAACTTTGATCTGTTTGGGGTGCACTATCCAGATAGCGGTTCTTGCTTCTGGGAAAGGTAAAGCGTCACATTATTACGCATCATTTTATTAAAAAAAATATAGTTGCTGTGTGTAGATAAATGCAACTAAGTCTAAGATAAAAAATATTTTCCGGGTCTAGAAAAGGATGGTTGGGGTGATAGCAAATATTGAAAGACTCCACACAGCAAAGGAAAGCTTTTACAAAACGTCATATGATTAAAACAGCGCATTCATGAATTTCGCCTCATGCCGACCTACTATTTTTTGTCATACACTATCAATTGTCTAGACTCTGTGCCTTGCGCTTGCGCTAACAAAGCTCAAATATAAACACACGACGCCATGACATCAGGAAAAGACCTTATTTTTTTCACTAGTACCAACTAGAACTGTTGGCCCTTGACCTTCTATCGGTGTCGAACTAATATCAAAGCCTAACCAAACTTTCACACAAACAAGTTCGACAATATTTTTTTCGGGTCGTAGTAGGATAAATTTTGATTATTTTGTTGCCCTAATTTCAGATTTTTCGATTGCATATTTTGACAATTATGTTTTGAAGGACCTCCAGAAAATGGTATTCTCATCACGACGGTTTGTTTTGCGTCCCTTTGTGAATATTTGTGAATTTTTTAAAACGTGTAAATTTTTTATTTTTATTGCTTCAATGTTATTTAGCTATGTTCAAGTGTTAATTTGTATTTTTGTGATTATGCTGGTCACTGAGCCTTGTAGTGGTTTCCGGGGCTCCGTTATGCTGCTTATGCAGCTTTTAACCAGAAAATCACCCACTTTTTATCTGGAAATAAAAACTGATATGACCTAAATTGATTGCACAAGATTGAACGGACCAATGCTTTATGCTACTAGTATGACTTAAACAACTTCTGGCAATGGTGATGATATCTCATTCGAAGCGAGTGTTGCAATGTTTAGATGCAATAAAGACATCGATGTGATAAACCCCGCTAGGGCCTCAGAGAAACTTAATCCTGTTCTCTACACAAATATGGCCCTGGCTGGTGTGCGGCTTCCGCAGAAATCTCTAACGGACGTATGTAAAAGTACCCAGCCCACGATTTATATGATACGCACCGAAGTATGTTCTCACAAAATTGAGACAACAAAGAAGGTTATTCGCCGCGCCGCACAACAAAGCTTGGTATACCCATCCGATAAGGATACTATTATCTGACCCAGAAGCATGCATTTCCGCAAGCCAAACAATTTATTGTAACAACGCCTCAAACAATTCTACTCAGAGACGTCAATATGGTAATATTTCCAAACCTGCGAAAGCTACCAGTGTAGAGGTGACCGGGCGTTCTTTGCATCTTGTAAAATCGTCGCTACCGCTTGCAGCAGCACGCGTTTACTGGAATGGCTGCTGGTGCATCCTGTATTGTGTAAATATTTAGTGTTGGAAGTCGTCGCAACAAACATGGACACCCACCGGGCTCTGCTGAACAAAAACGGCGAACAGATAAAACGAAAATGACTCGGCAATGAGACAAAACATACCAAGACTGAAATGACTAGATCGTTCAATATTTACTAAGAATTTTGGAGTTATATTCCATTTTATTCACTGTACTCTGTGGGCTGAATTGTGGTTATAATTTCATAAAAGAGGAGGTCGGAGCTCCTAGCACTTTGTGGATTACTATTGTTCTCGTTTGATTTGTTTCTACAGGTTTGTTGTAGTGTAACATCTTTACTGTCTTCAAATGTACCTCCGTCCAGCTCAAACTCTCCTGAACAGCTTCTGTGGATTAGAATGGCCAGGGCTGGTCAAATTGTTTTAATGGTTCAGTAATTTCGATTTCAACGTTGACCTATTTCCTTCCCATTTGATCAAATTTCGCCTATACTACTATTTCTTGTACTATTCCTAACACTAAAGTTACTTGATATGTCCTCGCCTGCAGTCTATTGCCCCTTGTTTGAGCTACTCGAACCGTGGATGGAATTCAAGCCTGACCAGCTCCGCAGTAAACAATATTTTACTGTTAGTGTCAAAATGCAACAATTAATCTCCACAAATAGCCACCTATTCGGGCACACTGCTGCTAAGTCTACACAAAGTGTTTCTGGCCGCGTGCCGTTTCTTTATTTTGTGAGTGGTGTCCATTTGCGAAGCCCATTTTCGTAGTTGGTATACTGCGTGCCTACAAGACTTGCAAAACACTAGACACCTGTCACTTACGAAAGCTTAGCATCGATATTGTTCGTATTGATGATTTTACATCGTCAAGTATGGTCGATCTTTTCTCTCAAGGCTGTAATTGCTCATGGCAGTTCATCATGCCCAAAAACCGGCCTAGTTCACCCACCTTGCTGACTTTCACTAATTGCGGGAGCTTTCTGTTAATGGCCGTTCAGACAGACACGGAAGTGATTGAACCTGCATTGTAACCCGAAAGTGCACTTTTCTAACTATATTGATATTTATACAAAAGTAATTTGTTTTTTCTTGTTTTTCGGAGGGGTTTTGGAGAGAATTCCCGTCAAAGCTACAGTGCAACAGGTAACTTTGCCGCGGTTTTTGTAGCTCGTAACTGCTCGCTCAAGCAAATATTTTATGTTTAAAAGGTTTTTGAACCTTTCCTACTTTTCTTCTCTTAGCACGCAATTCGGCGAACATTCACCATTGAACTTCTTGAAGTATGGACTATCTGGGTTTTCTTTCCATTGCATACCCGTGGCTGCTAAACAATCAAGTGAACCAAACAGGAACTGCGAATTCTCAGACGCCAAACGCGACACACACATACGGCACTTATAGTTACACAACTCCACTCACAGGGAATTAGTATCATTTTTTAAAGTTAATCGCAATTATCTAATCAATGTTTTTAGTACAGTAACAACACCTTTAATGGTGCTGGTTTTAGAATACGTGTCGTAACGATAACTGTCACGTAGCCAGCTGCTTTTCATTTCACTGGTATTCCAATAACAAAAAAACGCCAACATAGCATTCTATATATACTTTTGTCAGGTTGACAATTCCTGAACAAGTAAGTTCCGGTTTAATTCGTGGTTTAGTCCGGCAGTTCATATCTACCTGTCGCCCCTGTTTTAAGGGGCATGTGTTTTCGAACAATTCCTGCTACTTTTGCGGCAGAATAACAGGAAGAAAATGGGCTTAGCCCGGCCACTCAATAGAAACTTGTATAAAAGGACACTTTCGCTGTATCAAGTGCTGGGGTCTCACTCCGCATGCCCGTGTACTTGTGGAACGTGTAAGGCAGAGAAAAAAAATATAACATGTAAAGTTCCCGCAATACACTTGCTTCCCAGAGGCGTGGATGAGGTTCGTCTTGATCTCCTGTGTTGTATGGCGACACCTTTTTCCGGACTGTGGAGCAGTGTCTGGCGTTGCCACGTAAAGAGTACCACGATACAGATTGCCCGCCTCCGCTTCCGACTAGGTTACCTATGGCCACCCGAGAAGTCACCACACCACTTCCCGTGCCGGACGTGTTTGAGGTGTTACCCCACAAGCACTAGAACACCGTCGCCCCTGCTGTTTACACCTCGCCGGCCTCGAGCACACATAATAGATTGAAGGAAACGGACACAGACGGAGCCGCAGAGGCTCCCATCCTCACCTCGCCACCTTCCCTGCTCGGAGCGCCCTTGACGCTTTCGGCGCTGGTGAAAATGATAAGCTTTTTGAGGTATGCTATGTCCAGGTCCAGGAAACAAGGTCAGTCAGGCACACCCATGACATCAGGCTATGAGACGCACGTCGAACCGTAGTCCCATACTGCGATCACATCTGTAGGAATGAAAGCACCAATTAACCACGTCGGTGTAGTATCCCCTTCCCTTCCTTTGTTCAAATTTGATGGCGTAGCTTTGTTTTGTTCCCCCCCCCCCATCGGCTAAAGAACGTTCTGCTCGCAGCCGGCGCCAGCGAGTGGAAACATGTTGCAGTGCCCATGAAAGTGCCTTTAAACAAGACGTCGCAGGAGGCTTTTTTTGCTCCTGAACGCCCGGAAATACCGCCAAAGAGCGGAGACCAAAACCTCAATTCGAATATGCGCTGCTGTGGGAAGGTGGTTTCGCCTTCGACAGCACGCGCAGTTTTCAAGTAGTGTGTCTGGAGTTGCGTCTGTAAGCTGTGGTGGTGGTGGTGGAGGAGGTAAAAAATTTATTTATCGAGCGCTGTTAAGAAAGAGGCACCGTCTAGGAGCAGCGGCAAACTACAGTCCCCTAGTCGACGGCTACAAGCTCGTTGGCTCTAGCGGCGAGTTCGGCCAGCTGAATCACCCAATCTTGAACTTGTTGGTCGCGGCTGAGCAGAGTAGCGTCCCAATGCTCTACCGTAGTAAGGGGCAAGGAAAGAGTCAGATGGCGGGGGGGATTCAAGGGGCACGCGCCTACTATGTGGTGGAGGAAAGTAAAATGCACGCCGCACCACGTGCACGTGTGGCAGTATCAAGTGGAAGTGCTGGTGGAACAATGCGGAATGCGGGAAGGTGTTAGTCTGCCGTCGACGCCACTGAACCGACTTCTTGAGTTTTAAGTGAGAGCGGGCCCGGGGAAGTTCATGCAACTAACGCGGTAGTGCTGCGTTATTTCCCGATGCCTAACCAAGTGAACCCTCCCTCACGGCCGCGTTTGAGAGGCAGCATCCGAGGTATCCCGGCAGCAGAAATCTCGGGCTACCTCGTTAGCCAGCTCGTTACACGGAAGGGACGAATCGGCCGAAGTCCAAATGAGGCGTCGAGCATATGCAGGCGGAGTCTGTAAAGTCTGCAGGATATGTGCGGTGATGGGGGATACACGAACCTGCGCAAAGTTCCGAAGAGCTGTCTTCGAGTCGGATATTATCGCTGTGGCCGGGGCAGCTGTAAGGGCCAGGCAAAGGCGACTTCGTTACCAACTTCAGGGTGAGGTGTGGAGACTGAACACGAAGCTACAGAGTCTTCTCGGGAGTTTACCACTACGGCGACGCAGGCTGCACGGTTGGGATATACCGGTGCATCGACGTATAGGGTAGTGGGGTGCGAAGTGTGGGCCTTGTGTCAGGCATTGGCCCGGGCAAGGCGGAGTTCTTGATGGAAAGCAGGGTTTATATTCCATGGGAGGGGGGCCACACTGCAGCGGGATCGTAGAGTCACTCAAACTTATCTTATATCCGTGCTGCGTAGCAAAACGGATGCCCAATTTTTTTAAGATGCGGCGCCCGTCGGTGTAGATGCCAGACGGTGGAGTTGACCAGCGCGCTGCGCATCAACCAGCTCCTCGAAGGTGTTGTATGTCGCGGTGTTGAGAAGCTTTTCAGGAGAGGTATGAAGAGGGAGACCCATGGCCAGCTTTAGCGCCTTGCGGGTGGTGCATTGCAGGCGTCCAATTTGGGTCTGGGTAAACTTTAGAAACGGGGGGGGGGGTTGCGTGTGTGATGCGACTAGTTATAAATGCTTCCACCAAGCAAAGGCGGTTGGCTTTTTTCAGACCATGGTTGCGGTTGGCTATGCGGGCGATCAGTCTGCCAATCTGGTAGGTGGTGTTTTCGAGACTGTGGATAATTTTAGTGTTAGCCCCATTTTCTTGAATTCGGAGTCCGAGAACGCGAATGGAGGGGATATGCGGAATTAGTTTGCCTTGTAGCATGACCTAAATATAAGGGGCACAGGCACCCCGGTGGCGAAGCTTTCTCGAGTGATAGAAGAGCTCAGACTTAATCGGTGAGCAACTGAGCCCCCGTTCATGAGCGTAAGTGGCGATGATGTTGGTAGCTTGCTGAAGACGGTCTTGAATTTCGCCATCGCGGACCCTGGGGTTCAAACGGTGATGTCATCCGCATAGGTGCCCTAGTGCAGGCCCGGGATGCTTTCGAAGGGGGGACGGAGCTGGAGCATAGCCACATTGATCAGAAAAGGGGAAGCGACTGACCCCTGAGGTGTGCCTTTACTGCCGAAGGGCATGGGGTACGATTCAAAGCCTTGGAACCAGAGGGATGCTGTGCGACCAGTGAGAAAGTTGGCGATGTACTGGTAAATGCGGGGTCCCACGTGAAGTTGGTTAAGCCCGGTCAGTATACTTTGATGAGTGACATTATCGAATGTCTTAGTCAAATCGATGCCCATGTTGACTTAAGTGTCTTGCCGGGAGATAAAGGGGTTATTCAAAATTTGATGCAGAAGCTGCAGCATAACCTCTTGGGCAGGCAGTTTAGGACGAAAGACCAGCATGGTGTGTGCAAAGAGACCCTGATCCGACATATATGCTTGGAGACGCACCAGGATGTGTTGAAGGAACTTGCCCAGACAAGAGGTAGGGAAATGGGTCAGAGATTTCCTATAGCCAATTCTTTGCCTGGTTTGGGTATAAGAGTGATCTTCGGTGTTTTCCAGGAGGCGGGTAGATGGCCCGATGTCTACACTGTGTTCATGTAGTCAGTGAGCGACTGTTCTGCGGCTCCAGTGAGTTTCCGAAGAAGATTGTTAGTGATGCCGTCAGCACCCAGGGCTGAGTGAACGTTGACACGTGTAAGGGCAGCCCTTACTTCGGCAACCGTGATGGGGCGATCTAGGGTCCAGTTAGGGCCGCCGGTGTAATCCGGGGAAGGAACGGAGGCAGCGCACGGAATATAGAGCTCCTAAAGCTGTAGAAGAAGCTCCTGCACAGAACCCAACGACTTGTGCAAGAGGGTGATCATCTCATTCTTCGTGTGCTCTCTTTTTTTCTCCGGATTTAGCAGGCGGCGGAGAATATTCCAGGTCTGCGGAACATTCATATTGCCCTCCATGAGGTCACAAAGGGCATTCCAATGCTGGTTGGTCAAATTTGTGGCATGTCTGCTAATGCGCTGGTTGAGCTTAGCCAGGTGGCGACGAAGAGGGCGTTTGTGCTTCTGCTTCTGGAGTCGACGCACTAGTCAATCCTTGGTTTCCATAAGTGGAGGAAACGAGAATCAACCACATCAAGGTGAGCCTGTCCAGGGACAGTTTTGCCTGCACCATCGCTTTGTTCGAGAAGTTGAGTCTACGCACTAGGCCCTCCTTGGCTCCCATACGTGGAGGAGACGAGAATCAACCACATCAAGGTGAGCCTGTTCAGGGACAGTTTTGCCTGCACCATCACATTGTTCGAGGAGTTTGGCAGTCCAATCATCCAAATCTTGTAAGGTGTCAGGTAAGTTAGCATCACAGAGAAATCGGAAGACGTCCCAGTCGACCAGCTTGTGGGAACGGGTGCTCGTCTGTGGAGGTCCTTCCTGAACGAGGGTTTCCAACCCATAGTGGTCACTTGCCAAAATATGACCGGTGTTGCGCCAGACTGAGCTGGCGATGGTATGTGTAATGGTCAGATCAGGAGTGGTGTCTCCCTCCACGCTGTTGCCTTGTCGAGTAGGTGTGCGGGTTCCGTGAGGAGGCTCGTATACTAAAGAGCACTCGTACAGGATAGTAGAGGATCGTAGACAGCACTCCATGGCCTTTGCGTGATACAAGCGGATACCACCATTCTGGGTGCAGGGCGTTGAAATCGCCGAATATAAGCAGCGCCTGGCCCTGGGCGTAGGACCAGGCCTTTTACAGAAACAACGTGAGATTCTGCGACTGATGCCGGCACTATAAATGTTCATTATGTGGAGGCATTGTTGCTTTTTCTTGTGGGCAGGTAAGATTCTGAGGAAAACATATTCCGCACCAAAAAGCGATCAGGTTTACTTGCCATGCCGGGATGTTACGTCGCACAAGTACTTGGTAGTGAAAAGCTCGATAGCCGGGTAACTTTGCAGGGACCTCTGTCTTTTGCCGGACACTCACATCAGGGGTTGGGAAGGATGGGTGCTGCAAATGATAAGGATGCTGGTGGAGATGCCGCGCTTCAACCGAAAACTGCCACAATCCCACTGCCAGAACCTAAACGGGCTGGGAGGGCGACGAGGGTAGCCTGAAGGGTGAAACTGCAGAGGAGTGGTCCTTATCAACAGAACCTAAGGTGACAGGAAAGCGAGTGTACATTGTGTGGCGCGCAGGGCCTGGGGCTGCAGTTTTGGTGCGGACAGGTGCGTCTTTGGGAAGGACATTAGCAAACTGCGTGTTCAGCGTGGCAACCACATTTTGGGGGGTGACAACGGATGCTTTTATGTCCGCAAATTGACTGGCGAGCGAAGTAAGCTCCTCACAACGGGCAGTGTTGGCAGCATCAATTTTTTTCTCAAGAGCACGCAGATCGGAAACCGTTGAGTAGGTTTCAGTGGTGGGGTCATCAAATCGACGTTTAGGGTGGAGGAGGTCAAGAAGGAGAGGCTGAGATGCTCTCAGTACACTGGGACCAGTAAGTTGAGAGGAGCATGGGGATGGCCTTTCGCAGCTGTTTTACGTCGGCCTAAAGCTGATGTTGAGCGGCGAACGCACTCTCAAGCAACGTGCGAAGGTAGGCAAGTTCTGAGCTAAAAGGAGGTGGCACGGGATGTGGGTTGGATGAGCTATGACGGACTGGCAAAGCAGCGGAGCGGGGAAGCTGTCCATGGTTACTTCTGCCCAGCTCACCTGAGACGACGGTCGCTGGTGAGTGGATGCACCCGTAGCGGGAGGGGGTGTCAGGGAACCACGGTGCTTGGACTTCGACCGGGATCGAAGATACTGCAGAGTCGACTGAATGGTAGGCTTGCTTTGAGGCACAGATGAGTCACTTGGGACACTTGGGAAGGAGCCAGTCCGATAACGCGTGTGGTGGGGTCCGCCCTTGCGATTGCGGCTTCGGCTGCGGGCCCTCCTTTGCTGTCGCTGTCGAAGAACGAAGGGGGTGTGGTACCTCTGCTGGCAAACTGCATCTCCAGTTGGATGATCTAGGCCGCAGAGTGCGCACTTCATAGCAAGACAGACTTGCTCCCGTGATGGTTTCTAGACACCAAAGCCCAGTGAATTTCGGAAACATTCGTGGGGTGTTTTGGGTTTTGGCACCTTTAAGGTATTTGGGTCTCTATGTATGGTCTGGAATGCGTGTGCATTGCACTCTCTTCGTGAAATGCACCGCATTTAGTTTCTTCACCCAGTTTCTTTTTTGTTTTCTTTACCCGCCGCCGTGGATCAGTGGCTAAGGCGTTGCGCTGCTGAGCACGAGGTCGCGGGTTCGATTCCCGGAAGCGGCGGCCGCTTTTCTGATAGAGGCGAAAAGCAAAAACGGCCGTGTGTACGAGATTTCGGTGCACGTTAAAGATCCCCAGTGGTCAAACTTAATTCGGAGCCCTCCACTACGGCGCGCCTTATCGCCTGCGTTGCGCCGGCGCGTTAAACCCTACAATCAATAAATAAATCAATCAATCAATCAATCTTTTGTCTTCTTCGTTTTTCATCGTCTCCTGTAAATGAATGTACATATAGTAAAAAACGTGTTTTATTTTTCTACAACCTTCGCCGTCGCACCGGGTACATAACTCCACTCTACGGCCACACTACCCCGGCTCGACAACTAACCGAGCGTTACTAGCGCACGACAACAGCGTCGTGCACTTCACTTGTGCTTCAGTAACAGAGTGACAGAAGTGTGATTCAAAGGTGGCCGCGAAAGTAGAGAAAGAAAGCGCTTAGAAGCCAGCAGATGAGGCAGATGCTCTAGACACACGCCCCTCCCCAAACTTTCGACAGCCCCCAGGGGCAATGGGCATTCACGATTGTGGTGCGACGGGGCCGACCGAATATTTCAATCAGTGGTTTATTTCTGCACTTCTCTATTTTTGGACTCCCTCCCATTGCGTGAGCCGAGCACGGCAAAGAATGAAGAACTTCAGTGTGATATCGAAAGAACACGACAATAGGAGCGGCTAATAATATTGACCGATGCCAATTCGCAGTGCCACCGGAAAATAAGACCATCGTTTAACCGTGCTGCACAGTGTTCTTCTGACTGCCATCGCTACCTTTATTTCGATCATGATGTCCACCATAACTCTCAAAAAGAAAAGTGGGTATAAGTAACTTATCAGGAGTCAGGTGATTTACCGCGTATAATAAATGATGCAGTGTCCACCGTCTCGACAGGGCGGTCCCGCAACGTAAGCTTCAGGCTCATTGCGCCGAGGGTAGCCGCGAAGTCACACAAACTAAGGGATGACCCGTTCAGCGACAGTTTGGGGTTGAGAACTGTTTCACACATATCAGCTGACCCCGGCAGCTAAAATGTCGCACTTTCAGAAGTTTCCTTTAAGGCTGCGACTTCGGATCTTTGTTTTCCGTGTCGACGGCTACTTTCTGCGGCACCTCGGCCGCATACCCAAGGGCAGCAGAGCCGGTCGGTCAGCCCACAGATGAGGTAGGTACGTTCCCGGTGATGGCAGGAGCTCGGATAATGGGATCGGGTTTGGTCAGCATTGGCCCAGAGGAGGCAGAAGATCGTGCCCGTGCTGTCGGGTGTTCACTAAGCGACACTCTTGTTGGAGCTGAGAGGCACAAAATGTCTGATAAACTTCCGTAATAGGCTGATGATTTACCACAAAGGTAAGCAGAAAACATTGGTTCCCTTCCGGTGTCGGTGGCTATTATCGCCGATAATCCGGCTACTGAATTAGGGACCACTTACAAGGCCTTCTAAGTCACAGCACAGGCAGCTACGCTAACCTTGATGGCCCATGCCTTGATAGCACAGTCGTTTGCCTCAAACGCTCTGCCGCATCGCAACCTTACCAGGCCTGTCAAAATGGTTTGCCTGGGGCAGACGCAGTAGCGGGTGCTTGCGGTGGTAGTAGAACTCATGCTGGCACGGCGGCTGGCGGCAGCCTACGAACGGGTAATGCTCTTGTGGATGTGCCAGATTCATTCGCCACTCAGCTCCCGTCTGCACAATCTTATGCTTGCCTTCCAGTATACGTACTCGGGCTCCCTAATTTCGCCAGCAAGTCCCTGTCTGGGAGGTATGAGGCTTTCGTTGTTCCCTGTGTAATCAGTTTACAGGCACTCAAGCCTTCTCGTAGTTCCCAGCGTTGAATGTTAAGGAACTGCTGCTCGCGGGCGCATGGCACCAGTGAAGAAGAGATAAGAAATGTCGATGAAATACCGGCGGAAAGCAACAGGGCTAGCATTGAAAACAACAATGGCAAAAGCATACAGGAGCGTGAATGCGTCGTAAAACCTTGGCTTTGGGGGATACATGCACGAGTTTTCACGACAAGCCTCAGGAAACGCCACACATAGCGGTTAGTGCCACAACCAACTCTAACCTAGAAGTTGCACCCGCCTAATTTCAAAGCTACTCGTGGCAAGCAACATTGTCCCTGACTGAATGAACTGTCACGCAGTTTTTTTTGGTGCTGTGTCTTTCACCCATATACTTACGAGGAAGACTGGCGTTAATCCTGCATTTTGGGTTGTAGCTGCAGGGTTCCTAGTGCTAGCGTTTTCAGTTTTTTACAACTGACAGGATACAACAGAATTGGTAATTACATCGTACCGATGAAACAGAACATCTGCACACTACAGAAAATCGTGTAACCTTAAACAGCAATTCATAAACTGGAAAACCACAAAAGAGTCATATAAACAGCATATCTCTATACAGTAAGGCAAGCAGGTAAAAAGAAGTTACTATAACTAGAACAAGATCCATTCAGTATGACGGAGCAAAGAAATATTTCATATAGTTCCATGTAAGAGAATAAGAGAAAGCATATTAGCGAATAAAAATTCTGGAAGTGTCTGAACTGAACTGATTAAGGGAGCTGTTAAAAATATCTACGTCTGCAGAATAGAAGTTACACGTGCTCTGCAGCCTGAACAGCGGGCAATGTCGGTTACAGTAGCTGAGAGTACAAAAAGGGTCACATTTTCTTGTGGGTTTAATAGGCACTCTTAGCTGGAGCTCCGAAAGCAGTTGCGCACTGCTAATTTGTCCATGTATGAGCTTAAAAAGAAATAAGAGGTCATCTGCATCGCCCCTAGCCTTTAGCCAGTCAGCACTTCAAAGTACCGTGGTCCAGAGTCAAGACGGCGATACTCGTGAGGGAAGCGATGTCTAAGTATGGACAGCAGCTTATTCTGCATTTCATTAATGGCCCTGCTGTTAGATTTGCATGTACCATTCCAGACAACCGAGGGATATTCCAGCACGGGACAACAGACAATGGAGTACAGTTTCAGGAAGAACTTTGCACTACGGAATTCTTTAGACATCCGGCAGACCATGGCCCAAGCGGCGGAGAGCTCGCTGTTTGATGAATTGAACGTGCGATGTAAAAGTCAGCTGGTTATGAAAGAGCACGCCAAGATCAGTTGTCGTCGAGATTCGAGGCAAAGTAACATCGTGAACTGAGTAGTGATAAAGCAAGCGGTCTGTTTTACGCGTGTATGACAACACTTTGGTTTTCGCGACGTTCACTATCAGTTCGTTCTCTTTACACCAGAGGGTAAATGCATCCACGTCTCTCTGCAAATGCCCGCAGTCACTAAGAGACGAAACTTCCCTAAAAATCATGATGTCATCAGCATTAAGTAAAAAAGAGGAATGCCTTAAGCAGCTGAAATATCATTGACAAATAAAGAAAACAACAGAGGGCCTAGAACAGACCCCTGTGGCACACCACTTGAAACGCAGTAACGATAGGATTGCTGGCCGTTAACATTTACGTAGCAGGTCCCCCCACGCAAGTAACTAATTAGGAGGTCAAGAATCGAATTATCTATGTTCAGGAGTGACAGTTTGGAAATTAACAATGGGTGACTGACCACATAGAAAGCCTCGCTCAGGTCAAAGTACACAGTATCAAGCTGCCTCCTATGATGAACCGCTTCGGATGCTCGCTGCATGAAAGGAACGAGCTTAGTGGTTGCGGAACGTCCGGACATAAACCGGTGCTGTTCGAAAATTAGTGTTCCCTTAACACTGGAAGTTAAAACATCGTGCAACACAGTTTCAAAAAGCTTAGACGCGGCGCACAGTAGCGAAATAGGCCGGTAGTTTCTAGCACCATCTTTAGCACCAGTTTTGAACACAGGGACCAAGCGTGCTAACTTCCTGGCTGCTGGAAAAGTAGCAGATTGAAATGAATTAATAAAATATAGCGGTTAGTATGGGAATCAGAAGCTCCCTATAGGTTTTTAATATTGCGGGAGGAATGCCGGCAGGGGCACAGGAAAATGACGGTTTGAGGCGCTTCAAGGCTTTCCGAACGTCGCCCTCACTTATTCTGAGAACGCAGATATTAGACGACGCTGAGGAACAGTTGGACAAAATGTTAACTGCACATTTTGGAAATACTGAGCTGAAATGATCCGCAAAGACATAAGCAAGGTCTCCAATCGGGTTTCCATTGTCGTCTAGAAGGTTAACGATTTCGGGAAACTTGCCAGCAGATCGAGAGTGAACATACTGCCAGAAACTTTTCTGGTCGCGTGTAGCGCTGATTTCTACATTGGCGATGTAGTATACCGATAGCGATCATACAACTCTTTACACAGGGCTCTGAAATACTTAAACTCCTCTTTCCAAGCTTCGGATTGTAGCCCGCGAATTTTCTTGTGAGCACGGGCTTTACATTTTATAGCCTTTCGCAGTTCCGCAGAAAACCACTTCGGAAATTTAGATTTCTTTTGGGACGTTCTTGGTATAAACATTTGCATTCCTTGCTGAATTATTGTAGAAAGTTTCTCGACTTGGTCATCAACAAAGGGAAGTTTGACGAGGAGAGACCAGTCAGTGTTACATAAGTAGCTATAAAAGACAACGTAAGCTCCAGCAGCATAATTGTACGTCGGATGTGCAGAATGGCCGGAGCACGTCGATTGCCCCGACACATACGGGCAGTGAGATATGAAGGACAGGATGAAATTTGTCGGGACGGACCAGCAAGGTATCCGACACAGAAATGGCAAGGTCCGCCTGGTTGGAAAAGCAAAGGTCTAAAACATTACCACAAATGTTTTTACACCTATCACTTTGTTCCAGACTGGTAGTGAATGAAATAAAGTTTAACAGACAGTAGCCCTTCTGGGAAATATAATGATGATCATGTCTGACAGTGCGATCATGCCAGTCTACACCGGGTACGTTGAAATCCCCGCATATAAGAAATTTAATGTCTGGGTAGGCATTAGGAAAACCTTCTATTGATGTGACACAGCGCTGAAATTCGGCGTAGTTTATGGATGGAGGTATATAAAAGGTGGAAATTAGGATACTATTTTTTCTACCGCCGAGAACCTCCACCCACACTGCCTCTGCAGCAGTTTCGAGGTCTGACCGACGACGGCAGTTCAACGACTTGTCCACCGCAATGAGCACTCCACCACCGCAATTTTTAGAAGTGGGGCCAGTGCAGTCACTTCGAAAAACGACATAATTTTCGGAAAATAATCGGTAGACAGAATTTTTGAGGATAGCCAAGTTTCGGTAAGGACGATTACATTATGTGAGGACGAAGCTATTGAGAAAAAGAACTCAGCAGATTTGGTCCGCAAATCATGCGGGCGAGGAAAGTTCAGACAGGTGCAGCATGGACTCACGTAGTACGCCCCGGAAGGGCTTAAAAAGACACTTATTTGGCCACAGAGCTGGATCCTGCAGTAATTCATAGCACACGTTGCTTACGGCAACATATAAGGAGGCATAGGTGTTGTACCTAGTTTTTATCCGCTTGCGAGCAAGAGGAGCAGCATCTCTGGCAGTCAGGTACGAGCACAGCTGGGCTTTCGTGGTTTCGGGTGAAAGTTTCGTGACGAACTGTGCCTTCGGCAGCCGCCACCGCTTTACCACCGTGAGCTCAGATGAGTCCGAGGTTCCAAAGGATGCGGGTTGACGAGCCGTGTTGTTGACATCACCAATGCTGGTGTGGCGCACGGTGGATCCTCCTCCTCCAGCTGACGGTTGCGATGCGAAACACGCATCGGCACCAGTGACGACAGCATTCGGGCTGGAGCCGAGCGACGCAAGCTGCCGTTGCAGACGCTGCTGTCCGTGTTCAGCCACTGGCTGGTGACGGTGGAAAACGTTTTTAGGCGCACCACCAACAGTAACAGAAGGAGCGGCTGCGACGGCAGCGGCGAACGACGCTGTCACGGGGACTACAGGTGACCCACACCCAGCCATTCCCGACGCCGCGGTTGAAAGCATCACACCGGGAGAAGAGGGGGCCCTGGGGGAGGCCGGCAGGGAAACCGGTTGGCGCGTGGCGAGCTCTTCTAGGAGAGTGCGTACCTCTTGCCGAAGGGAAACGGCGATGGCAGTGTGGTGGGCCCGCTCCCGCTCAATCTCCCGACGAAGGTTGTCAAAAACCTGCATATTCTCCCGGCGCTGTTGATCATTGTCGTCACGCAGTCGGGCCATTTGGTCACTCAAATAAGAAATGCCCTCCAATGCGTCGGTGAGGTGCGCACGGAGGACAGCAGCCTCAGCACAAACGCCAACCGGTTGGGACGGCGAAACAGGGGCCTCTTCGGCCAGCGACCTCCGTCGGAGGGAAGAGGGGGAAGATCCCCTGGTGGCGGATAGGCCGGTGTCGTTGCTCTTCACTGAAGCTCTGCTGCTAGGCGTAGCCGCCACCTAGGCCGTCTCACACAGATTGCACTGGAACGGCCGGGCACCGGACTTCAGAAGTTGAAGCTCCGCGTCCGGCCACGCAACACACTTCACGTTCACACGTTTTTTACAGGCGGCGCACCGGAAAAACTTTTGCTTACCGAAGAAAGCCTGGGAGCACAAAATACAGAAATCCCCACTAGGCGCCATCTTGCGCTGCAATAATAATAATAATAATAATAATAATAATAATATCATAAAAAAATAATGTTTATTCAAGTTCTTTTACATTGTAATAACCAGCCCGCATAAGCCAGAGTGGCTTGGCTTGTTTGTGGGGCTGTGCAGTCTCCGCTGTTACAAAGAGCCGAAAGAGAAACAACTCGGTGAATAAAAACATTTTTTAAAAAAGGTAAGCAAGAAAGAACATCAAATCCAGAAAGAAAAAAAAGAAATAAACAAGAAAGAAAGTAGAAAACACACTGCGAATCACAAGGTCAAACCCTATAAAAGCATAGCGAATAAATTGTTAGTTTGTTTTGGTTCACAAACTGCAATTCAAATAAATGGAGCACAATCCCATGCAAGCACAGTCTAAAACCATTGTCTTATTCTATACTAGTTTCGCGGACCAACGCGTTGAAGTATTCTTGTCTTGGGAGGGACAGGTAATGCTTTGGGGGGTGGAGGAGGGAGGGCGTCTATTCTATTAAAGTAAAAAGGAATGTCGAACGACCGTCTTTTTTTTTCATAGCCAATTGGTACTCGAGGCAGCACAAAACGTTCAGTTTGAAGGAGGCACCTAGTTTTTATATTATCAACTTTGAAAGGACTGTAAAATAATTTTTTTAACAAGATATCAAGAACATGTTGCTTATTCAAGTGAAAAATATCTGTTTGCTTTATAACAATATCTGTTCTGTGTCCATCATGTCTACTGCCATACATTATATTCTGCGCTATTTTGTGCAGGATTCTATTAAAAGTGTTCAGTTTAGAGGAAGATGCATGTCCATAAATAGTTAGACCATATCTAATGATAGATTCTCCTAAGCATTTAAAAACCATTCTTTCACATCGAGGCAATATACCAATCGCGTCGCATACAAATAGGCACATACCACTCGCAAGCTTTATGCAAGCTGTTCTATTAGTACATTCCAAGATAAAGTTTCATCGCATTGCAAACCTTAATATTTCACATGACGAACAAGATCGACTGGATGGTAGGAGCAATTATTAACAGAACTATTATGTAGAAATACAGGTGTTCTCTCGACAAAGGTCCGGTAAGGGCTATGAAAACATATCAAATTGGTTTTGGAGTTATTCTGAAAAATATGGTTATTACTCAGGGAGTTCATCAGAAGACAAACATCCTCTTACGTAAGACGAGCACCAACATCATAATTCGAACACCGTAAAAGAAGAGCAGTCCGGTCAGCATACATGTAGCGTTTGGCATTCGGTGGGAAGGAAGCTTAGTCATTAATATAATTGTTAAACAAAAGTGGCCCGAGGACCGATACCTGTAGCACACCTTAACAGACACGCAGCAATTCACTACAAGAATTTTCGATAAGAACAAATTGTACACAATTCGACAAAAGAAACATCTGGCGTAAAGACCCCAAAAACCGATTTTAGCTAATTTTTTAAGCAGCAGCTTATTTATTTATTTATTTACAAATACTGCAGGCAGCCCTGCTTCCATACCAGGAGGGGGGTATTCTAACTGTGTTAGAAGCAATTTTTCAAAACCGTTAACATTATTACACTGGACAATACATTCAGGTAGCGCGTTCCATTATTCAGTTGTACGGGGGAAATACGACATTCGAAAGCCCTTATGGGCAATCGTGTCAAACGCCTGCTCGACGTCTAAAAAGAACGCAAAAACAAGATTGTTTATGTCGATCTGACTGCCTATATAGTCTCTGAAATCCTCTAATAGGCTGGTCGTGCTAATTCCACTTCGGGAGCTATACTGCGCAGTACTGATTAGGCTATGTGTTTTGAAAAAAGAAGTCATACTTTTTGTAAGATCTTCTCTGAATACATATTATTGACGACTGTATTGGGATTGGTTTATTGTGGTTCTGGTGTTTTCTAGATCCTTTTTATTAACAGGTCTCACAACGCTGACTTTCATACTTTCGGAGTTATGCCGGTGTATAGGGTCTGGTTTATAATATAAAGAAATACACTTTTAAATCTCGCACCCTGACTCGGTCATAACTAGGGGACTTAGTGGTATTATACGCATTGTTTGCCATAAATCGATCCCACTTACTTCTGGAATGTAGGATGAAAAGGCGCATGACGAGCGGGTCTGCCAACAATATGATTTTGCAGTGTTGTTTTTAAGTTCATTGACTGCATGCATAAAATGCTGATTAAATTATTGGCTAAGTCATATCTATCTAAAAAGGGAAAGAACCCCTTAGAGTCGTATTAAGATATATATAGTGTACGAGGTCCCAAGTTTTCTTTGTTTCTTCAGCAGCTACTAAATTGACCAACCTGATAATGTTTAGTTGCCAACGTGATTTTTGCCAATATTTTATTTATTAATTCTGCATTCCTAATTTATAAGGCCCCACGGCGGTTAGCACGACACTTTTTTTGAAGCCTATTTTTTATAATACACAACTCCATTACCTCGCAATATATCCAAGGAGAGTCATGGTTTTTAGGTTTCAGCAACACTTCCCTTCGTGAACACTCATATATCTGCTGAATTTTTTCAAGCAACCGTTCATATGCCTTTGTATGTTCTAGGCAAATAAGAGAGTTCCAGTTGAAGCACCTTATTTCTTTGTCAACCTATGTGGCATTCAGAATTAGTTTTTCTTGCTTTATGACTGGAGGCAATAAACTCCTAATTTCAAAGATAATTATAGCCATGAAATATTAATCAACGACCTTCTTTTTCATAACGCATCCAAACTTCTCATGTTTCGGCAACCTAGTGCAATCCGATTTATGCATTTCTGTGTTAATTTGCTACCAAGAATTTCTTGCCTTGTGTTATCTTGTATAATCTTCTCCATCCCATGGCTTGCTATAAGGGTTAGGTAATCATTGGCTGCTAGCGTAAGTTTGCCAGAAATAACATTGTTGTAGTCTCCAGCCAGTATATCTTTGTCTTCGCTTCCATGTTTTTTCAGGAGGTTTTATAGCTCTTCCAGAATTAATGCAACATTGGTTCTCGGAGGTCTGTTCACGGCATTAACCTCAACATCCTGGTTACATTAACTAATGGACACTGCAAAGATTTCTGTCTCAGTGACCATAAGCTCAATCCTTTCACAAAACCTAGCCACTTTTAACGAACACTAGTACACCACCTTCTTTTCTGTGTTGCCTACACAAAGAAAAACAATGAAATTCAATACACAACACGCACTCATCTTCTGTGATGAGGTACAAGTGTTAGCCGGCGTGAACTGTAGGCGTGATGAAAGAAAATATTTTACGCATGACAAAATGTTAGAGTGAATGTTGAGCCGAGAAAGTTTAGTGAGGAGCTTGCGATGAGGAGATGGGTCGAAAGCTTTTGAAAAGTCAAGAAAAATGGCGTCAACTTGAGATCTGTCTTCGAGAGATGAATGAACGTCTTTAATAAAACCTGCGAACAGTGTGTCGCAAGAATATCCTCTGTGACATCCGTGTTTGTACTTATGTGTAATGGTATTGTCCTCCAGGTGGTTGATAATTGATGTGTGTTATATAACTTCGATAAGTTTACAAATGTTACTCGTTACCAACATAAGAAGATATTTTAAGAGTAAAAAGCGTTAACAGATTTAAAGAATGGTATTACTTTTGCAATCACCAGTCATGGGGAATGCAACGCAATGAGAAGGATTTGAAAAAAAAAACCGCCCGGAATATCGAACAAATAGTAGCTGATAAATGTTTGAGTATTTTGTTATTGAAGCCTACATGATCCGAAGGAGTAGAGATTTTGTACCGATTGAACAATGAAAATATTCCCACTTCACTGAATATTATTTCTGGCATGCTGCTGTGTGGAATAGGGTTACTTTCGTGCATAATGTGGTGCCTTCATAAGTAAATGTTGATATGAGTGCTTCGTATAAATCCTGTGCGCACTGGGCCTTTAGAATACCAAAATTATTACTGTCAAAGAGGATGATGTCGGGATGGCTAAGAGGATTGAGAACACGCCAAAATTTCCTACTATTCTGACTATTATAGGTTATCACATCTTTTGTAACCCATCCAGCTATCGCAAAGTGGCTTCTTTTATTGGCGCGGCGATAAAGAGGTTTTTTGTTATTGAGGCGTCGAAGTCACTGTTGTACCAAGCAGCAGTGTTTTCTGTTTTTTAGGTGATGGTTGGAATGAATCTGTTGATTAAAATACGTATCAACAGGAGACTTGTTCTTTAAGAGCAGATCTTTTTAGGCTGTTGGTCAGGCCGTCCATACACTGAAAAATAACGAGGTAATTTTGAGCACACTTAAACGTGCGTCTCTGCAGGAGCTCCAGATTAAAACACCAACAAAATGCTGCACGTACGTGAATCTGCGTCTCGTGACGAGAGCCCAAACAAATACCAAGAAAATTGTGAGTGCAAAATTATACGACAAAGAAGAATCTGACAAAGGCGCACGGCGACCGCTACCCAACAAACAATAGGACGACGAACAGAACAGCGCTTACCCGAGTGCGCTTGCTAACATGACCGCCCTAAAGAACATAACCTCCTCTTCCATGGTTCACTTCCCTCCTGCGCTCCCACGTAACACTGTTTCGCCTCTCCTAGTCATCACTCCGGTACATGGTGGGACACCGAGTTTACCTCTTTGTTATAACCACTACGAAGAGTTCTGTAACGTTTTTCGTGTACTTCTTTATCGAGGGTCCCAGTGCAGTCGCTGACTTCAGGACCCTGGTCTGTAAACTTCCTTTGTAACCGTTTACTTTTTATGAATAAACTTCAACTTCTGATTCAAGAGGTACCAGTTCGGCAGATATACCTGCATACGGTATGTACGACCAAGCGTATCTCGGCGACCCAGTTCGCTATAGCCCGATGCAACATTGAGGCGACGGAGATTTATACAATGACACAGACGAGAAAGAGGAGCGCAAACGAATTCGAAAACTGTGAGACGCTGAACAAAGACGTGTACAGCTTTCGGTAGCACAGGACCTATTTGTGATCAAACACTCCTCGTTACGCTTTGGAATGAGGATACAGGGTCACTACGTGAAGATTCTCGAAGTCGGACGGAGTCTTGGAGTGAGCTCGAGTCCGCGAAACCAACAAGAAGCTCAAAGAACTTCTTTCTATGTATGGTGGCCGGCTCTGCTGTTTCTCCAGCATCTCACCACTAAAGCAAGCCGTGTCAACCTTTTACAGTACAATGACCTCTTAGGGAGCTGCCATGCTTGCTACAGGGTGGGGCGGTCCACCATCGCTACACTTGTGGACATGGAACGGTACCTCAAAATATCTTCACCCATCAACAGTTTTGTGGAACGATTTTTACATCCTTAAGACTCATGGCACTCCCTGGAGGAAGGCGTCCATAGCAACGTGCATTGCTTCAATATTTGCCACAAACATGCTATACAATGTGGATGGCTTTATGTGGCAGCGAACGTATGCTATAAGCTTTAATTCCATGGTTTCAATCGTTCACCCGTTGGAAAATGTAGTCCTGGAATTTTTTGTTCAGCCTAAATTTCCTCGAAGAGAAAACAGCACAAAAGAAACTTAAACAGTCAAAGCGCTAAGATACATTGGGTATTACAAACGGTCCCATAAGGTTTGTATCTTTTACTCATTATAGACCTACGGTGTGTTCAAAGGCGGCCTTAGCCAAAACTTCCTTTTTATTGTGGAAGATTGCTATTCAGCATAAGGGAAAAATAAATGTGCAGATTCACTCCGGAGTCCCGAAGGACACGAAGCAGGGGGCTATGATGTTGTCCTCGTATCTACGCCATGAAATCTGGCTGACGTCAGGGGCGGGCGCCACAGGTGGCGATGTGTAAAGCGCGTAGGCTTCGCAGAACAGGGCAACTCTACACTAGGTGCTCTCCTGTAGCCTGCTCAACTGGAGCGGAGTGAAAGGGGCAGGTAGTGTTGAACGGGGCATGGTAATAAGGTGGCAAGGACCTCGCCACAGCTGGCGTGAGGGCGACTCCGAGGCGAAGATGTCTGAGCAAGTTCTCATCTTGTCGAGACTACCCGCAATGTGATCCGTACGACGCGGGGAAATGAGAGCGCGCATGGTGCTCCGTAGACATTCTTTTTCACTGGCAAGGTGAAACTCCGTTGACGGAGGTGCAAGAGGAGCTGAATATTGCATACGCACGGGGTGTCTTCCGGCATCTGCCACTTGCATTGTGGGGTGGCTGTTCCGTTGGCGCCATGACACACGCACACAACATGAATAAGTTTCCACTATGTCCCAGATTTCTAGCAAAAGTTCGTTGGATGTTAGAGTTTTACGAAGCTGTTGTACAGCTGCCGACGAATCAGTGTAAATTGTACACTGTGGTGAAGCGTGGTTAATTATCTCTTCAGTAGAATGTTTTATGAAGGTGTTGTAGAATGAAATCGGAGCAGACCAAACGTTTTTAGATGGGTACTTTCATTAGTACAATGAGAACGGTATAATTTCTCTACACAAAAGAGGCTATTGCCACTCCGAGATAGGTCCGTCTGCCGGATGCAACGTGTACCGAATAACAGCTATACAGCAAGCAGAAAATTCTAACTGCTGCAGATATGATCTTCTGAAGAAAGAACACTAACTAGTGGTGACCGATTGATCAAGTTACCTTCCAATTATTTGAATAACGTATCATTCGCAATTATGGTAAATGGTTTGTTGTTGTTTGAAATCACGTAAGGAAGCTGAAACAAGAGAACCGTTTTAAAATCGCGCTCAAACTCTTGTTCCCGCATACCCCGGTCACTGCTGAAAATGTTGCAAATACGGTCAGAGGTAATAGAGTAAAAAACCGTTTACATTTTGTTAAAACTATTGCAACAGTGGTGACTTTACATTCTGTAATTTTACGCCATACGCAGATAATTAATTAGGCATATCATCCCATACTTCTGAGGTGTGACACTTCGATAGATTTTGTTTCCCTTTACTGCAGTGTGCCTCATTACTGCAGTGTTCCCGTTTAGGAATTTATGTGGGAACGTTCTAGACTTGTGTCTCAATAACTGAAAAGCAGCCGATGTTTTGCACAGTTGAATTGAACTGGTGAAGCCTGACAAGTTTCACCTCCTCTACTGATTTTAGTGTGAATCATATCTCTCCTCCAGCACAGTCTCCCTGCTCGCACATTAACTAATTAACTAAAATTAACTAAAACATTAACTAAAACACATCATAATTCCTGAGCAACATGCCTTTTTACTGGGCCACTTACACCTCCAATCCTGTCAATTTTATGATGCGCGCCTGGGCAGCAGCTGAGGGGAGAGGCCAACTGGATGCAATTTATTTTGATTTAAAAAGGCCTTTTGATATCGCCTGTGACGCCCTGGGTTTTAACAGGCTCACTTAACTAATATCACCCATCCCTTACTTGCCTCATATGCAAATATGTATGTGAAAGGTCATGTTTGGCGAGTGTAACTGGGCAGACCTAACTTAGCTATGAGGCCGCCAGTGGTGTCTCTCAGGTATCTGTTCTGGGTCCACTTCTCTTTTCGATATCTGTAAATGATGCTTCGGCATTATTGAAGCCCTGCAATTTTCCATTATGCTGACGATGTTGAAATTTTTAAATTTGTTTCGAACACTGCACGCTGTTCTTCTTCCACAGAGCAATCTCGTCATTCTCGCACTGGTGCGTTGGCCGTCAACGTCTTATCAATACATCTCAATTTTGGGTGATAGCATACTCAAGAAAAACTGACATCTTGTTGAACTATGTTAATAATGCTTAACTGTTACCCCATGTGGCGGAGAAAATGACCTCAGTGCGAATTTTGACAGCAACCTGAGGTTCTCGTCGCATATCCGGATAATTACTCGTACTGCCCTCCAATCCTTGGTGTTGGGTGCCGGATATAGATTGAGTTCGAACAATCGAATTTTCCCGTGAAGCTCTACACTACTTTTTTTCAGCCACAGTTTGAGTATTTCGTTGCGTTTGGAATCCCAGACAGCACGAGTGTATGCGGCCAATCTTTGCCCAAAGAACTTTGGCTAGCCCTTTTCCTTCCGGCCAATCTTGGGCCAAAGTGTTTGGCCCTTAGTCCAAAATGGTCCTTGGCCGTGTAAGGGTGGAGCTTGGCTGTCATTCATTGGCCAATCTGCTTTGCCCGCTAATTCCATTGGCTGACCGACCATTGGCCGAATACGTATGGCCTACAATTGGCCAAATGACTATGGCCTACTGTTGGCCAAGCATATATGGCCTACCATTGGCCAAGCATGTATGGCCTACCATAGGCCAATTACCATTGGCCAGATTCAGATTATTTTATGCAGGCCAGAGTAAGCCCGCACAAGGCTGCTGCCATGCATGCCATACAGCAGGCCGTTAACCTTTGTCCTGTTAATGGCACAAATTTGTTAGATAAATGAGACACAAACCAAAGTTAGTTTTCTGTATTTATTTGTCCTTACACAATGCATGCAATTTTCTTTTTGTTGGCTTTCAGTGCACCCAGATGTCATTTGCAGAGTATATTTATCAATTTCTTCGTGCTTGTTTATATTGCCTATCTCTCTTCGTCTTTCCTTGCGTTGTTTTCTCATGAATTCTTCATAATGGCTGTCCCAATTCTCTTGTCGGCTCCTTGGTCTGGCTTTGACGGTCCTGCAAAAGAAAAATAAAATTCTGAAACAAACAAATATAATCGAAAGCAATAAACAGACCTGCCAACTCTCCCAGACTGTTCGGGGGGCCCTTGAATTTCAACCCCATCACCTTTGAACGAATGGTGTCTCGAATTTGCCGAAAAGTGGCCGCCACATCACACGAGTTTGTTTTTATGCGTGCTCGTTGTCTTGAAAAAAAGAAGTGGCCGCCACAGCACAGACGTTGTTTTTTAATGATGCGTGCACGTCAGTTTTTGCTGCTGCGACAGTTACCTTGCTGCGAAGGAGTACTAATCACCACATTTATAGAACATTGTAACTGTAATGTAGAGTACCACTAAGTGCAACTAGGTGCTGCTCGAATGGTGTTTATGGCTTAGAAAAGCTGCGCAATGGACGCGCTCACCACAGTACACCCTGAAAGTGTTAAAATAGGTGCAAAAACGGCTGGGTCTGTCTGTTGTAGCTAACGTTGAACGCACAAGATCGGCAGTAAGCACTGATATAAGTCAAGTGGGGAGTGTGGGAAAACATGCGCTATAATGGCAGTGCTGATTGAGGCGGCCGTGTGTGCGTAAATGTGTGCTTTACTTATGGTGAAGAGTCACTCAACCGGACAATGTCTTCAGCACATGCATTTTGAGAAGTTTTAAAAGCATTCGAAACAGGCAATTGCTACCGTAAAGGTTTGAGCAAATGCTCCCCTGCACGGAATTTGAGATCACCAGCAAAGTTGGCAGGGAGTGCTATCCCAAAACACCAAAACCTAAGATGGCAGCAATGACCAGGAAAAAACACAGGATGCACATTCATCTAACATTTCACTAATGTTAGTCATCGCTTTCAAAACACCGAGACAGTTTTACCGGGTTAGTTTCAAAAAAAAATCCGCAAAATTTCGCTTGAAGTCTGCCCCAGTATCCTCGTGCCCTGATTAAACAATGCAGGCTGCCTTCCTCCGAACCATCCAGTGCATTCCTTAGGCAACAGCTACCAAAGGACCGTACCAGAGCATCTTCGGTACAACGGTCCATGCATCGGCAACATATTCAAGCACATGATTCTGCCAAAATAAATAAACACCACCAAAAAGAACATCATATTCAAGCACATGATTCTGCCAAAATAAATAAACACCACCAAAAAGAACATGACAAATCGCGCGTAGTTATCGGGCTATCAGGCTGCTAACACCGATTGAATTTGATTATAGACTGGCTGTGGCACGCCAGTGTTGCCTGGGTGTGGTGGAGTTCAGGGTGTGGATAGTGTGGAGGGAAAGAGGAAGGGCCCTATCCCAGAACGGTGCAGAAATTTGAAATTGGCCGTAAATTTATGGGAGCCCTTGCACGAGTGGGGGAGCTGCTGAATTTTTGGTAGGTACCTCCACAATAAAGACGTTTCGCGCTCTCCGCAACAAGAGCCAGGCGTTGAGTTTCTCATGATGAAGGACCAAATCAGCTTAAAATTAACACGCTTACCCCTTCTTGATGTCAGTTTCAAGTGTAGATAATTTCTGAATTGCTAAACTAATATTTACCCTACCCCAATCACTGCGGACTCCCCAATTTTTGTTGCTAAGTTGGCAGGTCTAAATAAGCACCGCCTAAGCAGTTTCAATGAAATGTGCATGAAGTTTTTCTGGAAACTCACACCCTCCTTGCTGCAACTTGCCAAAGCTGCTGTAGCTGTAACCAAACAACAAACAATCACAGACAATAATTGCGTGCTGTCTCTGATTTTATTATTTGTGGAAAGCTATGCCAGCAAAGTTTTAGCCGTGAAAGTTTCATTGATTGTACAGTTTAACGGGCCGACGCAATGCAGGCGATGAGGCACGTCGTATGTGAAGGCTCCAAAATAATTTTGACCCCCTGATGATCTTTCACGTGCAGCAAAATCTCGTAGCAACGGGTACTTTTGCTTTTAGCTTCCATCAAAAAAGTGGCCACCACAGCAAGGAATTCAACCCGTGTCCTCATGCTCAGCAGCACAACGCCTTATCGGTTGAGCCACCACGCCGGGTTGGCAGTGAAAGATTGGCCTGAAGCTAACCTGAATATAGAAAATACTGGAAACAGCTTTCCTTCAAACCGACCTGTTAACAAATTACCTTTTAAACCATAAGCATTACAAAAAGTATGGCGACGTCCGTACAGATAGTTATAAATGCACCTTTAAAAATGCATGCTTTCTAAGTGCTTCCTGTTCTAAATGAAATCTGCTCAACGAAATGAAATGCAGATTGTTGCATGAAACACCGGCCACGGTGGCTTAGTGGCAAAGGCGTTGCGCTGCTGAGCATGAGGTCGCGGGTTCGATTTCCGGCCGGGCAGCCACTTTTCTGATGGAGGCGAAAAGCAAAAATACCCATGTGGGAGAGATTTCGGTGCACGTTAAAGATCCCCAGGTGGTCAAAATTAATCCAGAGCTCTTCACTACGGCGGGACTCACCGCTTGCGTTGCGTCAGCCCGTTAAAGCCCACAATCAATCATTGTTGCATGAAAGAAGAATTGGGTTACAACACGCGGAAGGTGACCGCTATGGATGCCTCGCTATAGACCCAGCAAGCAAAAGGAAACTAAACATACCTCATGGATGTTTACAATTTGAAGAGAAGCAAATGGGGGCCGGACAAAGGACAAAACAGATTTCCCAACAGCGAAGCATTATACAGGAAGGCATTCTTGCACAGCCTAACTTAATGTGTAACTAAGCTAAAATAGCTGAAAGTGCCCCAGAACGCTCAAGAATGCAATACTGGCAATTGAAAGTTAGCAGGGTTACTTTTAAGCTGCAAGGAATGACCATGCCTTTCTTTAAACGCACACTGAGGTCTTGTTTACACAATCATTACCAAATCTGGGAATTTCGGCTGCCCCCAACTGTTTACCATGCCTGCCAATAACCGAACGCCCATCAAAAATTGCGGTGCGGCCGGAACCACAGCATTGTACAGCAAGATGGCTCCACGCTGCCATTAAAAAGTTTTTCTGGTGCTTCTTGAGTTGGGCGTTGAGGCATCTGCCCGTGTGCGCAACCAACTTAGTGTTGGCCGCAAGATGGTGTAGAGTACACCACTGTATGCACACGGCACGAAGAGGTGGCAGTGATTTGTTTCGCATTCGGCCGCGTTTTTAGGGTGACACCATTGACGGCTCTGCATAACCTCAAAATCTTTCAGGTGCTGGAAAAAACCTGACTTCGCCGCGGTGGGCAATCTTTTCAGGTTCGTAGACATCTGATGTATACATGGCTCGACCATGGTGGTTCTTCCGTAGCGAAGTCTCTGTTTTTTAAATTCCTTAAATTCCGCCATAGCTGACATTATGGACGACAGGTCTCCTTCAAAAAAATACAGCTATTCTGTGCTTTCGAATTGCAAACGTGAGGCGGTGCAGTGAAAGCAGAACCTGTGCAGTGTTTCGAAAGCATGCCCTCACCAGAGCCCTCTTTACAAGCTTTGATGGCTATGGGTCATACGGCAGCAACGGCTTTTTCATGCGTGGTTCATTTGACCAGCACACATGTCCAGGCACAAAGGTTGGCTTCAAATTTAGGTACCTGATGCACGATTTTTCTGGCACCTGACAGGTTAAAACCGGCCTCATTGCTACTTTAGAGCAGTAAAAGGTAGTCATTCACTTAAATAAATATTTCAACCACTTCAGGGCCCCATAGCTGTTTATGCAAAACTTTGTCTAGGCTAGCCGAGAACAAAAACTGAGTACTACATCTACCAACCTGCCACTTTTCTACATGCCACTTTTCTGCAGGAACAGACTTACTCCACTGTTTGAAAAGGTAGACCTTAAGTAAACGTTTAGCAACTCCCAAAAAACGGCATTCCAAATACGCGCAGCATTTTGAAACGAAACAGAAGATCAGCTGGTCATACGGCAGGAAGTAAGGGAGCAATAACAATCCTTCACATCATACTAACATAGGTATTCGCTTTCACTAGTTTTTTTGAAAAAGCCAATACCGTGTTCAGAGTTTTCCCTACAAAATGATTTCTAACTCCAAGAGATTGACCTTCATGTGCAAAAATACTGATTTCCCCCCCAGCCTAGTTGTGCTTTCAGAAACAATGACGTGCAGTGAACAGACTACCTTATGTGTTTTCGAACTGAAAAATATTTCCAACGATAAGCCCTCCTCAATCTTACTGATTGATGTAGCCAATCGATATTTACCCTCTTGCAAAGTCTTTTTGTTTCTGCCAATACCTCTCGAAAATAATGGCCACCTCTACATTCAAAGCTTGGACCTAGAGCATTGCTTGCCATTTCCTTCAGTAACTCATTCTGTAGAACTAGGAAAGCCCCTACTTTTCAGTGGGTAGCAACACACCTGCATGGCTTTTTGACTCTTCTGCACCAAAGGAATTATTAATAAACCTGTTAGCAAGTCCCCAAAATGTCCCCTCCTTCTGAGGCATACCGGTCAGATTCTGTTACAGCATACAGTGTTGCATTGTTTTTTACAATGCCTAGTTGCTTGGCTGTTGACTTTTTCAGCTCCATGGTAAACTTAGGGCCACGTCTAACAAAGTCAGTTGAGACGTCAGGAAGAGAGAGATCTCCGATGGCGTGACTAGGTTCTGGCTCTTGCGATCATATCTTGGAATCGACGTCATCAAACACCTCCTTGGCTGTGGCCTTAAGTTACCTGAGGACCCTAAAAGAAAAGGCTAGAGCTACTAGGCATTGTGAGGAACGTTGCACGACTGCTGCAAACCGGTTGCCAAGAAAGTTCCTGTAAGTGCAGCTGTGTTATTTCTCAGGAGTGACGCACATTTTTGTTACCCTCTGAAAATAAGGGTTTTCCCTAGTTCTACGGAATGAGTTACTGAAAGAAAAGAGCAAGTGATGCTCTAGGTTCAAGCTTTGAGCGTAGAGGCAACATTTTTTTAAAAAAGGCAAAGGCAGGAGCAAAAAGACTCTGCAAGAAAGAAATCGAATCTCGATTGGCTACATAGATCACTAAAATTGAAGAATTGCCTAAAGACTCGGAAATATTTTTCACTGCGAAGACACATAAGGTAGTCTGTACTGTACTCGTCATTGTTTCTGAAAGCGCAACTTGGCAAGAGAAGATAAAGTTTTTGTAGGTGAAGGTAAATCGTTTGGAAGTAGATGACCGTTTTGCAGGGAAAGTTTAAGGTAATGGCTTCTCGAAAAAAATAGAAAGAACAAATACTAGGTGTGTTTGTTTGATGTGAACGGTTATTATTATTCGCTGCCTCATTACCTGCTGTGCTGTATTGAGGAAAGCATTGATGGTTATGCCACTCTTCCCTTAAAAAATGATGCAAGCGTTTCAAATACTGGTTTTTGGAGTTGCTACACTTTTACTTAAGCTCGACCTTTCCAAACGGGTGAAGCCAGCCTGTTCTTGCAGAAAACTGGCGTGTAAATAGAGCCGTTGGTAGACGCTGTCCTCAGCCTCTTGTTCTTCTAAGGCTTGACGTTGGGCTAGTTGGGTACACCCTATTCACACAAAAAACCAGCGCAGGGACGCGGGCGGAAGAAGTGACAAACTAGAGCGAAGTGGCCAAACACTGAAGTGGCAAAAATATTTACGTATGTGGATGACTACCTTGTAATGTTCAGCAGTAACAATGTGACAGGTTTTTAAAGCAGTGCACATGAAGGGGCTCAAAGTGTTTGAGGAATGTTCGGCCCCACTGGTTTTAACATGTGAAGGACCAGAAGAATCGTATATCAAGTATATAACTTTGAAGACAGCCTTCGTGCCAGGACAAGTATGCTGGTCACATGAACCACACAAGGAAAAGCTGTTGCTGCCATGACTCAGCGCCCTCAAAGCCTGTAAGGAGGGCTCAGATGAGGGCATGCTTTAGAAACACTCTGCATGAGTTCTGCTTTCACTGCACCGCCTCAAGCTTGAAACTTGAGGCCACAGTGGCTATTTCTTTTCAGTGTACCTGTTGCATATATCATCAGCCTTGGCGGAATGTGTGCTTTGGGTTAAAACTCCTATTAGGAAGGTGGAGGAATATAAGCCTCCCAACAGATCAAGAACTCTGGTTGTGCCATATGCATCCGCTGATAAATAACCTGAAAATATTTCACACCACCGTGATGTCCAAAGAGGCTTTTCAGCCCCTTGGCTAGGCAGAGCGATGAATGCAGCCCTAAAAAGCTTCCAAATGCAAAACAAAGCGCTGCCACCCCTTCGTGCAATGTGCACATGCGGTGGTGAACTCTGCATCACTGATTTCTGGCAAACACGTTGAGGTTTGCGCAACGTAGTGCGGCCTACACTAAGTTGGGCAAAAAGGCAGATGCCTCAACATCCAACTCAAGGGGCACCTAAAAAATTTGTTAACATCAGCATGGCTGTACATTACTCTGGTTGTGACAGCACTCAACATTTTGAGGTGTGCTCAGTTATCGGCAGCCATGGCAACCAATCCGTTCAACAAGCCTTGTAGGCAACAGAAATTCAGACTTGGCGATGAATGTGTGAGCAGGCCCTCGCTCTCCCTTTTAAAAAAGGAAGTGCGTTTCTTGCAGCTAAACTCCTCTGGCCTTCAATTGGTCGTGTTGCGTTGTGTGTTTTTAGGAAGTTCTGCTACTTGATCATTGTTAGATGTTAACATATGCTATAAAATGCTTGCATGTTTCACACAACCCTATTTGGAAATTCGTTTTTTTTTCTTCAACCAGCAATCCTCCTAGGTGCTGCTGTTCACGTTGCGTAGAATCATTCGTGACCATTTTTTTATTTTCGATCGCTTGATTTAGGCAATAAAAAGTCACTGTGTTTAACGGAAAGTTTCAATTGCAAGTTCAGCACTTTGCCTGTTTGCTACCTCCTCTGGGACAATATTTTGCACTGGTTATCGGTTTATTGATGCACCAACTTCCCCAATCTTCCATATTAACAAGCAACTTGTTTGGTGTTACATAATCCGAACAGATTGTTTAGAGAAAACAGCACATAAAAGGACGAAAACAGACAACATGGAATGCTGACTGCGAACGGAGAGTTGAGCGCAGAACAAATGTATAAAGGCACGCGTCCTAGGTAAATCGCTAATGCTTAAAAAATGTGAAAACAAGGGATTAAGCATTTAGATATATATTGTGCCTTTCCAATAAAGGTAACAACAGCGACGAGACACATGCTTTCCCTTTAGGTGAATGACTAACACCAACTGAATCTCTTGTGCACTTCACCTTGGTATAGTCTTATAATGACGGTTTTATCATAAGATGGAAACCACACATCCTTGTAAACTGGTAATGCCGAAAACAGAAATGAAAACCACGATTCCGTGTTTAGATACAAGAGCTTTTCTAATAAAGGTAAAAACGGTGATCAAACAAATTCTTTCCATTTAAGTGAACGACAAAACCAATGGAATCTTTTTTTGCACATCACCTCGGTATAGTCCTACAATGACAATTTTGTCACAACTCGGCAAGCCGTTGCTGCCTATTGAACAAGCAACGAGAGGTTACTATTGCCAAATTACAAGCAATACACGTGTTCTCTAAACGATCATTGATTCACTGTGCCGTTTTGGCTGATGTAGTACCAGCCATACCACTATTTTATTTGGCACACAACACTGGCATTGCGTTTGTTGCAATGATTCTTGTACTTCCTGCAAATGAGGGTCGTTTCCAGTCATCATATTTGTGGTAAAAGCCTTAAAATATAGTTGCTGCAGAGAAAACCAGACACTGACCAACAGGACCAGCAATCTTTTTAAGCCCTGCAAGACCTCATGAGCATAAGGATAATTGGGGTTCCATGATGGGGTTAGTTGGGTGGGTGTTTGCTACCTAGTCACTTGTTCGTCTCAGGGTGGTACTGCTGCGAGATTATTGAGCTCACCATCTGTAGAAGCAGCTGAACCTTACCTCTGATTTTGATATAAACGCTTTTCTAAATATGTGGGCACATGAGATGACATTCAGAACGGTGCCCCAATTGTCTACTCCACAACCTCACAGAAGTGCTGCTCTTTCAGGCCCCCAATAGTTTATCGAGAATGAACAGACCAAAGAACCCCCGTGTGAAACCACAATTATTTCGTATGCTCACCTCACCAAGTCTCGCTTAGGGATGACTGGCGGCTCATGTTGGCGTGTGTCTTGTTTTTTGTGCACCAGATAAGCTTGGGGGAACGTGTTTGACTGGGAGTGACCGAGGCACCAAAGTTATGTGCAGCAAAAAACGCACACGGTTGCCTTACATGCAATGTCGTGTTGTGTAGAGAATGAAATTTTTACCGCAGGTGGCCTTACATGGCAAAACAACATGGTGCATTATTGACCGTTAGAGAACATATGTGCTCTTAAAATCTGGCCCAGGCCGTTGCATCACAACGCAGTAATTGCTCGCTTGCTTTTGACAATCTGCCATTTATTATAATAACGTGGTCAACGGGCACAGCAGATTTTTTAAGATTTTAATAATTCACGAAAATTCAAAGAAAACGCCAGATTGCAACACTTCCATTTATAAAACATTTATTACGTACAGTAGTGCCAAACGTTTTAGGCCATACAAAAGGTCATCTGAGCCAGAGAAAATTTAAAGCAAAAGCTTAACGTTCTCCTGCAACCACATTGCATTAGGAAAAGAAAAAAAGGTGCTTTCTTTACTTTTCTCGCAGACAATTTTTCAGCCTTGCTTGAAGGGGAAGTTATACTTTGAAATTTTCTGCAGTTGGTGCATTTTGGCAGAGCTTAGAAAACTTTGGCAAACACTACCTAAACTTTTACTCTTGTTTATTTCCACCCGTCATTTTTTTTCTTTTGTTGTCATTTTCCTAAGCAAAATAGAAGTTGGCTGTCAGTGCTACGTGTTGTGTCGTCGTTCTTGGTTTTGTTTGTGAACTGTTTTCTCTTTGGGATCATGCACAAAATGGCCAGAGTTATTCCAATTTACAGAGCAAAACCAAAATTTGGGCCAGTTGGTTTGGAATCATGACAAACAGCACAGGGAACAATTTGAAGAGCAGAAAAACACGGGATGAGCGCTGACTAACAACTGAATATTTAACACAGAAAAACAAAAAAATACACAGAGATGCGTGTGCACCATTACCACATTACGAAAAAGAAAATTAGAAAGAAGACAGTGGAAAGTAAGCATTATCATGTCGTCTCCAAAAAATTTACCTCGAAATCAAGCAGTGCAAGTAAGGGTGCACTTATGCGCGTGTCAAGATGCTTACAGATTGCAAAAGCTTCGGCAATTTCTCTTCTGCGAGAATCACTGTGCGGAAAATTGACGGCGGTCTGACCAAATTTGAGACTGCAGCCACACGTAGAGCAATGGACCAACAAATCTGTCCAAGGCACTTCTTTTACTTAGCTTTCAAGCTGGCACAGACGAACATTGAGGCAGAACCCTGTCGGCCCCATATACACCTTGCCACATGACCGCAGTATGGAGAACACCACATTGCTTTTACACAGAACTGGTTGTGGTGTTTTACGATACGCACGCAAACCCGACCCTCCAGATTGTTGTCAAAAGACACTTTGCAAAAAGCAGGCAACACTGTATATTCAGCTGTGGCAACACTCGCAGTTAACGCTACGACGCCATGATAACGGAAGCGCCACGCTAAAACGCCGTTGCGATCGCGTGTTTTGGCCCATCGCTTCACCATGCTGCAACCTCACAAAGTAATTTTTGGGGTTATTTTGTCTACGCTACCAGTGCTCTTGTAGCATGGTAGAATATGCGAATTCTGTTTCCCTCGTGGTGTTGATGGCGCATACATTGCAGCGACCCCGCCATACTCGAACTCAATTGGAATCCTGTTTTTTACATGTCTATATAAGTACAAACCCCCTGATGTAACGCACGAATTGTACTCCTTATCAGATACAGCAAGTGTTTATAGCTCTCATAACTTATTTGCATGTGTCCTATCACGAGTTCCCAACTGACGTACAGAGATAAAAAAATAGCAGCAAATCAAGAGATATGAAGCACAATATTTTACTGTCTGCAAAGCAACGAAAGTTTATTTCGAACATTTTGTGAAGACAAGAGCAGTGTATTTATGAATGCTTTCATTCTTTCTGCGAATGGTTCGAAAGCTTGAACAGTTGAAAGGTGAGCGCTCAGCAAAGTATGGACTCCTCATATATATCCATTCATAGCAGTCAGCATCCACTACGACGGGGCAAGGGCGCATCAAACAAACACTATTAATACTACACGACAGAAAGAGTACGCAGCGGTAAGGCTATTTGTAGTTAGTGCCCAATCCTGAGTTCGTTTGCTGCTGTTCGTCCTCGCAGAGGACGGTATTACACGCTGAAATTGTCGGGTCTTGTAGGGTTTGTCAGTCGACTACCTCGTCGAAATAAAGTCCAGAATATGTAGCTTTTCAGACAAACCAGGAACAGCAAGGTTATTTTCCCACACATTTCTGGAAAAAAAATACTTTACTAGAAGTGCATGCCATTATTACGACGCGGCGGACGGTAGCTGCTCTGCGTTTGGTGCCTAGCCTGTTTAAGCTTCATTCATGATCGCAAAGCTCAGGGTTTTGCCAGATCGGCCTACTGCTCCTCCGCTAGCGCTCGGGCCATTTTGCAAAGGGTCTATTCTAACAGAAAGGTTTCGCAGCATGTTCCTGGCCAAGAGGATGACATCAATATGATATTGCAATCTTCTTAATGCGGTGGGATATGCCATGGAGAAACAGTATGACCGCCAGCCTCTTACACTTCCCATAATTTTATCTGTGCGGCTGATTCTTGTGCAAAAACCTGTTGAGAACTTTGTGCGAGGATGAAACAAGACTGAAGCTCGGAAATCCTGTATTTTTGAGACGTTCGACTTGATACTCCATCCTGGAAGCCATCTTGTGATTGGATATTGCAGAAAAATGTATGTTGACTGCAATGCCTGACTACCATTTTTGAATGACCGGAAGTAAAACTGACGTTAAAAAAAACTAAACAAAATCCGTAAGCATCCTGACGCGTGCGTAAATGCGCCGTCACTTGTGCTGCTTGATTGTGAAGTCACCTTTTTGGAGACTACATAACAACGCCTAGTTTCCACTTTCTTTCCATTTTCATTTTTCGTAATGTGCATATGGTGCGCGTGCATCTTTGTATTTTCTGTTTTTCTGTCCTAATAAACATTCATATGTTAGTCAGCGCTAGTCCCATGTCTCTCTGCTCTTCGTCTCATTCCCTGCGCTGTTTATCACGATCTTTTTAGAGATATTTTACAACACAGGAAAACTGCTAGACCTTTATGAGTCATTTGTTTTGCTTCGTGATGCACATTACTTGTAATAATAGTTTGTGTTGTTTTGCGCAAGCTTGCAAGGGCCGGGAAATTTTTGCAGCATCCCTGCCACTCAAAACGCACACTCATACGTTGCAAAAATGACAACGGCCCAATATTTTGAAAAGGGTACATTGAGATACCTGGTGAACAAGGCGGCCCATTTCACCATTTTTCAGTGCTGGTGACTCGCCCTCACGTCTCGGACTGACCCATGGTCCTGCAAGTTAAAATTCAAAAGCATTACAGTATTTCCCCACCATTTTAATGTCAACAACCCCTTGCTCAAGGAATCAACCGAAATAAAAATCCCGGCACATCACTAACACTGCTCCAATGTCATGCGTACAAATCCGTCTATAATAAAATTTGTAAACTTCATGAAGAGCAGTAGGGATGTGGTAGGTCAGCACTTGCTTTGTTTTGCATAAACTTTATTAGAGATAGCACCGTCTACAGTAACCCTAAAAACAGCAATTACCCAGGGTTACGAGTTTTTTGTGTAGGTTAATTAGAGGAAGAGCATAGCGCGTTCTGCGGGAGTTCTCGGGTACAGTGACACCGCTGCGCATGCGTGTGCAGGCACGCTATTTTTTTCACTGGCCGGTGTGGCAATACGTTTAGCTTATTGGGAGCCTTTTCGTGTTAAGGCTGTACAGGCCGGCAATAAAATCTTTCAAAAAGCTTTGAAACCGCAAGATGTACACTTCGCTCATGCCTGCTTGAGCTAACAAAATGGATTGTAAATCAGATATCACTTCAAGAAAATGACATTGCAATGAGTGAAGTATACTCGTTTCTAGGTGCTTATCCCAACACGGTCACTACCATAACCTCTGTGGGTGACAACCATAACAACGTTTTCCGCTCTTAATGTATTTCTTGATTACTTTGGTATTATTTCATTTTTCTTTTCTTTGTAACATCAGCGGCTTGTCTTTGTGTGCTAACACTTGACATTACATTTTAATTATTGGCTACATGTAACAAGCAGAAGAGGCAGTTTTGCACAAACAAAAATTCGCACTCAGTGCAGCAACACAAAAAAGGAAAAAAGGCACATCTCGCAAAAGCCTTACCTCTCATAAAATCCTCACGAACAGGATACAGCAGGCTCGAAGCAACTTCCTGCTTTCTGGCTCTTTACTGATGCTTTCTCCTACAGTATGGAGTGCTCAAAGACAGAAGCGGAACAATAAAAAAGGTGATAAAAAACAATTGATCGCTGAGACTGAAAATTTTGAATGAATAAGAGTACGCCTAAAGAGGCCTTGAAGAGAAAAATAAATTGTTTAGTTTGAAAGGACTAACCTGTGGTAGCATACTCAACTCTATGTCAGCCTAAAAGGTGCTTCTAAATTTAACAAGAATTTAAAAACGTTTTGCATAAGACGACAGTGGTTGCCTAATGGGAGAAATACTAAAATCAAATTTATCAGTGTGTTTACAGCACGACAGCATTGAAGCAGTACGACCAAATGCAACTAGAGGCACGCTGCAGTCGCATTAGGTTTTCTCGGTGGTGGCTTTGGTTGCCGGCCACCAGTACCACAAAAAGGCCCCTGAGGCATCATTGTGCCCCACCGCTTCAACTGTTCTCCCTAATATCTGCAAAGTTGAGGCTTGTCTCCATCAGAATTAATATTCTTACAAGGATCAAGCCGGATTTTAATGGCCAAATTCGTTGTTTGGCTTTACGGCACCAATACAGGGTACAACTTGCTCGTCGCATGGTATTTCATCATAGGAAAGTGATGTAAGTACTTCAAATGTGGGGCCTCATCCCAATGTAACCTGATCATTTGTTCTTTTGTGATCATACCAGTGGAAGTGGTATAGAAGCATCCAACTTGACAGAGAAAACAAAGAAACATTTCTACCAGGAGAGACTGTTGATGTCACAAAAAAAGCAAGAGGCAGGACAATTAGGTCACTTGCACCCCTCTTTCCGCTGTTTGAGCTAGTTCGTGTGACCTTGAGCCGCAGAGAGAAATGTGGCAACTAATAAATTAAAGGCCCAAGAAGTATAAATACACCTTTAATTCAAAAGAACGTGGCTCTGGTAACTCAATCAACTCAATTCCAATCAAGATCATTTTTTACAACAAAAAAGCAAGAAATGTTGAAGCAATATCAAATTAGGAGATCCAGCGATATAACAGAAACAATAGTTATCAGATTATAAACTAGACATTAGCATGCAAGTGATATGACCAAACAGAACTAGAGGATCCACTACAATGGCCCATCTTGTTTCCAAGCTAATGGCGGTGGCTTTGTGTGGATTGTGCGATTGGCGGCCATCAATGCACAAACACGATTCTGCAATGTCGAAAAAAAATTGCAGAGGAAGCGACTGGACTTTCCACTGCTTCACGTATGTTGTTCAAAGCGTTATTTATTCGGCTAAAATTTGCAAAAAATATGATGTAGTTGTTGTCAAGACAAAGCGGTCTTTTTAATGAACCAATGTTGTATTTTGTCTTCATGGGCCCTTAAATGCAAATCACAGTGGTGGAGGCAGGTTATTTGATTGGTTTCATGTAACAGCGCTGGTTCACTTGCACAAAGTAATTTATAAACTTTTTTGATAAATGAGGTAAGGAAGAGGGGAAATTTCCTAAAAATTGATAAATCAATGCAAGTATTGAGACTTATGGCAAAAAGAAATTTACAAGCGAATTTTGAGTATTACAATTCTTTTCATGGGTAAACTGAGGTAATTCTGACATAACGTTGGGACATATTGTTCTTTATCATCGCGTGACATACACAAAAAACAAACAATGATCTGGCATTTTCATTACGAATTTTCTTATTTGAGGAAACGGCCGATAGCAGATGCACACAATGCAATGAAAAAGACAAGCTAAAAACGCAGTGCTTACCAAATGCCAATTCTGCACTAGAGCTGAGCGGTTGTTTTAAAGAAAGCAAAAATGGGCTGCGATGAAAACATTTAGCAGCAACTGGCAAGGAGTGAAATAATAAGACGTTCTTTCGAGACAACAGTTTATACCTAATCGAATATTCTCACTCTCATCTGTAGAAAAAAAATCTGGTCAAGCAGGCATGTAGTGAACGTACAGTACGTCTGCACTCGCTTTGCGTCTAGCCGACGGACGCAAGTGCGGACCAGTAGACGGTCTAGTAATTACGACGTGACATACGCACATTAACAACAGTCGCAATGCAACATTTCGTTAGAACTAAACAAAAACACGTCAGTACTCCCCAAACACTCTGCAAAGCGACTTTTATTCAGGTGTTTTTCTTAAACAACGCGGATTTATGGCGTTCCTAGTTCACAACAACCCATTAGAGCTACCGAAAATTTCACAATGGAACAGCTGAAGACAATTTACTTGGTAAACTTGTAAATCGAGCCACTACGATTAAAAACTGGCACGTCGAAAAGGTGGGGGCTGTAAATAAACCCCTTTATGTGAAGTTTCCGCGTCAAATAACGAGGGGCAGGATTACTGGTCTTTGTTAAGCCTTCGCAGGCAAGTACTGTGAATACATGCATGCACAACAAGGCTAAACACGCTTGAAAATACATTAAATAGATAAAAGGAAGAGCAACATACCTTCAAACACCCTCACTATGCACTGCACTACCGGGAACTCACGACGAATCGCAGGACGCCGCTTCGTCGAGGTCCCTCGTTACACCAAAATTCCAGTGCCCACACACAATCGTCCCCTGAAACAAAGACCGAGCATATAGTATGGTAGAAATAAGCAAATCCTGGCTTCCTCCCACGTATAATTTGAGAACGGTAGTTTAGATTGAAAAGCATCGAAGAAGTTAAATAAAGTGAAATTACTCGTGCAAACGCTCGAAAATGATCCCATCGTGTTTAGCCGCCCACCTCCTTGGCCGCCATTCCTTACAGCGCTTGCTTTGGCTTGGGCTCCTATCGCCTAGCGGCTGCCTGTACCGAATGTTCAGTTGCAGTTTCAGTTGCAGTTTTTTGTTGCTGTTGAGTTGCTTTACAAAATAAATAACTGTAGAGGATGCCATACACCATACAGTAGGAGAGTCATACACCATAGAGTTTCTCAGAGATACTAAGAAACTGTATGTAATAGACTAGAAAACGTAATATCGGCGTCAAAGGAAGCGCGAACACGACAATATGAACGGGAACTTCCAAAATTAAAAATACTGTTCGTGGAGTTCATATAATGCTTGCTATTGGTATGTTTAGATATCCACTTTTCCCAACTTTGTCGTTTAACTAAACCACGCGTCATGGTGGCTTGAATGGAAAGAAATCGCCCAATTTCTGTGTTCAGGTTCATATTTTTGTGTTGCATTTGACGCTGATAGAACCTCGACGTTCATTTGCTAGATCTATTTTGGTTTGACCCGTTCTTGCCAAACCTCACCCCACTGCTGTACGCAATCGCTGCTTTAATAACTAATGACCTAAATAAAAGATGTCAAGTAAACATCACAAGTTTAAGAGAAACGTAGATTTTTTGTGCTACCTTGAGCCTAGTTGTCAGCTACTTTGAAACGAGATTGAAGTTAACTATTGGCTTCTTCGTAGCATTAGGCCGAACTTAGGTTTTCAGTATGCCTATATGTAATTGCAACAGATATATTTAGGGTTGTTTAGCCACCTAACCAAAAGAAATTTTCAAATCGGTTTTTGCATACTTTAGGCAGTGATATTTTTGTTAATAAAAGCTTTCAAACGTTCCACGCGCGGCTTGAGGAAGTTCAGCTGTAACAATTATATTCAATGTGAAAGGTGCAGCATTGCAAAAAGGCGGGCGATGTACGCGAGGCAGCAACTTACAAAAACAAGAACGAAGCCGGAAAAGTCGATAAAAGTGGGTGGAGGGGGATGCGGAGGCTAAATCTACCAAAATTAGAAAAGGTGATATCTCAAACACTGATGGCGTGGCTCCTGTTGTATGTAAGGGTCATTAGTTTTGTATTTATGTAAAACCGCGCGAAACTGGCGTGTGGTGCCTTCAGTTACCGGAGGGTAAGGGTGGGGGTAGACTGGTAGGAAATTTCCGAATTTTATTAGACCACCAGCCGTATCGTAAACAAGGAGTTTCAGTTAGAATTGGAACTGCGTCGTGAAACGCGTCGCAAACGCGGCTAGAGGTTTTCTTTATGTTCCCATCAGAAAAAAAGGGCATGGACGTCCGCATGCGGATGTTTATCATCTTTTCTCAGTGGAAAGATTGCCGAGGACGTTAAATAAATAAAATTTTGTCATACCTCTCATCTGAATTGTGTCACCGTGTCTAGAGCTAAAAAGTTTCACTAACCATCCACTCCACAAAGTGGAATGCATAATGATATTGAAATTCATAATGGCAAATGAGTGGAATGCATAATAGCATAATGAAAAACCACCTATCTTCTTGTCCCCCCTCTCCTACTCCTTCGCTACCCTCAGTTACATTCAGCCCGACTTTTGAGCCGTCAGTAGACTTTCGATTGATTGATTGTAGGGTTTAACACGCTGACGCAACGCAGGCGATGAGGCGCGCTGTAGTGGATGGCTCCAGAATAATTTCAAACAACTGGGAATCTTTAACGTGCCCCGAAATCTCGTACACACGGGCGGTTTTGCTTTTCGCCCGCATCAGAAAAGCGGCTGCCGCGGCCGGGAATCGAACCCGCGACCTCGTGGTCACCAGCGCTACGGCTTAGTCCTGAGCCACCGCGGCGGGTGACAGTACACTTTCACTTCCCTCCCTAAGTTTTTAAATAGGCTGATTGTCCCTCACAGAACCGATGCTTGTTATTTCTATCTTTCGAGCGAGGCAAAATCTTGACAAGTAGCTCAAAAGCGTTTTAGTAACCCCAAAGGTCCGCTAGGCCGGAAATGTTCGTGTATAAATAGGAGGTGACTGGTGCAAGAGTAGAGCGCAAGTGGGAGAAACCGTATGGGGGTCACGAAGGCATGGGGGCAAACATTTTTGTGTTTAGGCCAAAGGCGACTTCATGCCGGATCTTCCTTCAGCATTGTCACCCGTAACCTCCATTGGTGTGTCGATCACTTTATAGATGGCATGTCACTGACGATATAGAATATACTATTCAAGTAATTGGCCTACTGATGGCCTCACAAGAAAATTGTACGGAAGTAACTATTCGTAATGCTCTCGTAATAATTCACTTTGGGGACACATTGATCACCTCGGCTGAGGAAAAATGGCTGCAGGCAAAACCGTGAAGAAAGCGTTCAAATGCGCTAGTTTCGCTAATTTGAAAAAAATAGCCGCGATACAAACGTTGCGTGGGTGAGAATATATTTGTGGTAACGACATGGTCAAGATGATGAAAGCGATAATTCCAAGCATGCTCTGACGTTGCAGGGAATCACCGCGTAACGTTGATTTAAATGTCCATGGTATAACACGGATATGCGTTTCATCACTCCAACAGAATACATTATTTCCAAATTCAGGACGCGCCCAGCCCGTGATGTCGTACTATGATGGTATTAACAATCGTCTTATGTGTAGCTTGGATTCAACAACCTCAGTGCAACCTCGTAATGCTTGTATTATCATCTGT
The DNA here is from genome assembly GCA_013339765.2 of Haemaphysalis longicornis. Lineage (NCBI taxonomy): Eukaryota > Metazoa > Arthropoda > Arachnida > Ixodida > Ixodidae > Haemaphysalis > Haemaphysalis longicornis. The sequence goes on from CM023454.1 coordinate 72,725,368, forward strand.
AATATTCAAGTCGTTTCAGAGCGTTCCCGTTTAATATATTATATATATATCTATATTATATATTATATTATATATATACATGCACCGACCTGTGCCAACATTTTCATGGGGCAACTTGAAGCTACCCTATTAAGCTCCTATCCGCATAGACCTCAGGTTTACCTCCGCTACATAGACGACATCTTCATGATTTGGGAACACGGTCGCGCGACTCTAGAAACGTTTATATCCCATCTCAATCCTCCGCGTCCGACTATTAAATTCTCCTGCCAGTATTCTGAAAAAGAAGTGAACTTCCTAGATACTACCGTCATTCTAGACAACGGTAAACTTAAAACCACGCTTTATAGAAAGCCAACAGACAGGCAGCAGTACCTAGATTATAAAAGCCATCACCCCAGACACTGCAAACAAGGGATCTTTGTAGGGCAAGCCACCAGGCTTGGAAGAGTATGCAGTGATGACAGTGACTACGTAGAGCAGCTAGAAGAACTCAAGGCCACCCTTATGAACAGGAACCACCCCAAAAGCTCGTTCGATCAGGCGTACCAACGTGTGTCTAATCTCAAAAGGGATGACGTTCTCAACAAACAGTGACAAAACGAAAGCGCCATGCCACCTGCCCTAATAACTAAATTTTAAAACGCCCTCCCAAACGTAAACAATATACTGCGGAAGTACTACCCCATTTTCGCCAGTAACGACCGACTTAAAAAGACGTTCCCGGAAGCACCAAGGGTTACCTACCGGAGAAACAGGAATCTAAAAGATATGTTAGTGCTTGCTAAAACAGGGCCTTCAAAGCAACCAGTCATAGCCAGCTGCTCCCGCTCCAGATGCAAGACTTGTAGGCACCTGCAAACAGACTGCGTCGTAAAAAGCACAGCCAGTAATTATGTCCACAAGATTAATTCGAGTTTTACGTGCACTTCATCCAACATTGTGTATATGTTGGAATGCTCAATGTATATAGGCGAAACGAGTCAACCTATGAGCCTATGACTAAATGGTCACCGGGCAGATACTCTTAGCAAATCCTCCATAGCTGTAGCACAGCATTTCAACCAACCAGGCCAGAATTTTGATGACCTTAAGTTATATATACTTCAGTCAAATTTTATGTCTCCTAGGGACAGGAAATACCGAGAATCCTACTTAATTTACAAATTCAACTCCATGGAACCTGCTGGAATTAATGCGTCTAAGGGCAACTTGGAATCCTTGCGATATTCACCGGGAATACAGCATTAGGCATTTTCGTGCATATACCTCATACAAAGACACTGACCGTTCACTCTGCTCTGTACCTGGTCACCTAATTTCTTTTTTTTTTCATTACTTAGCGCCTAGCTTAATACTCGCACTCATCCCTCCAACCTTTGCTTTTGGAATTAAATTTCATTTATGTTTCTCTTTTTTTTTACTCCGCGTGGTCTTGGGCCCTGTACGACACTCTAACTTTATCTTTTTGTTTTTGAGTTTCAGGACAGGCCTGTTCCAGGAATGTTGCCGTGGGTGACACCTGCCATTTCAGTTGCCCGGTCATTGCTTTTTCTTTTGTGTGTGGGTTTATGTCGTTTCCCTCCCTGTTTTTTTTCTTTCTTTTTTTTTCCTTGCCCTAGTTAGTATCCCCCCGTCTCTATCTTTTCTTTTGACCTGAGGCTTGCAGATAGTTTCTGATAAGGACCCCACCCTCAGCGCCTGGTCTGCTTCCGGCGGTTCTGAGATCCTTTCCCTATACCCCGCGGTGGGTCAATAAACACCCTCTCAACCTTTCTCTCCAAACATTCCACGAATATCAACCACCAGCTGACCTTCGTGTGACCTACTTCGCGGCTTAAACTAGACAACCTTCTTGGCCCCTCAATCTCTTCCCCGACACACTCCCAAACCAATCAGCTTGCTCAATTTCCCTTCCATCTTTCCCTCTCCTTTCACCTGGGGTCCTACCCCTATACAACCCTGCCTGCCAGGCGAGAGATTGCTCTGAGGAAAGCAATTTCTCTTTGCTGAAACGTAGGCCACAATCGTGCTTTTACCTTGTTCGAAGTTTTTCTTCTCATATATATATATATATATATATACAGAAAGAAAGGCGGGCAGTCTACAACGCCAAAGAAGGCATAGGGGAATGGTTGGACTATATTTTTTTACCGTTAGTGAAATTTTATATATATATATTTTTTTCATATTAATTGAAGTGAGAAAGAAAGAAAGAAGAAAGAAAGAAACGCGCCCAGAGTGGGGACCGAACCCACGCCTTTCGATTAGATCTCGAATGCCTCCCAATTCGGCTATCTGGGCGACTGTGTTCTGCTTCACTTCTGGGTGTGTATATTTACTACAACGTATCTGACGCTTGATGAGGGTGGTAGCCAGCGCAACTCCAGACTACACGGGGAGAAGGGGACCTTCTTTTCAACCCCCGGGGCGTGACGCCAACGTCTACAGCCTGTCATTAGCGGGTAACTGGCGGGAAACCCTCTTATTGCTACCTTGGCATCAAGGCTGCCCACACCGAGGCCCTCGCTAAGCTTTCGCAGGATAATTATGGTTAGGAAATGAGGGGGCTCGTTAGGAAATACAGAAAGAAATGCCGGGCAGTCTACAACGCCACAGAAGGCATAGGGGAATGGTTGGACTATTATTTTTGAAACCTGGTAGGAATGCGATCTGGGCGACTAGTAACGCTTGCCAGCGCCACTCCTTTATTCGCAGGCAGCTACCTTGCAAAGGCACAACCGAGGCCCTCGCTAAGCTTTCACAGGATAATATGGTTAGGAAATGAGGGGCTCGTTAGGAAATACAGAAAGAAATGCGGGCAGTCTACACGCCAGAAGTGGTTGGACTTTTTTACCGTTAGTGAAATATATATATATTGTAAGGCCGATGGTAGGCGAAGGCAGACCAGTACGCGCAAACCGCTTTATTCGCAGGCCGAGCTGCAAGGCGGCAAGATGGCGACCGAACCAGGTTACCGATGATGATAGTTCGAGAAGGTAGAAGAATCGGTGATGATGAGTATATACAGAGATGAAGAAGCCGTGGCCGCAACCGGGCGCCAGTGATGATTGCATTCCACTGGGACATTGCATTCAGCGCTACCGAACTTCCACAAACGAGGCTACCACTGGTCTCACACTATTTCCCCCCCCCCCCCCCGGGGCGGGAGCGGCCGCCTGGTCGCGTTTTACTGCGGATTACGCCGGTGGAAAGCCTTGAGGCGGGAAACGTGGACAATCTCCGTGCCACGATGACGGCGGTCCGAACTTCCACAAACGGGGGTGACGCGATAGTTCACCGGAGAGGTAGCCTCAAGAACCTTGTAAGGACCAAGGAACCGGTGTAGGGAATTTTTCGCAGAGGCCTGGAGAGCGAACCGGTGTCCAGACTAAGACTTCGTCACCAGGTCGGAAAGAAACGGACCGGCGAACAGCGTCGTAGCGTTCTTTGCGGTCTTGTTGGCTTGCTTCTGTGCGCATGCGAGCCAGTCGCCGACAGTGGTCGATCCGAGACACGAATTGTTCCGGGAACGATGCACGAAGCGGACACAGGAGCGGTAAAGAAACAGGTATCAAGCACGTGCGATGGATGACGGCCGTAGACAAGGTAGAAAGGCGCGTACCCTGTAGTGCTTTGAACTGCCGTGTTATAGGCAAAGGTGACTGAAGGTAATATAGTGTCCCAATTTCGGTGGTCAGGGCGTACGTACATTGATATCATGTCAGAGAGCGTGCGGTGAAAACGTTCGGTGAGCCCGTTCGTTTGTGGATGGTAGCTTGATGTCATTTTGTGGGAGGTATTAGAGCACGAAGCACTTCGGCAAGGATCTCAGATAGAAACATCTTGCCGCGGTCACTTAACAGTACGCGAGGGGCTCCATGTCGTAGCAGGATGTGTCGCAAAAAGAAGGCAGCGACGTCGCCAGCGCTAGCCGAGGGAAGTGGCGCTGTCTCCGCGTAGCGAGTCAAGTGATCAACGGCCGTGGCGATCCAGCGGTGACCAGTGGACGTCGTCGGTAAGGGCCCATACAAATCAATACCGACCACTTCAAACGGCGTAGTTGGACACGGAACAGGCTGGAGGAGACCGACAGGGGGTGCCGTAGAGCGTTTTCGGTGCTGACAGGGTGAACAAGATGCGACGTATTTCACCACACTGGACGAGAGTCCTGGCCAAAAGAAGCGACTTCGAATGCGGTCGTACGTCTTTTGAAAGCCAAGGTGGCCGGCGGTGGCGTCGTCATGAAAAGCTTGCAAGACGCGACTCCGGAGAGAACGAGGCACAACTGGGACCCATGTGGCGCCATTTGGGTGGTGGTTTCTGCGATACAGTGCACCGTCTACTGAGCTGGAACTGCCGCAGTTGGCGACGTAGGCGGCTATTCGGTGGACGTGTCGAACCAGCGAGTTGATCCATTATTTTCCGGCAGTAACTGTCTGCTCGTTGATGATCGACCAAGTCGCGGCGGTCGTCAGCCGGTGCATAGTCGACAGGTGCAACTGATGAATGGCGGTGTATGAGAAAGTGACGCCATGTCGTTTGAAGACGGCATCAGCGGGCACCGCGAGAGTGCGTCTGCGTCTACATGCTTGAGTCCGGACTTGTAGGTAACCGTAAAGTCGTACTCTTGCAATCGCAGAATCCAGCGTCCCAGGCGTCCCGACAAGTTTTTCAATGAAGACAGCCAGCACAGAGCGTGATGGTCTGTGACGACGGTGAAATGTCGGCCGTAGAGATATGGCCGAAACTTTTGCACAGACCACACAACGGCCAGACACTCCTGTTTCGTTATCGTATAATTCTTCTCCGCTCGTGTTAGAGAGCGGCTGGCGTAAGCAACAACCCTCTCACGGTGGTGAACATCGCGCTGCAACAGAACGGCGCCAATGCCATGCCCACTAGCGTCGGTGTGGAGGATCGCCGGTCTCGAGTCATCAAAGTGGCATAATACAGGTGCGGAAGTAAGCGCTTGCTTGAGGTCTTGGAAGGCCTTTTCGCAGCCATCACTCCAGTCGAAGGGGGTATCAGAATTTAATAGCTGGTTCAGAGGTGCAGCCAGGGTAGCAAAATTGCGGACAAAACGGCGAAAATAGGAAGCCTGGCCGAGAAAACTACGCAGCGCTTTTTTGTTGCTGAGGTCGAGGAAATTGGCTACAGCAGAAATTTTGTCTGGGTCGGGGCGTATGCCATCTTTACTGACGACGTGACCAAGAACCTTTATCGATTTGGTAGCAAAACGACATTTCTTGGTGTTCAGAGTCAGACCAGCCTTTGCCAGGCAAGTCAACACCTCGTCGAGACGCTGCAGATGTTCCGCAAAACTTGACGAAAAGATGACGATGTCGTCAAGGTAACACAGGCATGTTTTCCATTAAGGCCGCGAAGGACCGTATCTATCATGCGCTCAAATGTGGCTGGGGCGTTGCATAAGCCAAAAGGCATTACGTTAAATTCGTACAAGCCGTCTGGAGTCGCAAACGCCGTTTTCTCTTTGTCAGACTCGCGCATGGGGATCTGCCAGTAGCCAGATCGCAGGTCCAGACTAGAGAAGTATTCAGCCCCTTGTAGACGGTCCAGCGCGTCATCTATGCGCGGCATCGGATATACATCCTTCCGGGTAATCCTATTCAAAGCCCGATAGTCCACGCAAAAGCGTACGGAACCGTCTTTTTTTCTCACCAGAACAACAGGAGAAGACCACGGGCTCGAGGAAGGTCGAATAACGTTTCGTTGAAGCATGTCCGCGACGTTTTCTTCGATGACTTTCCGTTCCGACGACGACACACGGTACGGGCGACGGCGAACAATGTGAGTCCCATCTGTCTCAATACGATGCTCTGCCACAGACGTCTGTCCAAGGTTGGCGGAAATGCAGTCAAATGAGTTTTTGTGTTTTTCGAGCAGCTCAAGTAGGAGTCTCGTTTCGAACGCCGTGAGGTCTTCGCTAATCGTGGCTGCCAGGGTGGGACGTGAGGGGCCGGAATCTGAAGACAGGGGAACGGAAGACACAGAGCAGAGGGGAACCAGAGACAGACTGTCATCAGCCACAACGGAAGCGAGCGTGGTGCCTTCAGGGAGGAGTACTGTCTCAGAAGTGGAATTTGTAGCGACGAGCGGCGCAGACCCACGTGCAAAACGGACAAAACAGGTCGCGATAATGATTCCTTGGGGAATAAAACGCGCAGACGGAACGATTAACGCATCACCATCACGAATTTGGGTTGAGTGAACTGAAAGGATTGTATCGTGGCCCGGGTATAAAACGTAATCGGCACTTGCTGTCACATTCAGTTGTGGCTTTTCTTCCAGAATGTTGGTGTCCTCCGTATCTGCGAGTTCAATTTGCGGTTGCTGGCACGAAATGACGGCGGATGCGGATGACAAAAAGTCCCAGCCCAAGATAAGGTGATGCGCACACGGGGACAACACTGCACACTGAACGTGATGACGAAGTTGACCGACTGAAATTCGTACCGTGCACTGTCCGGATGGCTTGATCGTGCTGCTATTGGCGCCATGCAAAGAAGTTCCACTGTAGGGTGTTCGGACCTTGCGTAGTCGTGCACACAATTCCATACTTATCACCGAAATACTGGCACCAGTGTCAATAAGGGCATCTACACAAACACCTTCAACCAAAACTGACATGTTCGATGGACGCTCCAGAGGCATTGTAAGGTTCCCACGTGATGCAGTTTCCCCTCCCAAAACTGCATTAACTAGTTTTCCGAGTGCTGGTCGGTGACGTAGGTCGCAGGCCGAAGGGGCGACAGCGCCCGACGGCCTGGCGATGGTGAGCGGCGTCGCGTATCGCGCGGCCTAAGAGGAAGGTCGGTTGGTGGCTCGGGTGGCGATGTTGAACGGCGTGAGAAAGACGGCTGCGTAAGCTGCACGTAGTCGAAGTAATTCGGGCGTACATAATCGCGTTTGTAGGCCGCGTAGCCGCGTCGTTCGTCACGTTGGCGCCTTCGACAAAATCGGGAAGATGTGGCCCCGGATGCCACAATAATAGCATACTGGCCGGCCAACGTTGGGGTCGTGGTGTGGCGGGAAATAAGTCGGCGTGGTTTGCAACCGAGGCATGGCGGCCACATAGCCGGGCGGGGCCTGTGTCGTAATGGGAGTGAGCGGTAGAGGATGCCGAGCAGCCACATCCGAGTAAGATGGCGTTGCCACAGAAACAGGTTGGGTGGGAGGTGGAAGTACAGGCATAGCCGCGAGCTCCTCCTTAACGATATCCCGTAGGCCAGGCACAGAAGGAGCTTCGCGAACACAGTGTGTGCACTGGGAGATATTGGCGTGCATCTCCTCGCGAATTATAGAGCGTATCAACGCACGCAGGTCTTCATTTCCCAGATGGTGGGTAGGAGCCGTGTCTTGACGAAGGCGGATGGACTGTAGTTCGTCGAGACGCTTACAAGTGGAGATCACGTCCGAGACGGTTGTGGGGTTCTGCGTTGCCAGTGTGGTGAACGCGAACTCACCGATTCCTTTCAGCACGTGGCGTACACGGTCAGCTTCCGGCATGTTATTGTCGGCGCGACGACACAGCGCCAGAACGTCCTCGATGTATGAGGTGTACGTTTCATGCGCTTGTTGCACAAGGGTCTCGAGTTTCTTTTTTGCGCTGTCGCTCCGAGCTTTAGAAGAGCCGAAAATCCGGCGGAACTGAGCAACGAAATCGGCCCAGTCGGTGATGGTATGCCGGTTATTTAGAAACCACGTCTCGGCAACCTTGGTCAGGGCGAACGAAACATTTTGCCGCTTGAGGTTATCGTCCCAGCGGTTGAATGCGCTCACCCTGTCGTAGTTGTCCAGCCACTCGTCGCCATCATCGTAACGAAGGCCAGCGAAGAAAGGAGGGTCACGCTGGGGGCTGGTTATGATGCACTGGGGGGTTGGTGGAGCCGTGGCGTTCGCCGATTCCAGCGTCATCACTGTAGTTTCCGGCATTAGGCGGCGACCCGAGAGGAGCTCCAGTGGGGCAGCTTGAGAGGTGGATTGCGGGACCGAAACGCACCTTCCACCACTTGTAAGGCCGATGGTAGGCAAAGGCAGACCAGTACGCGCAAACCGCTTTATTCGCAGGCCGAGCTGCAAGGCGGCAAGATGGCGACCGAACCAGGTTACCGATGATGATAGTTCGAGAAGGTAGAAGAATCGGTGATGATGAGTATATACAGAGATGAAGAAGCCGTGGCCGCAACCGGGCGCCAGTGATGATTGCATTCCAGTGGGACATTCCATTCAGCGCTACGAACTTCCACAAGCGAGGCTACCAATGGTCTCACAATATATATATTTTTTTCATATTAATTGAAGTGAGAAAGACAGAAAGAAAGAAAAAAACGCGCCCAGAGTGGGGACCGAACCCACGCCTTTCGATTAGATCTCGAATGCCTTACCAATTCGGCTATCTGGGCGACTGTGTTCTGCTTCACTTTCTGGGGTATTTATATTTACTACAACTGTATCTGACGCTTGAGGGTGGTAGCCAGCGCCACTCAGACTACACGGGAGAAGGGGGACCTTCTTTTCAACCACGGGGCGTGACGCGAACGTCTACAGCCTGTCATATAGCGGGGTAACTGGCGGGGAAACCCTCTTTATGCTACCTTGGCATCAGGCTGCCACAACCGAGGCCCTCGCTAAGCTTTCGCCGGATAATATGGTTAGGAAATGAGGGGCTCGTTAGGAAATACAGAAAGAAATGCGGGCAGTCTACAACGACAAAGAAGGCATAGGGGAATGGTTGGACTATATTTTTTTACCGTTAGTGAATTATATATATATATATTTTTTATATTAATTGAAGTGAGAAAGAAAGAAATATTTCTTTTGCATTACGTATATATATAAAGAAAGATATATATATATATATATATATATATATATATATATATATATATATATAAATAAATACATTACAGCGTAAAACCTTAGCATGGCCTGTAGCTAGCGTAAAATACATATGTCGAATCCTCGAAGGGTTCTTTTTTTGTCCAGGTACTGAATTCCATAGGAAATAAAACTAAAATGATGCGTCAAGGATGCTCCACTCAACAATGAGGAAACATCGTGCTTTCGCCGAAGCAGCTGGGTCGGAAGAGATTGCGGCACAGTGAAGTATGCAGACATGCACAGCAGGGCTAAGGGGTATATGTTGTTATTACGACGCAAAATCTATATTATTTATTAACACAGCAGAAGTCTCAAATGAAAGGCGGATGTGAAGCAGTAGCGCTACGTGTATCACGTGCACTTAGCTGTACGCTAGGAGCATATGCATGTGCGTGGTAGGCTAGGAAAATGAAAATTAAATGACTGGTTACATGCTCATGGCCTGTTTTTGCTTTTATTCCGTGGATATCACGCCTGAAGAAACCAGTAGTGGCGCGGTGCTTCCAAACACAACACAATTCTATAGAAGATCCATTGCAAATGCTGCCGTTTTTTTTTCGTTTTTGAAAAAAAGAATGCCCTTACGTCGCCTTTGCTCTGCTAACCTGATATCCTCGTACTGTGAAAATGTAGTATTTAGGTCTGTACCGTTTGGTTTTTAAGCCAGCTGTCGACGCAAAAATATGTTTGAAGTTTGAGTTAGCATCCCACACACTAATATTTCAGTTAAAGCAAGTCTGATGTCAGCAGCCCTGCCTGCTCTATCAGAGCTTATTTACGAAAGGACAAGCCTTTCTGCCTATAATGGCCATTATTAGCTGACTTACAGAAAATGAGATTCGCGGGCCGGAGGTCACTGCCACCGCCAGGCGCTCACGAAGCTACATACCATGCTATTGCATGCCATAGAGTCCCCGCGGCTCTATAGAACGAGCCGAGGGGGACCAAGCGGCTCGTTCCCCCGTACCGTTTGTATTTCCCGCCCACCGCAAACCTCCCTTCCAGAGGTCGTCACGTACACATGCGGAATTCTCTGTCCGGAGATGTTTTCTAGATGATGGCCCGACGAGAGAAAACGAGTATTCGGCAGCCAGATGCTTGTAGTTCGTCTTCAGACCTTTGTTGGCCAAACAGTAAAGAATGAATTCGTGGCCAGAATATGGCCGTTCCTGTTCCGCCTTCCACTGGCCCAAATGGGAAACGATTACGGCGTGGACAGACGCTCTCTGTTCGTCATCAGACGTATGGTGGCAATAAAGAAGCGTGTACTCTATGGGCAGATGCTTGCTGTCATCTGGGGACCTATACTGGCCCAACAGACAACGCGGCCCCCGTGGCCAGACGCTTGCAGTTCGTCTTACGAACTCACCTGGCCAAAACGAAAGCAAGTTCTCTGTGGCCGGACGCGTGCTGTTAGTCGTCGGACGTATGGTGACCAATGAAAAAAACAGTCTACGTGACCAGACGCTTGCCTTTGGTGTAAAGACCTCGGCTGGTCCAACAGGCAAGTATTGCACGACCAAATGCATGCCAAAGAACATAAGTTCTTTGGCAGTCTAAACTTTGCCAATGGCGAAAGAGGCCAAGTATCGGCCAAAAATAGGCCAAAGGCTAGCCACGTTTTCTGCGCTGCCTAGAATAGCACGTGTTAAACCAACTGTAGGCCTATTGAAAGGGTTCAAAATAACTTAATTTCTATCTAAAATCATTGCTTAACCGGTATTAATAATATTCTGCTTTATCTTCTGCATTGACACTACCACGAATAATCTGTGGGCGGAATACGGCGAATGTCCTATATTTTTTCAAAATTATTCAGGGCTCAGTGTCTTGTGAAGTGCTGCTACACATATTCCACTCTATGTGATGCAGAAGTTGACCGGGCAACATGATGATTTTCATAATCCGAAATATCTGCATGGCTTGTGCCCTCTGGGCAGAGTGCACTGTTTGTACAACCCATACTCTCAATACTTAGATATATTTAGAATACTTAGACCTCCCTTTCCCAAGCATCTCAGTGAGCTTGTCATCCATCACTTTAGGCTGTTTCTTTCTTGTCTTCATGTTGTACAATTGGTTTTTATGCTGTCGTTGCATAGTGAAGCCGAGAAAACACAGCTTTTAAAGCAAGCTTTTTACCTCTACCACCCCAAGGGTTTTTTCGCGACCGCTGCTGTCAACAAAAACGTCGCGAACAAATAAATGAATTATTCGCACCGCCAGTAATGGAACCTAGAACTCACACAGTTACAAGTATAAACCAGTGTCTTACCGATTTAGCTACGAGACCAACGCAGAGACAGGGAAGATAACTGGTGCACTCACCAAGCATATCTACGCGTTTAACCGCTGCATTCTCGCTGAATGCCACGCTGTAGCCATTAACGGAAGTTCACACACACCCATTGCCACCTCCCTTGTTGTACGCAAATGTGCTGAAGCCTTGACTTCCAGTGTTCACATAAAAAATCTGAGCTCCTTGTCGTCCCGCCTCATGCCAAACGACACCCAAGGAATACATACAAATAATCCTTTGACAGGCGGGGCATCCATAAGCCTTAGAATAAAGAACCTGGGCCCACATCTTTAGTCCAACACCAAGAGTGATGTATCCTTGCAGAGCCTAAAATATACCACCGATAAATCATACTCATGATAAGGCGAGTTGCCACCAACAAGAAAGGCCTCAAGAAATCCCATACCTTTCAATTATTTCAAGCTTTTCTCCTCTCGATGATCAATTACTTCAACCCCACTGTCTTCTTCTCGGCAAGGAGTGCATAAAAGATGCTTTAGATAATGATTAGATGCAGTTGAGCAAGCCATTGGTCTTCTCATGAGTGGCTCAACAGATAGGCTGCTTAGAACGGGGTTTTTAAAACACGGTGGCAGAGCTGGGCGAGGGCCATCTTTCTATCCAGAAGTTCCGAAGAGCAGTATTGCGGTGGGTAGCCGCATCCTTCACCACACTGGCTGGGCAACAGAGAAGGTCACTCCTCTTGATGCACTACTTGGCTTTTCGCCGAAGGAAATAAAAATGCTTCATTTGCTTACAAATATTGACCCACAAACGACGAGGGTCAACCGACAAGCACGGGAACAAGCACTCAACATCACTCTCGGTGGGGATCATGCAGTTATCTACACAGGACACCTCCCAACATCGAGGGCAGCAGTACGCCAGCAGTACGGCTACCTCCAGAATCAGCCTCCTTGCTTTTGCTTACTCTAAGACCTAAGACACGGCGCGAGCCGAATAGGCAGGCATCGCCTTGGCTCTCACTCAACCAAGGGGTTCGGAAGGTAGTGAACGATTACTAACAAATGCACCGGAAGTACGAGTCGGTTTGGGTTTCCTGATGTACACTGCGTGTGCCAAAAACCCACTCCCCATACAACACCATTAGGCTCATCTGGACAGCCTCTCACGTTACAATGGAGGCAACGAATACGCCCACCAACAAGCCTGGGCTTTTGCTCCGTGTTATGAAGCTGCTCGAACACAGCCGCGCGCTTTCCTCGTTCAGTAACATAAGACAGCATTATCGCCTTCGACACAGACCCTAACTTCGCAGTACCGTGACCTTTCCATAGAACAACAACTACCGTAAGTCTCATACAATAGGGCTCCTTCCGACGCCCGACGCGTCTTCACTTAATGTACCCAAATCGCTACAACGGTGACAGTATATTTTGCTCAGAAGTGGGGAACACTCTGCCACATAATGGGGGTGTGCGACTTTAGCCTTGAGAAACCCTCCTCTCTTCCCGTCAACAACCGAACAAGAACAATGGGAGATGCTCCTGTTCAGCCCCTCTCTGGCTACCCAGCTTCAGCTGGTGATAGAGAGCAGGTGATGCGCACGCATAATGCGCTACAGTGAAGAAGAAACCACTCCCCTGGGCCACACTCTGGGCTGTTCAAAAATATGACTAGTAGTAGCATTTCCTCCTCCTACTGCTATCCTAACTCTGTGGTGCCGATTTGGTCGCTTCAGTCCGCCACTGGAGAGATAGAGAAGTGAGATATTCTAACCCCGTCTTTGAGCTTTAATTTCATAAAAAAAGAGCTTCTACCTATGTGCTACACAAATAAAACTCAACCGAACACCGCTCATGCATCATGCATTCATTCAACCTTGCCAAGAATATCTCTTTGCAAGAAATAGAGGGTGTGGTTAAGGTCATTTTACTTCTCTCTGGTTTCACTATTCGTAGAGCGACGTGAGCTAATTTAAGTGATCTTGCCTAGATAACTGTTGTGGAGGCAGTTTACAGCTTAGCTCTCAAACCACTTCACAGGTGGATTGGCGCAGTTTTTTTTCTTCTTTCTTCTTCATATTGTTTTTTTTACTTTCCTGTACCTTTCCATCGATACACTTTTTACGTTGTTTATCTCAAGTGGAAGCCAGCTTAGACCAACCTCGTTTGTGTACGGCTTAATTATTGATATCTGCGCAACTTTTTTGCCAGTGTGTGAGCATGCGGGTGCATGCGCCATTCCGCTACTGCTATAGGCACTACAATATATATATTTAAAATATATATATTGACATCTGCAATGTCATCTGCAATGTCAATGATGATGTCTCCGGGATATCTGCACGACGTAACGTGCTTTGCTGGGCTTATATATACAGGTGTCCTGCTATCATGCACCAAGATTTAAAAAAAGAGAAATCGCGTACGTACCTCGAAGAAAACCTAGTGGATAAGGTTTGCAGTACTGTGGAGAAGCGTAGAGTAATTTTTCGTTAATGAGACTTAAGCAAATTATTGTAATTAAATATCTAACTCGAAAAAATACTGTCCTTATCACTAAAGTGTTACAGGGCACTTGTGACATACTAGAGTAACGCATCGAGGGGCATCTAACTGCGGTATTTTCAGCGACGAACTAATTGCGTCTCATTTATTCTGACTGATAAAGTAACCCGCGAAATATGAAAAAATACCACGTGACGACGCTTACGCGCGCATGTGAAGCAGCGTCCCAAACAAAGCTGATTGAAAGCAACGGCTTCGTATTACCCGCCCGAAGAGACAGCGCATCACCTTGATAATAGCTGCAGGAAAAGGCAGCAGCAGCAAGATTCGCGGGACGCGTGTGCAGATAAGGAACAAACTCGGTCGCGATTTCTTCTTTCTTTCTTTTGTCTATTTCATTCTGGCTAACTCAGAGGCAGCCTGTTTGAGGGTTGCTTTACGGTGCGCGCGGAGGCGCCGTCACGTGGTATTTTCATATTTCGCGGGTTTTCTTTATCAGTCAGAATAAATGTGTACGCAATTAGTTCATCGTTGAAAATACCGCAGTTAGATGCCCCTCGTGGTTACCTACAAGTGCCTCATTGACACTTTAGTGATTAGGACAGTATTTCTCGAGTTAGATAATTAATTAATTAGTAATTAAGTCTCATTAACGAAAAAATTACTCCCGCTTCTTCATAGTACTGCGAACATTATGCACTAGGTTTTCTTCGAGTTAATCCTTACTCTTTTTTAAATCTTGGTGCATGATAGCTGGGACACCCTGTATAAATATATATAAGCCCAGCAATATATATATATAAGCCCAGCAAAGCACGTTAAGTCGTGCAGATATCCCGGAGACATCATCAATTGACATTGCAGATGTCCAGGAGACGTACCGTTGGGGTCAAAGTTACATATATTCAACGTTGCTACAACTGCAAAAAACCCATCCAAATCACACGAAGGAACGTACAATAGACGTCTCATGGTACTTTTATATGCTGTTTACGAAACGTTACCTTAGTGGTATGTCTTATCGATATTGTAGTGGTACGCATGCAATATGTATATAGATGTCTGTTGTGCATTGGTTTGTTGTCTTTGGCACAAGCATTAGTTTGTTTTATTCATGACTTGTGTACGTTAGTATGATATTGTTGAGATGAACCTGTATGCCTAAAATATACATTCTTTATACATTATTCGGAAGTTTCGCCAGCCCCCTTTCCAAGGTTGGCTACGTGTTTTGGGCATTTATACTTCAAATACATGTCTTACTAGCTATTGAACACTGTTTGCTGTTACTTGTCACCTGGTTTCTAGATTATTGTTTTTTCACTTTTGAAGTGCTGCATACTGCATGAAGTCTCATATGTGAAGTGCCAAGCTGACCACACACTCTCGCAGAAGCACACGAATCACAGCTTTAAACAGGAAATGTCGCATGGAAAACAAGAGGCAGCAAGTAACAGCAAACCAGTCCTTATCAGCACAAGCGCCCTGGACACTAAGGCATCCACAGCAGCGTCATCGAATTGTACCATACAGCACGGCTGTACAGGCCTTCTGCAAGAAAACTATCACAGAAACAATGCAAAAAATTTATATAATAAAATGATAGTCGCCCATCCTATCTGTAAGTACCTGCAGCTAGGTAATAGGCACACTTTCAAAGTACACATAAAACAAAAAAGAGCTAAGGTAAAACAGTTTATATCGACTTCCAAATTATCTAATATGCTTTCGCTAGACAACCACTTTATTTTCATTCCTATCTGCCCTTGCCCACAGGGTACACTTTGTACAATTACAAGAATAGTACAACTATCCATGACTATAAATATTTCACACATAGCCGAAGGGTTCACAAAAATAGGAAGAAAAGTAAACATGTAAACCCAGGGTACTAGCACAAGATACTTATGTAACTTGAAATATCAGAGAATAAAATAATTTCGTGAAAAACACCATAAGAAAAGTGTGAAAACAAAAAATTGATTGAATTGTGCTTATAAAAACAGAGCAAATTTACCAAAATAAATGGTTCACATGTAGTGAAAAGTTTGCGGAACAATAAAACAAGAGAGCCTTGGAAACACAGAAGAGGGGCTGAGTGCTGGTTGTGAGTGGCATACAAACTTAAGAAATTCTAAACAAATCAATATCTTGGGAAATGGTTATGATCTATAGAAAAGGTGTGTATAAAGAAATGACTGTACGGCGGTTACAAGAGCAGTAGAAATTTACGTGGCGAAATGATTCATACTTAGCTAAGTGGCAAGACAACTGTAAAACAACAAAAATCTTTAGAAACAACTTATTGAATTCTGGTTGGAAAACAAAAAGTAACACTATTTCAATATTCACACAACGTTTATGATTTGGGAACAAACAAGAAGAAACGGGGAACCCAGGAATGATTGAATATTAGTTTTCAGAAGACACATTTACATGACTACGTCATTCCCCCAAAGTGGTACGCTCAAAGAACAATAACACAAAAAAAACGCATGGAAGCACGGAAATGATTCAGTGGTGGTTCAATGGTGCATGCTCCTATCATCAGTTATGGTAGGAATTCTTGAACAGTTTGCGTTCTTCATTGTGGTACCAGAAAGTGCCAAAATAGTTGCACACCGGATTGTTGGAAAAGTGAGTAAAACTTTCATGGTCCAAAGGCTGAAAGAAATTTAATACGTCTAGCAATAAAAACTAAGAAGCCGCAGGTTGTCGACAAAGCTGATATTTGCGCAGAATGTGACTGACCATGAATATATGGGCCCTATACATTGTCTGGTGAAAGAATGTGATGTCTGTAACTACACGACATATCTCGTTACACACAATGCAGGATGCCACTCGCAGGTGGAAAAAAGTGTGTTCCCTGTTTTTCAAACCAGGAGAAGTCCTGCGCAAAGTTGACTGTCAATAGTAGCTTGAGCAGGCGCCTTGTGCAAACAGTTGCAATAGCACCTCCCTTGGAAGCCAGTTTCAATCTAGGCATGGGTACAGTAAAATCTGTGTTGTTAATGAAGCTTTTAGGACTGGTATAATACAGAATGGACGCCTACTGTTGTCCCTGAAAAGGACAGTGTATGACAGCTCCATCCTACCGGTACTCGCCTAGGGGCGGAAACTTCCAGGCTAACTAAAAGGGTCTAACTTAAATTAAGGACGACCTAGCGGGCAATAAACGCTAGAAGAGGGGTGTAGCATTAAGGGACAGGAAGATAGCGGAGCGGATATAATTTAATGTCAGCATTGGCACTACTAAGGCAACCCTAACAAGAACTACGACAGCTAACGTGAGGCAGCACTATATATAAGAACTACATTTCTTGAATGTGGATTCTGAGGACATATTACCCCAGCTACAGGTCCCATCTGAACTTGCAAAATATTTTTCTGTGTCTATCCTAACCGCTTGGTGGATTGAGGTGACAATATATACACGGATGAAGCCATGTCCACAAAATGTGGCAAATGGAAACATGCACAAACCCGGACAGCGTCACTGCCATGGGCGTATACTTTCTGCAGCAGAATGGCGAGGTGGGCTAGTTGGTATATATGCATAACTAAAGCTTCAAAAAGCACATCACTAAAAAAGCCGTCCTGTAAAAAACGTCGTCCTGTGGTACGGTTCGCTTGTCCTCCTAGGCCCACATTTTGAGTTGAAGTATACGTCGTACAGCAGGAAGCATCAAAGTAGTGCAAGAAATGTTTACAGCACAATCACATTCACACATAGTCCATATTGAACCAGTCAGCAGCCTGCAACATGTAAGTTATTAGCAAACGACAGGTCAGCCACCTGAATCATACTTTGCCTTAAACCGGCGAAATCAC